>CM072518.1:60999145-61016645 GCA_036898135.1 Oncomelania hupensis
TAAGTAGCTAGCCCACTCTATCCCACATTTCTAAGTAGCTAGCCCACTCTATCCCACATCTTTAAGTAGCTAGCCCACTCTATCCCACATTTCTAAGTAGCTAGCCTACTCTATCCCACATTTCTAAGTAGCTAGCCCACTCTATCACACATCTCTAAGTAGCTAGCCCACTCTATCCCACATCTCTAAGTAGCTAACCCACTCTATCCCACATTTTAAAGTAGCTAGCCCACTCTGTCCCACATCTCTAAGTAGCTAGCCCACTCTATCCCACAACTCTATGTAGCTAGCCCACTCTATCCCGCATTTCTAAGTTGCTAGCCCACTCTATCCTACATTTCTAAGTAGCTAGCCCACTCTATCCCACATTTCTAAGTAACTAGCCCACTCTATCCCACATTTCTAAGTAGCTAGCCCACTCTATCCCACATTTCTAAGTAGCTAGCCCACTCTATCCCACATTTCTAAGTAGCTAGCCCACTCTATCCCACATTTCTAAGTAGCTAGCCCACTCTATCCCACATCTTTAAGTAGCTAGCCCACTCTATCCCACATTTCTAAGTAGCTAGCCTACTCTATCCCACATTTCTAAGTAGCTAGCCCACTCTATCACACATCTCTAAGTAGCTAGCCCACTCTATCCCACATTTCTAAGTAGCTAGCCCACTCTATCCCACATTTCTAAGTAGCCTGCCCACTCTATCCCTAACTCCACCAGACCTGTCATCTTTTCTTTGCCAGACTTTCAAAACACCAAAATAGCTGTGTCACATACAGTCCCTTCTCCGACCTCTATATCTGTTTTATTTTCCCTGACTCTCACACTGCTCGGCTCAAAGGCATTGTGCTGTATGCATTATCCAATGTGGCTAATAAACATCTCTTGACTTGACTTGACTTGAGTGCTACGAAGTACAAGTCCAAACCAGTCAAGTTACCGAATCTGTTTTACCCACAAAGGGAGAGAATCTGTTTTTACCCACAAAAGGAGAATTCCATTCACACAGCACATTGTATCTCAAGCAAAAAAAAGGAAGATTTTCTTTAAACTGATAAAATAATACACCTGGGGTGTCCTTGGGATACACAGTGGATAGGGTGTTGGTTTCTTTTCTTTGCCGTAAGTAAGTCGCGGGTTCGAAACTCGCATGTGGCGAACTTACGTGGACTTGGCTGCAAGACTTTTTCAGTAGCCTACATCGAGGTGTTTTTTTTTACGGGCACTTCGGTAAACTCCCTCTTTCCCTCCCTTCAATAAAGGTATTGGTACTGAATGCAGTCAAATGTAACTCCCCCACCCCACCCCCCTCTCCAAAAAAAGATTTAAAAAAATAAAATGAAATAAATCAATAATAGAAATAAAATTATATGAAATTTAAAAAAAATAAAAATTTGATTTCTTTTCTGCCTTCTGTAATACCGATCTTTTATTATTATTATTATTATTCTGATTATTATTATTATTATTATTATTATTATTATTATTATTATTATTATTATTATTATTATTATTGAGGATTTTTATGGCGCACTAATCTCGCCGCACTTGACCAGACTCTAGGCGCTGGCCGATACAGGATCTAACTCAAACCGCCCGAGACGCCCACCCGCAGCCTTTGGGCGCATTGTCTGACGCCCGGACAACTGAGCACTACCCTGGCAAGCCAGGGATGGGGGAGAAGGCCCAAGTACATGCTGGGTGTGTTCTTGTTACCGGCACTCACCCGTCTAGGACACGAGTGTCAGGATCTTTAAAGTCCGTTATGATGGAATGTATGAGACACACAGACTAGACCTCGGTTTATACTCTCATCCGAAGGATCTTTTAAGATCGCCGCGCTAGTTCCAAGGCTACTGAAATCGTAAAAATGTTCTTCACACACTACACAAAACGTTCTGGAACAACAGTGCGAAGAAAACATGAAAGTTAACGTTGTGTAATAATGTTGAGAACTGGACACACCACAACAGTTCTTTGAATATAACAAGACAATAGAATAGTTCTAGACGTATCTACCACGTACGAGTTATGATCCTCTAAATACCCCCCCCCCCCCCCCCCGCCCTCCCACTCCTGCCCTCTTCTCTCTCTCTCTCTCTTTCTCTCTCGCTCTCTGTCTCTGTCTCTGTCTCTCTGTCTGTTTCTCTCTCTCTCTCTCTCTCTCTCTCTCTCTCTCTCTCTCACTCTCGGCCTAACATAACACGTCCAGTGTGGCTTATTACATTTGTGGGACCGAGAACACGGGCTGCCATCACAAATTCTCTACAAGCTGTAAAATTAGCCAACAGGCTAAATTTAGATCTTAAGGTGTTTTGTTGTTGTAGTTGCTGTTGTGTTTTTTTTTGTTTTTTTTATTACTGAGCTACGCTACACTTGTTGACTCTACACTTCTTGCCTAGTGTTCCTTTGGGAGGAGGAGGAGAAGAAGAAGAAGAAGAAGAAGGGGGGAGGAGGAGAAGAAGAAGAAGAAGAAGAAGGGGGAGGAGGAGGATGACGAGGAGGAAGACGAGGATAAAGAACACACATACACACACACGCACACACACGCACACACACCCACCCACCCACCCACACACACACACACACACACACGAAAAGAAAGAATTTTAAACCTTTTACTTATTGTTAACAACTCCATGATCATGGTCTTTGTCAATGGACTCCCTCAAGATATAATACGCAGTCATTATTTCTATTCTCCTTCAGCGCAACACATGTTTGATAGCCTGGAGTGAATGATTTTATTCACATTACATGATTATTGCTTTAGGTCCAGCGGACTCTTCCGAGCCAAATCAGGACCGGACAAGCCCCGATCCGCATAAAAGATCTGCTGAAACAACCCTAGTGGTAAAACTGAAAGCTCTCCACCAGCCAGTCACTTTACAATAAAGCTATCCCACGCAGGAGACGCTGAGGCTCTACTATAATTTATCGAACCCCCCCTTTTAAAAAAAGAATACAAACATCATTATAAATTATCAACAAAACACAAGCATATAAAATGCCTACATTGCTAAATAATAACATCATAGGAAGCCCTAGTGACCACCTGGCAGAAAGCGTCCAATATCCCCAAGCTGATCCAACAAACAGGTCTCACACACAAATAAGGAGTCTTGTCCCGAATGAGTTTTCAAAAAAAAAGGTAGGAGACTGGTCTAGCGAAGAAGAAGATAGTATAGCAGATTGATAGAAAAAAGCAGGAATGAGAAAGAACAAATGAGAAAGACAGCGACAGTGGGAATTTAAAGCACTACATTTCCAGAAAGTGGGGATACGATTTTATACTGAAACCCCCGGCGCCCCAACGGGGGAATTTTATTCACAAATTCATCATCATCATCATCATCATCTGTTTGCATCCTAGCACTTCTTCGTCTTCCCTTGTCTTACTAAGCAAGACTGTACCTATTACGACAGGCTTCAGAAATCGATACCACGTTAACTTTACAGAGGAACCTCAAAACTTCGGCCATCAACGATGGTAATAAACTTGGGCCACGGCATCAACATCTTATAGCGGTTAGGGTTTCCCTCCCTTCAAAAGCAACAGACATTTTTTTCCTTATAAAACCAATGTAATCTTCAAAGAGAAACCTACTTGTTGGTCGGATAGTACATAGACCGACTAAGGGACGTCATAGTTCAGATTTAAAAAAAAAAAAAACTACATCGTTGTAAAAAAAAAATCGTTTTAATTTTTTTTTATTTCAAAGGTTAACAATGTTCGCGGACTGGTGTAAGTTTTATTTCATTTAGTTCATACAACAAACACAAGCTGGCAAGACATTCAAATGTACTTCCATACCCGAGAAATCGGCATTTTCCAAAGGGTTATTATTTTACTGGAGGGAGCTGTTACTCGACTTTATCCTAGGAAGCAAAAACAAAACAATACCCAACAAAACCACCACCACCACCAACAACAACAACAAAACACAACGACCACTGCAGTACAAATATCAATGATCTAACATGCTTTTATAGTCGGAGATAAAGTATCCGGAAAAGTAAAAATGATGAATTTCGGATTTTTATTCTTGAGATAAGGCAAACAGTGGGTTTGGAACTATCCTATCCTATCCTATGCTATCCTATCTTATCCCGCAACTCTAAGGTCGTTGGGACACCACAGATGATCGTTTAAACGTGTTTGGAATAAGAAAGTGAAACTGGGATCGACGGACCGACCACCTGACAGACAACCGGATTGTTACTGTAGAACGGCCCATGATTTGAAGCACTAATATACCAAAACGCAACAAAATCCCTTCAGCCGTATTTGAGATGTTGAACAAAACGTGTTTAACAACAACATGACTCCAGTGACCTTGACCTTTGCTGTATAACAAATATGATGGTAGGGAGGTAGGTCACTAACCTAGGAAGTTTGGTTAAAATACGTTCACAGGTTCTTGAGGGGTTTCCAACGGACCCACGGACAGACCGACATTTGGCTCGCTCTAATGTCCCCCGACTATTTTAAAATATTCCCAGACAAGACAAGTCTGTAAATACAACAACGAGGTTTTAAGATATGTGGGTTTTTTCCCCCAAAATATTCGACTTCCGTTTTGCTCCTCGGTGTAAGTAACCAAAAAATAATAAAGTAAATAAAAACAAAAGAAAACAACAACACATAATCTGACTGTTAAGGGCTCTTCAAAAGAGGACGACTAGCAATGGACAGAATGTATAGCAATATAGTTATCGTAATAGCTACGACAGTGCTAGCCAATCAAATACACGCACGTTGTTTTATTGATGGGGTTATAGCGATTTGCATACAACCGTACGCACAACGCAATGAGGCAAAGCAGACAATAAGCTGTGGCATTTACGTCCCCATCTTCACTGCTATCCTTCTTATGCCAAGCGACGCGATTGGCTAGATTGGGAAAGTAAGAACGCCAATGAAAAATGTACGACGCAAAATCAAGAGCAAAAAAAGGGGAATATAGCTGGGGGTCAACTTACATAATTATATATGGGTGGCCTCGTGGCGCAGTGGATAAGTCGCCGGTTTCCTATGCCGAAGGTCGAGGGTTCGATTCCCGCAAGGGGCGAACGTATGTGACTTAGGTACGAGACGATTGAGGTCACCGAGGGTTTTCTCCGGGCACTCCGGTTTCCTCCCTCCCTTCAATAATGGTACAGGACGCAGTCAATATAAAAATTTCAAAAATAAAAAAATTCGATTTTCTTTCCGTCTTCTAATAGCGATCTCCCTGCCTTTACACGACCTGTTTGAGTGATGGATGTGTATTTGGTGTGTGTGTGTGAGGGTGGATGAGACAGGTGAGCGTGTATGTTGGTATAGATCGCCGAGCTTTGAGCCTGATTGATTTGGGGAAAGGCGCGTATATAGCATCCTGTATTATTATTATTATTATTATTATTATTATTATTATTATTATTATTATTATTATTATTATATAATGACTCATTCTCACGAAACTCAGCCAAATTTAAAAGACAGCCAAACGGTATATATATTCTATCGCATAGCTAACGCGCATTGCAGACATGGATAGAAATTTAAACTCGTTATAACATTCTCGCAGACAAGACTGGAGGAGTTGGGGAGAGGAGGGGTGGAGGGGGAGAGGGATACTTTAAAGAGGCCAGGGTAACAGGGTTGTTGGTTTATTTTGGTGACGATGAATTTACCTCGTGGAAATAGGCCTTTGTTGTCACACACAATTAGAGACGATATAACGGGCAATCTTTGCTCAATATACGATCGCTAACCTTTGAAATGTAGGCTTCTTCGTCCGATTCGGTGATTGACCGTCGAAGCGACAACACGTCTCGCACTAGCTCTGCCGTTTATGCAGCAATTGAGTGAGCGATGCTTAGACTAATTATGTAGTCTAGTTGAAACTTCTTCTGAGCACAACAGCCAGTAATATGGTGTTACTTTGAAATAAACACAAAGCCACAAGGAAATATTTAGTTGAAAACGGAGAAGAAAATTTCTTTTGCAACCCATGTCTTCATCTTCAAAAATTACAAATTTTTTTAATCTGTCACCGAAGAAAAAAAAAACTGAAGAAAATAGAGATCATAGAGAAAAGAGAAAATTGTCATCTACGTCGTCGTCAGTCAGTGATTGTAGCCCCGTCGTACCCCCCGGCAGCAAGAGGCAAAACGTTCAGAGTGCATCAGACATCAGTGCGTCAGACATCAGTGAACCCGAAGAAGCCAGCAGCGATATGGACAACCAAGCTCTGTTGGCGGCGTTGGAGGAGAAGCTGCGGCCGCTGGCTACTAAGGAAGATATCAAAGGCCTGAGCACGAAGATCGATAAGCTTGAAGGTCAGCTGTTTGAGATTTCAAAGTTGACTGATTCGATGACAGAAGAAATCGTCAAACTGAAAGAAGAAAACAAGACTCTGACAGCAGAACGAGAGCGAACAATATGACAGGCGATGGAACCTTCGAGTTTTCAACATCGCCGAGAGGTCGGAAGAGACGGCTGACCAGTGTGCAGAGCGTTGCTGCCAGCTGTTTTCGGAAGAACTCGGGGTGAAGACCGTGATATGCGACCTGGAGGCGGCACACAGAGTGGGTAAAATGGAACCGGGCAGAAAGAGACCGCGGCCGATTGTGGTCCGATTCCAGAACAGGCGCCTGCGGGACCAAGTTCTGGCCGAACGGAAGAAACTAAAAGGCAAGGGGATCTCCGTGGGGGAAGACCTGACCTACGTCAACTACCAGCTAGAAAGGGCAGCTTTCAGGCACTCCGCTACCCTCGCCACATGGACATCCAACGGTAAAGTTTTCGTTAAACTTAAGAATGGCAAAACAATGAAATTGAAATTTGGAGATAATGTGGACACGGTGTTAAAGAAAGCTATGTGAAAATTAGGATGCAAAAACAGCAAGTGATTGAGGAAAAATGAAAAGAAAACTATGCATAACACACAAACTGTGTTCCTTTTCTTCATCCTTTTGTATAATTGATTTATATTCTTAGTTAATATATGAAGACTTGGCCGTTGATGAGCATGATGACTACTAATAGTACCTCATTTCTTTCCGTTGATTCTTACTGGCTATAACAGAAATTGATGTAATAATACATAACAATTTTTTAAAAAAAAAATCACTGTAGGCCTAGTTATGTGTACACTGTATACTTTGCAGAGGATTACTGCTGCAAACTATTAGAGATAAAGGAAATAGAAAGATGAACAATAAATATATCTATTCATCTATTCATGTATTGATTTGATCTAAAACATTACTGGTTAAATTGATATATGGGATTATTAGGTTGTTAATTAATGAAAACGTTTGTCGATAGGGCAATTTAGTTTCAATGAATAATTATTATTTAGAGGTGAGAAAGTGAGAAAGGATACATATACGGCGGGGTGTATTAAATCATTTTCCCAAAGTTGATTGAACTGTCTAATTCTTTAGTATTCACAAGGGTTGAACTGCAAATGTATATGTATGATCTGTCAGTTTGCGTCGTTTGTCAAAGTCGTGCTTGATTATTGACTACTAGCTGGCATCGTTTGTTTATTGCCCTCTGTGGCTTATGAATGAAGTCATAAATTCGCTACGCCTTGGATAATTGTTTTGTTTTTATATGATGCTTTACTATGCCCAAGCCAAGATTATTGTGTAAAGTTCGTACACAATGCTAGTTTTTATTTTATTTTGTAAGTGACTGCATGGTGTGCTTCCTTCTTTGGATTCTCTGTTGACTGTTATTATTTGTACATAACTGATCATGGCTGCTTTTTGTTTGTTTTGTTTGGTCTTATTTATTTATTTTCCTTTCATTCTGTTTATTTATTTATTTATTTATTTACTTATTTTAAATCTGGCTTGCTTAAACTTTATTATGATCATGATCATGATGGTGTGTACACTGGTTGCATTATGGTTCTTGTGCATGGCAACCTTGGAGTTTACTGATGTTTGTTGATACTTCTTGGCTGTCTTACATGCGTTTGTCAACTTTAACATAAACAATGCTGTTTGGTTTTCATACTGTTTGTATTCTTAATATTTTATTCAAATATTAAAAAAAATCTACTCGACAATATTTTTCTTTCATATATAATGGTTATGAACCATGTATAATTTATTGGTTTATTGGTCAAATCAAATATGTTATAGGAATGCTCTTCTTATGTCGATTAGATTTGTACAATTAATGTTCACTAATAATTTAGTGATTATGTACAATATGGTGAAAATATTGATTATGTGCAATATGTGATGTAAATATTGGTTCAACTGTTGATTCAGTGAATACCATAACTAAAATTATTCCTGAATACATTATTTTAGAGACGCTCTTTGCACCATTTCTGATTCTGATTGCATTATAGTTGAATTTAATCCTTTTTATTTATTTATTTATTTATTTATTTATTTATTATTATTATTTTTTAAATTTTATTTATTTATTTATTTATTTATTTATTTATTTATTTATTTATTTATTTATTATTATTATTATTATTATTATTATTATTATTATTATTATTATTATTATTATTATTATTATATAATGTCACTGTAAGCTATTTAGTTAGTCAGATTTTGCAGGTTCGTTATGCCTCTTTTTTGAACGTCATTTGCTTTGCATTCCTGCCGGTTCTTTATTGTATTGACGCTTTGTTATTCTACTTTTGTTATTCTACTTTGCTACACATACTGGCGTGTATAATCTGCGGTTGCTTTTTGCTTTAATGTAATTGCTGTATGCATGCAGATTCATGCCTTAATTGACGCCTTATTATGTTGGACCGCAGTTTCTCTGGAAACTTGTGGCTAATAATTTGTATTATTTTAATGCTTTGTAGAATGTTGTTTGCTATGCATGTTTGCGGCCCCCTTTTTTCATTGAGTCTTTAAAAAGATTGTTGTCTGTTACACTTGCTTTTGCATGTTTATACATTTATTGTTGCTTTGACGTTTAAATTTTCGTAATCAATTTATGTAACACCTAGAGCACTCAAATAGTGTTGCTTTATGTGCTCGGTTGATGTGTGTAATATGTCGACTTTTCTGTGTATATCAGGTTTTCATGTTCTTTTTTTTCCTAGTGGGGTTTTCGTGGCAATCTCTCTTAACAGAACTGACATCTCATGTAAATGTGATATTTTTTCTGAAGCCTTAAGTGCGCTGCAATGCCAAGTGTATACCCAACTAAACTGCATGCTATGGATTCAAATCAAGACAATTGCATTAAGATAGTTTCTATAAATTGTAGAGGCCTGGCCAATCAGCTTAAGAGACGCGATGTTTTTCAGTTCTTAAGGCAGAAATCAGCTTCGATCTATTTTCTCCAAGATACTCATTTTGACCCTAAATTAGAAAATTATATAAAGGCCGAGTGGGGTTATAAAGTAATGTTTGCTTCCCATACAACTAATTCTCGTGGGGTTGCCATCCTATTTAACAACAATTTTGATTTTGAAATTAAAGATTTTCATAAAGATTTAGGAGGGAATTTTTTATTGGTTCACATTAAATCAATGGATAAAGATATGTTGCTAGTAAATTTATATGGTCCGAATACTGATGAGCCTAACTTTTATGATGAATTAGAAAAACGTATTAAAGATACAAACATAGAAAATGTTGTAATTGGTGGAGACTGGAACCTTGTTATGGACTATGACTTAGACTATGACAACTACAGACAGTGTAATAATCAAAATGCACACGAACGAGTACTTGACATGACTGAGAACTTAGACCTGTTAGACATATGGCAAGAACTGAATCCAGAGCGAAGACGTTTTACCTGGCGTAGGCCCACTCCTTTACAGCAAAGCAGACTAGACTTCTTCCTAGTTTCCGACTTCCTCTCCACTTACGTTATCGACGCTGATATTATTTCTGGATATAAAACTGATCATTCTATCATTACATTATCTTTTTGTTTCGGGACATCACTAAAAAGAAATTTATTTTGGAAGTTTAATTCTTCGTTATTAAAAGATAAAGTGTATATTGATGAAGTAAACTCGGTCATACTTGATGTCTTGGCAGAATACGCTGCTGCTCCATATAATAGAGAACGCCTGTCAGAAATACCAAAAGGTGAAATAGAACTCGTGATCTCGGACCAGTTGTTTCTAGATGTGCTCTTAATGAAGGTTAGACAAAAGACTATTTCATATGCTGCATTTAAAAGACGTGAATGTTTAGAATTAGAGGCAAGATTAGAACAACAAATAAATGAGATAGAGAAACAGGAATTTATTAACGAGGAAGAGAGAGAAGAGTTGGAAAGAAATAGGGAAGAACTGGTTAGGATAAGGGAAAAGAAAATGGAAGGGGTTTTAACTAGGTCAAAGGCCAGGTGGGTGGCAGAGGGAGAAAAAATTACGAGATATTTTTGTGGGTTAGAAAAACGCAATTACGTGAGTAAGACTATGAGAAAATTGATTAGGGACGACGGCTCTGAGATCACCGAGTGTACAGAAATCATTAGTGAAGTTAAAAACTTTTACCAAAAGCTTTACGATAAAAGACAAATGGAGGATTGTAACATTTCTGATTTAGTATCAAACTTAACTACACTATCTGACGTTGAAAGTGCACAGCTGGAAGGTGAAATTAGTGTAGATGAGGCGTCTTTTGCATTGAAAAATATGAAAAATAATAAAAGTCCTGGAACGGATGGGTTTACCACCGAATTCTTTAAGATGTTCTGGCTACAGCTAAGATCCTTCGTTGTTAGGGCCCTTAATGATAGTTTTAACAAAGGTCACCTTTCTTCTACCCAGAAAGAAGGAATTATTATTTGTATACCTAAAGGTGATAAAGAAAAGGAACATATAAAAAACTGGAGACCAATCTCGTTGCTTAATGTCGTTTACAAGATAGGCTCCACGTGTATAGCAAACCGTCTTAAGGGCGTTTTGCCTTCATTAATAAACGAAGACCAAACAGGATTTATTAGGGGTCGATTTTTGGGGGACAATATTCGTTTAATTTTTGATATTATTAATTATGTTAATGAACATGACGTTCAAGGCCTTCTTTTATGTTTAGATTTTGAAAAAGCCTTTGACTCGATAGATTGGGGATTTATGCATAAAGTGTTACGGGCATTTGGATTTGGTGACGATATTTGTAGATGGGTGAATACTTTTTATAATGGTATTAAAACTTCAGTTTCTATTAATGGTCAGATATCTCAATGGTTTGAAGTAAAGCGGGGCTGTAGACAAGGGGACCCAATCTCACCATACATTTTTGTTTTATGTGTGGAAATTCTTGCAGTTATGATTCGCCAGAACGATAAAATTGAAGGAATTAAAATTAACAACGTAGAACATAAAATTTCACAATACGCTGATGACACTGAATTAATGTTAAATGGGAGTAAAACTTGTTTTGAAGAGACTATGGCAACCATAACAAACTTTGGAAAACATTCTGGGCTCTTTTTAAATGCCGGAAAAACAAATTGTATTTGGTTAGGCAACAAACGTAACTCGGAGGTTCAATATATGCAACATTTACACATGAAGTGGAATCCTACCAAATTTAAAATATTAGGAATTTGGTTCACGAACGATTTGAAAGATTGCACTGAAATGAATATTAGAGAAAAGTACACAGAAGTGAAAGCATTATACAAAATTTGGTCGAAGAGACAAATCACTCCTTTAGGAAGAATTGCAGTTTTGAAATCTCTCATTCTGTCAAAGCTAATTCATCTGTGGTTACTGCTTCCCAACCCACCTGACAACTTTATCTCCGAAGTGCAACGGTCAGTTTTTGATTTTGTATGGAATCGCAAAAGGGACAGAATAAGTAGAAAAACTACGATTAAAAGTATTGAAAACGGGGGCATTGGAATACCAGATATTAAAAAATACATCCAAGCATTGAAGCTGTCCTGGATTAAAAGGCTGAAAAAAGGAACACCTAAATGGAAAAGCATAATAATTTCTATTTGTCCTTTATTGGCTAACATCGACAAAGTAGGAGCAGATCTAACAATTGTTGTTGAAAAATGCAATGAATTTTGGATTGATGTATTTGCTGCCTACAAATCTTTTCCAAACAATGTCAAGATTAAAAATCAAGAAGATGTATTGTCAGAAAGCTTGTTCTTCAATAGTAATATTCAGATAGGTCACAATTCTGTTTATTACGAAAATTGGGTTGACAATGATGTTTACTGTATTGGTCATTTGGTAAATGAACAGGGACGTTTTTTGTCGTACAATGAATTTTTGGAACGCTATGGGGTTTTAACTGATTTTGTTACTTATTTTGGTGTCCTAGAGGCTGCAAGAAAATATAAACGTAGCTTTGCCTTTAATTTGACTGCAAATAACTTTTATGAGACAAATAAGGCCTGGAGACTTCTCGTGTCGGTGCAGAGGGGAGCGCGCATGTATTATGATGTTTATACCTACAATGAAACTAGACCAAATTGCTGTAATACATGGGATGAAAAATTAGAAGTACAACTAAATTGGAACAAAATTTTCAAACAAATTAAAAGCATCCGTGATGTAAAATTAAAATGGTTCCAAATTAGGATAGTGCATAGAATAATTGCAACCAATGTAGTCCTGTCAAGAATGGGTGTGGCAGCTGGTACAGCATGCTCCTTTTGTAGAACGGAGCGAGAGAGCATCCAACATTTATTTTGGGAATGTCAGTGTGTACAACGCTTTTGGCTGCAGTTTCAGAACGCTGTAAATCACAAATGTCTTAACTGTGTCAACGTAACTCTTTCAAAAAACACCATTCTATTTAACTATGATGCTAATTTCACTTCCGATTCCACATTTGACTGGATTGTGCTGCATGCCAAATTTTTCTTGTACAAATGCAAAATGAATAATACTGTACCCATTTTTCAGACTTTTCAGAATTATTTAAAACAATGCTATATGGTGGAAAAATATGCTGCTGGTATACTCATGAGGGCTGACACTTTTGCGTTGGAGTGGATTCCATACAAACCTCTGATTGATTAATCCAACCGTGTATTTTTGACTGTTTTTCTCAGTATGATTTATATTTATTTATTTATTTTTTTGGCACTAAAGGTCGAGAAGATACCAGATGTCAAGTATCTCAGACTGAGACATGACCCGAGCCGAATGATTACCACTAGAATCTACTATTTTATGTAAACTGTTAGATTTGCCACGTCCCCCCTTTTGATATGTGTGTGTGTGTGTGTGCGTGTGCGTGTGTATATGTGTATGTGCGCGCGCGCGTTTGTACGTGTATCTGTTCTATAATATATATATATATATATATATATATATATTGGTGGAGTATAAGAAATAATTGTAGGTCTTTTGTATATTGTCCCCAAACTTCAGTTCTAAAATAATGTGCTGTTTTTTCTGTGTTATCATGTGGTGTATTATGTACATTGTATACATACATGTGTGACAAAGCAATATAACCCGGCATGCTGGGGACACAAAAAAAAAAAAAAAAAAAAAAAATTTACCTCGTGGAAATAGGCCTTTGTTGTCACACACAATTAGAGACGATATAACGGGCAATCTTTGCTCAATATACGATCGCTAACCTTTGAAATGTAGGCTTCTTCGTCCGGCGTTATGGAAATAAACAGCTAGTGTGACTGCGACTATACACGCTATTGCTGCGGTGCCAGTTTTAGAGTCAACCCTGATGCTATTCAAATAATGTATGATATCGATTTTATATCAGAACCGTACTTTTGAAAAAACGTGTTTTATTATTGTTATTATTATTATTATTATTATTATTATTATTATTATTATTATTATTATTATTATTATTATTATTATTATTATTATTAATATTATTAATATTATTATTATTATTATTATTATTATTATTATTATTATTATTATTATTAATTTTTTTAAATTATTTTTTTAATTTTTATTATTATTATTAATTAATTAATTTATTTAAATTTATTTATTTTATTATTAATCATTTCTTGTGAATTGGGAGAGGGGGGGGGGGCAGTAATTTAATCTATTTTTTGGTAGGGCAACACTCGCTGTGAATCTGAAATGATATGTGAGGCCAAAATGTGTCATCTTGGATCCCTTTTTAAAATAAATATATTCCTATCCTATCCTATCCTATCCTATCTTGTAACTCGGAGGTCGTAGGGCCAAAACAGATTTTTGTTTAACCAGCGTACTCCAACTTTCCCTGTCTTCAGCAACCCTGATTGTTTCGCTCAGTGTCAAACCAGTCCATTCTCGAATGTTGTCCTCCCACCTCTTTTTCGGTCTCCCTCGTCTTCTACCTCCTTGCACTGTGCCTTCCAGGATGGTCTTTGCAAGACCTGATGATCTGGTGACGTGGCCATACCATCGGAGTTTCCGTTTTTTCACCACTGTGAGCAGGTCATCGTGTTGTCCAATGACTTGTGTGATGGTCTGTCGGACTTCGTCGTTGGTGATGTGCTGGGTATAGGAAAATGCCCAGAAGTCTTCTGTAGCACCTCATCGCCATGCTTTGTATTCTTCGTTGGAGATCTGCTGTGAGGGTCCATGTTTCGCAAGCATATAGAAAGATGGAGATGACAAGGGAGCGCAGCAGCCTTATCTTGGAATGTAGACTGATGGTCCTGTCCTTCCAAATTGGCTTTTAACCTCGCCAGGGCAGCAGTCGTTTGTGCGATCCTGGAGAGGACTTCCTGTCGGGACCTATTGTCTGATACAATGGCTCCTAAATATTTGAAGCTATGAACTGTGTTGAGTGATTGGCCTTGGACTTTGATGTCCGTGTTGATGCCATTGGTGTTGTTGGTCATCATATTGGTCTTCTCTGCACTTATTTCCATTCCATAGGCTCTGGAGGTGGTGTCAAGCCCCTGTACCAGCTGTTCAAGTTCTTCTTCATCTCCAGCCAATCCATCAATGTCATCCGCAAAACGGAGGTTGGAGTTTGCTCTTCCCCCTATGCTGACTGTGCCTTCGTGATCTGCAAGGGCATCTGACATGATGCGCTCTAGGAAGACGTTGAAGAGTGTTGGAGTAGGCATTTCTGACGCACACCGATTGTTGTTCTGAACCAGCTTCCTATGGCGCTGTTGTGGAGGACTGCACTGGTAGCCTTGTCATACAGGCTTTTGATGACTTTAATAATTTTAGGTCTGATGTTGTACACTCTCATGGTTGCCCACAGAGCTGCATGGGGAAAAAAACAACAACAAAGCCAACTCAAATCTCCGAAAATCCAAATGACATAAGCACAAACTTCCCATGCTAGCACTTCACAGAGCACAAATCATCAAATCTCAATACAAAACTATTATTCAGTAGGCCTAATTACTTTGCTTTCAGTACAAAAAACGGTACACCTGAACAAGAGGGAGAGGGGGAAAGAGGAGGTAATGGAGGAGGGATAAGAGGGTGGGCGTTCAGGGGGGGGGGGGGGCTAAGAGAGAGGTAAGGGGGGGGGGAGGATGCATAGCTGCAACTGCACAGTGAGAAATGCAAAGCAAACATGAACAAAAAAAAAAAAAAAAAAAAAGCTCCTATGGTAGCGAGCGAAAAGGTCAAAGCGGCGCGGACACCACCAACTCGTTATAACCAACCCCCTATTCTCAAACATATTTGACAAACCTTCTTCTTTAAAAACAAATAAATAAACAAACTAAACCTAGTACCTCCTAGCCGGAAACAAAAACATACCCGGAGAGATTGAAAAAGGATGGAGAAGAGAAGGAGGAGGAGGAGGAGAAGAAGAAGAAGAAGAAGAAGAAGAAGAAGAAGAAGAAGAAGAAGAAGAAGATATGCTTTATGGCCTATTGAGGCGACTACTAAAGAATGCTTCTGGTAGCCTTCGACCAATGTGTATCGGGTGGAAGAAGAAGAAGAAGAAGAAGAAGAAGAAGAAGAAGAAGAAGAAGAAGAAGAAGAAGAAGAAGAAGAAGAAGAAGAAGAACAACAACAACAACAACAACAACAACAGCAACAACAAGCAGTGTACCTGTAAGTAAGACGAAAGAAAAAAAAATCAATTGTTAGTTAGTCATTGTTATATTATTTATTATTGAATAACTTGACAATCCAACCCAAGAACCCAATACAAAAATACCCACCCGTTCAACCACAGTATTTTTAACTCTCTCTCTCTCTCTCTCTCTCTCTCTCTCTCTCTCTCTCTCTCTCTCTCTCTCTCTCTCTCTCTCACACACACACACATATACACACAACAAACTTAAAAAAAAAGTTTTCTCATCTTACCATACATAAATCGATAAAATTCATGTTTGTTTCAAACAACAACAACAGCAAACTTATTTTTTTGTTGCTAGATCTATTTTTGTACCTCTTGTCGCCTAACTGCACACAAACTCTCTATCTCACACACACAAACACACACCCACACACCCACACACACACACACACACACATATACGATTTATTGTCTCCATAGACAGCACAATCAAAAGTGATGACATTTCCGGCCGGCTCTCTTTGAAAAACCAGGATGAAATTAAAACAATCGAAGAGCATTCTTGCGCGCCCGGAAATAATCTCGAGTGCTTCTCATTGAAAGCTTAGAATGACATACAATCAATATAACTTGGTTAGACTACCAAAAGCGAAATCATTATAATCATTATGAAGGTCAACGGTGCGAAAGAAACGAATTGCCTGCCTCTTGACAAACCCTAATGCTTATAACTCGGATTTATGAATTCGTTTTAAGCCTGTGGTATCTAATCATTCAAGGGTAACAACTCATGACGATAGTTAGCCAAAGCGAGCAACGCATTTAATTACCTTCTCATTGGAAACCCTTGATATACACACTGATTAGAATAAGTCTTCACGCCTGTGGTTCTACTCATGCCAAGATTGAAAGCGGCAAAGTACTTAATTACCTCCTCTTTAAAAACACGTGATCAACTAACCATTCCTCTTTTCCTGTTAGTTACAAGGACCCACTTCGACCACGCCCTCTCGACAGATCCTTTTACTATTCACAGTGAGTGTTGCCCACTTAAAAAAAGGAAGCTTACAATAATAATAATTTTAAAAAAAACAACCTCTTCCAAAAGCTTAGTGGTTGTGTGTTTTTTTTAATGAATAAATTCTGTAGTTTTTGTGTCTATTCATAGCCACCGCTAGACAACATTCTTGAGCTAAAAATAGCATCTATCAAAGCCAATAAGAGACAAAACAAATTGTAAAAAAAAATTGCTCGTTAAGGTTTTTGATGTTGTTGATAAAACAGACCATTACACCTTACTCCAGATACAAAGGACACACTCTTCTAGCGTCGTGGGTCATTAGAAATAGGGTCAAAGGTCACACGGGTTATGGTATCGATGTACCGTTAATCATGGGAAACCACTCCCTGTTAGAACTGAACATGAAAATCCCAACTGTAGCGGTTGGATCGAGCAAGGAAAGCCCACTGTAGCAAATAATTCATTGTGTCATGTTGTAACAATGCCAATTTTAGAGTAATCCCGTTTTCGCCAAACGTAAACAAAGCCTTGGTGTGGGGGCCTTT
>CM072518.1:61021645-61031645 GCA_036898135.1 Oncomelania hupensis
AGACTAGAAATGGGTTCGTTAAACAACGCCTCTGAGCAATCAAATTCGAAACCTCCTCGTCCTCATCTATGTTCCCAGTAAAATCGTTAAAAACATGAAAAACGTGATCATACCACTGCTGTATATATTTGTATAGATGGCTGACTTCCTTTTCACTTAGCAAATTCCTTGTCAACATTTCCTAGTTCAAGCTTTGCCAAATCAAATTGCTCTTTCTTGCATTTAAATAGATGTTTGTACTTTTTTCTCTCATTTAATAACATATATCCCGTTTAGTATACTTGTATGCTTTCGATTTCTGAAATTGTCTGAGAGAGACAGACAGACAGAGAGACAGAGATAAGGACAGAGAGACACAGAGGCAGTTACAGACAAAGAGTAAAGGAGGAAAGATAAAGATGATATATGTTGCCCGTTGCTCATTGCTCGTTTGGTAGGTCGTAGCATCGTTTTAAGTTGGCAGCATAATTACGATACAGTCTCACTGAAATAAACCAGTAATATTTGTTATAAGGATAAATTCACCTCAAACTGGCGCGGCCTTGCTTAACTGGAGAAGACTGCCAGACTACAGTGGGTGTTCGTCAAGGATATACGCTTCTTGTCTTCTCTCCTCTTTAACCTATTCCTCGAGAACATCAGGGCACAAACCCTCCAGAACTTCCACGCTACCATAATATTTGGACTAGAAAGATCAGACGGCATAGACCTGCGCGCACCAACAACACCCTCACGTAACATGAAAACCCTTAAAGTCTACAGCATCTTCGCTAGGATGCAGACGGTAGGTAGGTAGTCCCACAGCAAGAAGAACAGTAAGGGTTTTTAGGCATAGTGTTGACCAAACAAAATTAAATAGGGATGCGGGGAATGGGGGGTGCAGGGTAAGTGGGAGAGGAAGGGCACGGGGGGGGGGGGGGGGGGGGGGGGCGGGGGGAGGTGCCATTCGGCGTCTGTCTTTCAGGGCAATGGGTGGGTGACATACATACATTGAACTTAGACGCATAAGCTCCATTCGACAGTATCTCACACAAGAAGCAACAAAAACACTAGTTAGCGCATGCATTCTGTCTAGATTGGATTATTGTAATTCACTCCTTGTAGGTTGCACACAGAAAGTCCTTAGACCTCTTCAGCAAATCCAAAACTCTGCAGCTAAACTCATCTTCAAAGCACGGAAATCACAGCATTGCACGCCTCTCTTTCAAGAGCTACACTGGCTCCCAATTGAACAACGAATTAAATATAAAACCTCATGTCTCTGCTACCACATCATCTCTGGAACTGCTCCTAGCTATCTTTCCGAACTTTTGACTGTCTATGTTCCTTCTCGGTCTCTCCGCTCCTCTGCAGATGAAAGGATGTTCCGTGTACCAGAATACCACAGGGTGAGACACGGTGGTAGAGCTTTCAGTTTCTTCTCCGTTCAGACCTGGAACTCGCTACCTCGGTCCGTCCGTCACAGTCCTTCACTAGCGTCTTTTAAAACGAACTTGAAGACGCATCTTTTTAGAGAGGCTTTTTTTTAGGCGCCATGAGTGAGTGTTGTTAGTTACTTTTGGTGTTGAGATGTATATGTGGTTGCGTGTTATTGACCAATGTACGCATGTTGTGTTTACATTTGTTTATGTAAAGCGCTTTGTGATTTTGGAAAGCGCTGTATAAATTGCCTGTTGTTATTATTATTATTATTATTATTATTATTATTATTATTATTATTATTATTATTATTATTATTATTATACTGGCAAAACAGCCTCATTAAAAATCAATAACAAAGTGCTTGAAGGGTTAAGTGCAGGGTTTGAGGACGTCGCATAACGCTGCACTGGGTTGGGACAGCATACGCCCACCACCATGCGTAGACGGTCGAGGCCGAGGCCTAGGTTGCCTCTCTCCGTCATGGCACAGTCGGCCGAGGCCTACGTCACATCTCCGCAATGGCAGAGACCCACACATCGACTCAACCAAAGCTTTTAGGTTTTGAAGCTAGTTCAGCCAGGCTAGCTATAAATAGCTTTGCCAGTGCTTTTCTTTCCTTTCCTTTCACTGAAAGGGAGGGTGTAGCCAAGCTATAAATAGCCCGCAGCCAGCAAAATGTGGGAGAACCTAAGAGTGCTGCTCACATAGGCATTGAGCTACTGTGCCCATGGCAGAGACGGCCGAAGCCTACGTCGCCTCTCCAGCATCACCATGGTGGAGAGGAGTGGTAAGCCTCGACCGTCTCTGCTAATCAGTGCGCGCACACACAACCACGCCCTTGTACACTGCTACCATAGCACACTGCGTAGCTGAGACCACTAACCGAGGCTTACTTAAAGGAACCCACTTTGACCACGCGCCCCCTTAGCAGATAAGTTTAACATTCACAGTGAGTATTATCCCACTGAAAAAAGGCACTACAAAAATCTTTGGAAAGTAGAGTTACATCTTAATTGAATCAATTCCGTAGGTTTGTTGCTATTAATAGCCACCGCTAGACAACCATTTTCCAGCTAAAAATAGCATCTTTTCTCGGAAAGGGTTTTCGTTTTAGGTTGATGATAAAAATAATAGACCCTGTCCTAACCCACAATCCAAATACGAATTGTTCAAGTTTCGCGGTTTACTCAGAAATAGGGCTAAAGGTCACATAGCTAGGGTATCGATGTACCGTTAAAACAAGGGAATCACTCTAGCTCCCTGACCGAACCGAAATTGAAAATTCAAGCTTTGGCGGCTGGTTTGAGAAACGAAAGCCCACTGTATCATTATGTGTGATAACAGCGCAGATGTTAAGGAATGCCCGCTTTCGCCCAAAATAATCAAAGCCTTCTTCAAACTAGGGTTTATTAACGGTCACCTCTTCACTAATAAACTATAGCGGGGAGGTGCGAGCGTAAGGTTCTGCTCGTCTCGGCTACGCAGTGTGTAAAACCCTTAACGTCGTATTTCACGCTTCCGCATTGTGCACGCCCCGTTAAAAATGATCAGACCAGACACAAAAAGGGGGGAAGAGGGTGGGAGTGGGGTGGGATGCGGTTGGGGCGTAATGGGGTGGAGTGCCTCGGGGTCAGATGAAGTGGGGTCCGGTGTTGGTGGAGGGAGAGAGAGAGAGAGAGAGAGAGAGAGAGAGAGAGAGAGAGAGAGAGAGAGAGAGAGAGACATACACCCACACACAGACAGAGAGAGAAAAAAAAGAGAGATAGAAAGAGAGGGAGAGAGATTGATAGCGAGAGAAAGAGAGGGAGAGACAGAGGGAGAGAAACAGACAGAGAAAGAAAGGAAGAGAGAGACAGAAAGAGAGAGGGGAAGACAGAGAAAAGACAGACAGACACAGAGACAGGCAGAGAGAGAAAAGGGTGGAAAGGGAGGAAGAAAGTTAGACCTAGTAAAGAACATATATAGAATGAAAAGTGAAACGAATTAGAGAGAGAGAGAGAGAGAGAGAGAGAGAGAGAGGGAGAGAGAGAGAGAGAGAGAGAGAAGGAGGAGAAGGAAGAGGAGAAGGAAAATCAGAATAAGGGTGTCCACACCCTCCTACTCCGCCCCGGCAAAATAACGAGATACGGCAGTACTATTTCTGAATGGAGTACTGAAGACGCCAAAGGCAAAATCAAGAAACTGAAATAGCGGAAACAGGTTTTAAAAAAGGAAAAAGAAAGACTACCTTTTAAATTTAAAAAAAAAACTTTTTCGTTTTTATATAGCGCTTTTCCAGCTTAAGTGCTGCTCAAGGCGCTGGCGATACAGGATCTAACTCAAACCGCCTGACGCGCCAACTGGCAGCCTCTGGAAGGAGAGAGAGAGAGGATGCATCATCTGACCTCCAGACCACCTACCAGCTAAGAAATGAAAAACGACGGTAATGCGAGGCGGCAGGTCGACGTCCTACCAGTAGCCGATATAGGCTACAAAATAACCTTTGAACTCTGCCAATCAGACAAGAGACGTGCACCCTCCAAGACCATAGACCACAAATAACCGGACAAGCATCTCATTGCCCAGAAACAAGAGGAACTGCAGGCAGAACTCCCGTCGCGCATGCGTCAGTTCAGTTGACGAAGCCAACCTACGCACCCGCATTTCTTTTCACCCACAACAGCGATGGAGATCGACACGGTTGTGACATTGCTTGAACCCCCAAGATTTTCTAGCTTGGACCTACTTATTTACCTTAAACAGAATTGACAGTTATTTACACTCCTGTAATTTCTTCTCCGTTATATCATTCCGCCGCATGAACTAGCAAACCGAATCCGAGTACTTCCTAAAAGTACGTCTGCTACAGCTACTTTCTTTTGGTAACGATATATAATGCAAGAGGTCCCGAATAGATCGCAACATACACCTTTGTTAATACAGATTGACAGGCATACATATAGTACATTTTGTGCATGCCCCACAACCCACAACCGTATAACTTGCACCAGGCATAATGCAAGACTAAAGATATACATTACAAACTGCATCTCTAAGCAAAATCATAGATCACTAAACACAATCCATGTGAAAAGCTGTGCGATGTACTGAACCGGAAGAATCGACTGACCAAGGCGCAAGAATAGCTGCGCGACCAGTGCAGAGACCGGAAGTAGTAGAGAGAGCGGTCCGGTTATTATTTTGGGGTCTATGCCAAGACCTAGGCAAGAATCACAATGCGTAGCTGAGACAGGCCGAGGCTAACGTCCGCCTCCCCTCCATTGCATTGGTACATAGTTAGTCTCAGCGACGCGGTGTCCGCTGGAAGTAAGTACACCTTCAGATGCCGATGTAACGAACAGCAGCAGTGTCACGGACCAGTATTACTGTATATTTATTTGGGTCTGATGAAATTATGTTATTTTTAGTCAAGTTTTCTTGTGAGAAGATATTGGCAGTTGCTATGTGTTCATTCTTTCGAACGGATTTATTCTGCGACATGACGTGAGTAGAAGCAAGTGTATTTACATGTATTCCATTGGATTCTTGTAAATTTTGTATTTGTGCTATTGTGTTGATTTATGTTTATGGTTTAGCAGAGGGCGTGACAGCTTACTCTATTGTTAGTGAGACGGGAGAACACGCAGATTTTACGCATACATACAGGCAAATTCTGAATTACCCCTTTTCGCTACAAGCAGCAAAATGGGCCAACAGCAGCAAGAGCCTTTTTTCGCACTGCTATGGTTTTCTTGATTGCCATGGCCTGAAGACGGTGCAGCTAATACCTATTGAAGTTAGTTACATTAATTGATCTTATCATAGCGCATTTACCAGCTCAAGAGCTGCTCAAAGCACTGGGCGAAACAAGATCTAATTCAAGCTGCCCAAGGCGCCGGAAGAAAGAAAGAAGAAGAATGAAGAAGGAAAGAAAGAAAGAAAAAAGGAGAAGAAGAAGGAAGGAAGATTATCATGAAGATGAAGACGGAAGAAAAAAGAAAACGAAAGAAAGAAAGAAAGAAAGAAGAAGAAGAAGAAGAAGAAGAAGAAGAAGAAGAAGAAGAAGAAGAAGAAGAAGAAGAAGAAGAAGAAGAAGAAGAAGAAAGAAAGAAAAAAAAAGAAAGAAAGAAAGAGTAGAAACGAAGAAGAACGACAGACACAGAAAAAAAAAGAAGAAGAAGAAGAAGAAGAAGAAAGAAAGAAAGAAAGAAAGAAAGAAAGAAAGAAAGAACGAAAGAAAGAAAGAACGAAAGAAAGAAAGAAATCAAAGGAGAAAGCGAAGTGGTTAAAGAGATTAACAAAGGCGAAGAAACAACGGCGAGGAAAAGACAAAATAAGCAATTCAAACAGGCCAAGGTCTAAACCATCCCTCTCTAGCTCAACACTGAAAAATGCTTAAAACTCCCTTTTTTTCTAATACATGAGAAACAGGCAAAGCTCAAGACGAACAGCCCGCAACAGGCAATACCCATCGTAAACAAAGCAGGACTGAGTGTCTTTTTTTTTTCAAAAACCTCCGCGCTAAGATAAGAAAATGTTCGCAGTTCTGCAAAGAAAGCGTTCTCGTGTGTTTTACCGGTAGGTAGGCGAGGCGAGAAAATGAGCAATCTTTGAATCATTCGACATAAAACTTTACTGAATTGAAGTAACAGACAACACCAAGAAAAACACTTGCAAGATTGTGGGGATATTTCCACACACACCATCCCCGCCCCCACCCCCGTTAAAAAAGCCCTCGAGTTCTTATAATCAAGGATAAAAAAAAAATGTCAGCCGTTCTGAAGAGATTTCTACTCGCATGTAGACTTGTCATCTCCATCTTCCTATACGCTTGCAAAACATGGACCATCACAGCAGATCTACAACGAAGAATACAAAGCGTGGAGATGAGGTGCTAGAGAAGACTTCTGGGCATTTCCTATACCCAGCACATCACCAACGACGAAGTACGACAGACCATCACACAAGCTATTGAACAACACGATGGCTTGCTCACGATGGTGAAGAAACGAAATCTCCGATGTTATGGCTACGTCACCAGAGCATCAGGCCTTGCAAAGACCGTCCTGCAAGGCACTGTGCAAGGAGGCAGAAGAAGAAGGGGACAGAAAAAGAGGTGGGAGGACAACATTCGAGAATGGACTGTCTAGATACGGAGCGAAGTCATGAGGGTTATTGATGACAGAGAAAGATGGAGTACGCTGGTTAAACGATCATCTGAGGTGCCCCAACGACTTTCGAGTTACGGGATAGGATAGGACGTAGACTTGAGTGCGAGTTAGCAGAGTGAGCAATCGTTAAATCATTTACAAGATCCTCACATCAATTGAGTAACAACAGCACAAGATCTCCCAGTTATATTGTGCCAAGAATAAGAGCAATGTTCGCAGTTCTGCAAGAAAGCGTTCTCGTGTATTTTTACAACTCGCACGTAGGCGAGGCTACAAAATGAGCAATCGCTGAATCATTCGCTCAAAACCTAAGTCAAGTAACAGAGAAAACACCCAGAAAAACCAGCGAGATTGTGATGATATTTTGCCCCAAAAGCTCGAGTTCTAAAGAAAGAATGGTAAGCAATGTTACCAGTTCTTAAGAGAAAAAAAAGCGTCTCTGAAGAAGCAGATTCGTACTCCTCGTGAACATTTACACTTGTTGCAGGTTGGTTTAGTAGGCGATAGAAATGAACAGTTGTTGAATTGTTTTATCGTTGAATCATTTTTCTCAAGCACAACGCTTCAGAATGTGGTGTGGACAGAACTTTCTGGATCTGAATGCCAGTAAATTTAAGCAAATAATAACTGACTTTAGGAAAAAAAATCACACTCCATTTCCTGATCTTGTCATTGGCGGCACCAAGGGTGAGCGGGTGACTGAACACAAGCACATCGGAACCGTCGTCATCTCACTTTCACGCCAAACACGCCCTTTCTCCACAAGAAATGTCAGCCTCGCTTTCACTACCTTTAGACACTCCGGAAGCTAAACGCCAACTAACTCCGACATCCAGCAGCTCTTTTACCGTTCTTTTATTGAATCACTTTTAACTTTTTATTTTATCTGTTGGCATGGCCATTTGTGTGTGAAGAGCAGGCGTGTGGTTGATCGTGTGGTGCACGTGTGCAGTAAGATTGTGGGAAAAAAGCAGGAGAGCCTGAGCGTAATGTGTGAGTGTCGCGTGGTGCGAAAAGCAAACTACGTTGTCCAAGATAGCTAGCCATGTACTGGCCAGCCAATAACAACTTCTTCCATCTGGCAGACGTTACCGTGTGCCGAAATTCAGGATTGTAAGATCGCAGAATAGCTTCATACCCAAATCAATTTGTCTACCAAACAGCTGAAATATCAAATACTGTAAAACAACTTTTTGGTTCTCACCATGACTGTAGTGTGTGTGTGGGTGTGTGTGTAGTTGTGTGTGCGTGTATGTGTGTGAGTGTGTGTGTGTGTGCGCGTTCGCGCACGCTCGCTATCGAAGATTGCTTTTACAGTTTTCTATTATGTGTGTGCGCGTATGTGGAAGTGCACGTATGTGAGTGTATATATATGTACTTCAACTGCAATGAGTGTCCAAGTGACGTTAAAGTGCAATGATGTCTGCTGTTTATTTATTTATAGATATATATGTGTGCAATATCAGCCTTTGATTTGTGATATTGTTGAAAATTACGAGTGTTTAAGTGATTTTGAGGTAATGAAATTGTGTTCCTGTGTGCAATAATAATTTCTTTATCATATATATGTTTTTAATGTGTTCTGTCCAATGTCATTTCTCAGTGAGGTAATAAAGTTTTCATATTCCTAATCGTTTACAAATCCTTCGATAATTTAGTCAACGGACACACTATTCATATTAATGAGCTAGCATTTAACTAGTGCGCACACACACACTTACTCACACATATTCGCGCACACCCACACACACATTCACACATACACACAAAGCGGATGGAAAGACAAAAAGAAGTAGAAGACAGGATTCACAAAAAGAGAGAGAGATAGAGAGAGTGAGAGAGAGAGAGAGAGAGAGAGAGAGAGAGAGAGAGAGAGAGAGAGAGAGAGAGAGAGAGAGAGAGAGAGAATTCTTTATTTAACGAAGGTAGTAGAATAAGCAGTGGTCTGCTTTTTTACATCTGACCCTCACCCTAAAGAGGGACTTTTCAACTAAAACTACAATACAACATTAAAACGATTACATGTTTACAGATAAAATCGAGTAAGAATACATGTATGTATATGAAATGCTTTGCAAGGAAAAGGGTGAGTGGCACATCAATTTTATATTTATATTTTACATTTATAGCATACTAAAGATCAATTCGTTTGTAAGCAACAGAGCTTAGAAAACATTATGCACATTAACTAGCACAGATGCATTATTTGTCAAAATCAATTAAAAGAAACAATATACATTGCATACAATCATCAGTAACAAAGAACATAAGAGTGAGAGAGAGAGACAGAGAGAGAGAGAGAGACAGAGACAGACAGAGACGCAGGGTCAAACAACCAGACAAAAACACAAAAGAAAAAGAGAGAGAGAGAGATAGAGAGAGAGAGAGAGAGAGAGAGAGAGAGAGAAGGAGAGAGAGAAAAAAAAAGGAGAGAGAATAGTAAGTACCATTCCGCTTGAAATTTTTTTTATAAAACACAACTAATATTAGGTAGGCTGAGTTTGGGCGCGCCACAGACTGCGACTACGCCTTCCCCAGGGAAGGCTGCCCATAGGTTTCCGATAAAAAGGGACAATAAAATGTCACCAAAACAACAACAACAAACCAACACAATATGAAAACTACCACCTCAAGAGAACGCAAAATGTGGAAAGGAGGTCGACATAAGTATACAACAGAAGGGTAGTTAGTTATTCATTGCTAACAGGGTCCAGCGGACTGCAAAGACCCGAACAGGACCACAAAATCAAGACCACAACTTCGCTGAAAGAGGACTCACCCCTGATCCGCATAAAAGATCTGCCAAAACAACCCTAGTGGTAACACTGAAGGCACTATATTAGCCGGCCACTTTACAATAAAGACGTCCCACGCAGGGGACGCTGAGGCTATACTCTAATTTATCGAACCCCCGTTTACAAAAACAAAATAGAATAAAAACATCATTAAACTATCTACAAAACACATACATTGCCAAATAATAACATCATAGGAAGCCCCAGAGACCATTTGGCAGAAAGCATCCAATATTCCCAAGCTGATCCAACAAACCTCACACACAAATGAGCAGTTTTGTCCCGGAAGAGTTTTCAAGAAAAAAGATAGGTGACTGCTCTAGCGAAGAAGAAGATAGTATAGTAGATTGATAGAACAGAGTAGGGATGAAAAAGAACAAAGGAGAAAGACAGCGACAGTGGGAATTTAAAGCACTAAATTTCCAAATAGTGGGGATACTATTTATACTGAAACCCTCGGCACCCCCACGGGAGGGGGGAGGGGGGGGAGAGACAGAAGAGCAGACGCCGGTGTGAGTTAGGTGTGGGGGTATGAGCAAGAGTTCAAAACGACAACATGAAGATGGATAGAAACAGGCAGTGTGTGACTCAAGAGAAACCCAGCACACTGCGCAGCACAGACTGCGCCCAGGC
>CM072518.1:61034145-61036645 GCA_036898135.1 Oncomelania hupensis
AGAAAGAAAGAAAGAGGAAAATGCAAACTCTTTTCAATTTAACATGAAAAAAAAATTGCACAAGGAAAGAAAGTTCATTCTTAACTTCTCGACAATAATGACCATCCGTTTATTGCAATTTCCCAGCTTCCCCTATATGGAAGGTACATAACCACGACTAAAGCTATTTCATTACCTCCCTTGCAAAAAATTGAACTATGAACACAAGTTGAAGCAACTGAAGTTTGCCCTGAAGCTTCTTGTGAACATGGATGGTACTCCAATTTTGATAATTAATCCTTTAGGCACGACTCAACACCACACACAAGAAACAAAGGTTCCACCGAATACAATAACAAAGAATTTGAAGTATCCAACACTTTGAATTACACTCGTGATGGAAGGAAGTTTCATATTCATATTTTAGTTCACTGCAGTTCACACCGTTCACTTTTTAACAATCAAGTTCTTCTACCTTTACAAGATTACATCCAGCTGAAATAATTGCCCCCTTTCCCCCCCTTTCCCAGTCCCCTATTCGCTATATGTGACGTGGGACTTTAATCTATCTACCACCAGCTGAAATGCAAAAATGAAACTAACCGAAAGTTTCTCTTCAAACAAGGCTGAAATAATTTCCCTTGCTGTTGGTAGTGACAATAAAGAATTTGATTGTGAAGTTCTCTAGTACGCTTCTCACTCTTCATCAAAACAACAGGGATCAACACAATTTAAAAGGCTACCTTCGAACTGAAAGTTTACTTCTTAGCAATGCTGATTTTTTTCTCTCGTGCAATTTTCTCACTGAGAACCACAAAATGTACCAAACTTACTAGAATGTTACCTTTGAATTAAAAAGTTAATCTGTTAGTGCAAGGCAACATTTTTATTGCACGTTACTCCCTGAGAAAAAACAAAACAAATAATGCATCACAAATATTTCAATTTTACCTTTGAACGGAAAGGATTTTAGCCGCAGCAAGGCTACATTTCTCCTACGTGTTGTTCACTAACAACAACACGATGCATCCCAAATATTAAAATGTATACTTTTCAATGGAAAGTTAGGCTAATGGCTGAATTTCTCTGACGCGTGATTCACTAACAACAATGTAGCATACCACAAATATTCAAATCCTACCTTTAAAATTAAAAGGTTTTCAGCTGCAGCGATGTTACATTTCTCTTGCACGTTTCTCACTGACAAACAACACGATGCATCACCAAAGATACTAAAATGTTACCTTTGAATGGAGAGTTTATCTCCCAGAGCAAAGCTGGAATTCTTGTGCGTGTAACTCAGTCACTGTGAACAACATAATGCGCCACAAATCTTCAAACTTAATCTTTTGAATTGAAAAGCTTTTTATCACATTGCAGCGAGGCAGAATTTCTCGAATCCACTGCTTACTGTGTTTAATACAGATAATACTGTTATTAATATTATACAAAAACAACACCGGAAGCACGGGTTCTGCTATTAAAAAAAACTAAAAAGACATTGTTATGTGTTTCAAAGATCTTCAGTATATTAGGCTACGACGGTACTCTTCTTTCAGGGTAAAACTTCCTCCTATACCTCACATACACACACACACCACATCACACTTCTTCGACTGAACTGACTCCTCTACCATACTATGGAGATACCCAGAGACGCTACGAGATAGCCTGCCATGCCACAAAGAGTGCAAGGAGAGGAGAGAGAGAGAGAGAGAGAGAGAGAGAGGGGGGGGGGAGGGAGGGGAGGGGATGAGCCAGAGAGAGAGAGAGAGAGAGAGAGGAGGGAAGGGAGGGGGGGGGCAGGCCAACAATTACATGGATGGAGATGATGAAGGTATACAGCTACTGTGTGGGTTGTGTTCCTCGTCGAGCTTCTCTCAGCTTCACGTCAACTCTCTCTGCAGCAAGCAAGCAGCAGTAGCAGCAGCAGCAGCAACAGCTGAGTCAAGGAAGCGACAACAGCAACACGGCGTCGGCATCATTCGGCCGGCCGGCAGGAAGGAACAAGGGGGTGGAGGTGGGGAGGAAAGGAGGGGGTATGGAGGAGTGGCCAAGAGGTGAGGGGAGGGGGATGGTGGTGGTGAAAGAAAGTAGGCGAGGACGGAAGGAGAAAGGAAAGAAGCAGGAGATGGGTCCCGGACAACTTTTGAAAGAGAGAGAGAGGGAGAGAGAGAGAGAGAGAGAGAGAGAGGGAGGGAGAGAGAGAGGAAGAGAGAGAGGGAGAGAGAGAGGAAGGGAAAGAGAGAGAGGGAGAGAGAGAGAGACGGGAAGAACTAGAGAAGAGGAAATGTTGAAGAAAGGTTAACGTGATTTAGCCAGCAGTGATGGAAAAGACATCAGCAGAGATCGGAGAGAGGGAGAGACAGAGAAAGAGAGAGAGAGAGAGGGAGGGAGAGAGAGAGGGAGAGAGAGAGAGGGAGAGAGAGAGAGGGAGAGAGAGAGAGGGAGAGAGAGAGGAAGAGAGAGAGAGGGAGAGAGAGAGGAAGGGAGAGACAGAGAGAGAGGAAGGGAGAGAGAA
>CM072518.1:61041645-61066645 GCA_036898135.1 Oncomelania hupensis
TACATCAATATCGACCAACAAAAATTATCAACGTTATACAAAACCTCTCCAAACAACAAACTTGCTTGGTATTATGTTACAGGACCTGTTTTCAATTAGTCTAATCTATATTGTTGTCATTCAACTAGTGTATGTGACTGAGACACTGATTCTATTGAATGACTAATAACTGATTTTCATGTTTTGCGTTTTATAAATGTTATTTACACTATAAAATAGTGCAACGTAGAACTATTAACAAGTTTGTAAGATAGTGTTTTATGTGAAATGTTACACTCAGTTTGATGTTGGTGTTTTCTATCAGTATCTGATTCAGCCCCGATGCTTGAATTCCTGATAGTTGTGTAACTCAGATTCGTTTATTCACGCAACCCGTCCAAACAGCATACAAGTCACAAAGTCGACGTATGAAGTTTTCCACTTTTATTCAGCACACACCAACAACTGCATACAATTCTCAACTCAACTCAACAACTTTCACAGCAACTTTCCAAATCACTATCAACAACTTTACTCTCAACAACAGTGCGGCACACAATTTTATAATCTCTCTCTCTCTTTTCTCGAAAAATTTCGAACCCAGTAGACTAAAATGACGCACTACAGCCAATCAGAATTAAAGATCGTCATCACTGACTTACGTCATTCATCTCTCCACACATACCCCGAACCTTCTCTTTCTTCGACAATCGTCCCGAACCTTCGATCGATGGTAAACAAGGAAATCCAGAGTATTCTCCGACAATATCGACCAACGAAAATTATCAACGTTATATAAAGCCTCTCCTAACAACAATGCAAACTCAAATCAAAGGTAAATAAACTCCATCATTGAATACTTTGCAAAACGAAACGATTAGATCTATCGTGCGCGCTTCCGACATACTTTCGTTCGCGTTTCAACGTAACATAACCCCCCACTCAAGAAGAAATTTACCCAATTTCTTTCAACAACGTTGAAACGTAATGCACAAACAAAGTTCAGAATTAAAAACTAATTTAAGACTTTCTGAATACTGTAATTGCGCTCAGCTCAGAGAGAGAGAGAGGGAGAGAGAGGGAGGGAGTAAATCAGCGTAACAAGGAGGAAACAGAATCCCTACACAGCTAACCCATAATTTCAGACGCGCCAGAAACCGTGGGAGTCGGCTGGACGGAGGACATCAAGCCAGGACCACCTCATCAACAAATTCTGGACAACTACATGCACGATGACAAACGGATCATAACATATATTTTCCCTCAGTTGCGTATCACTGAATGCGGTCCAGACGGCCTCTACGGAGCCCACTATTCGCAGTGACCAAACGGAATAGAATTTAGAATGTATTCCCTTAGCTGCCCATTTTTAGTTCCCGAGCGATAGCTGGGAAACACAGGGGCATTTTACACGTTGGGCGGACCCCGGATGGCGCAGCAGCAGATATTGCACAGCCATGGTATTATAAATAGTAATACAAAGGCTGTGCGGTATCTACTGCTGCGCCATCGGGAATCCGGATAAGGTGTAATGTCCCCTGGCCAGTGCTAGGGAGCTGTTGATATTGGTTGTTTTAAAGTACGCCCGTTACTAAACTAATGGACGGATTTCTGTCAAACTTGGTACATTAGTTAGAACGTAACGATCCATTCCATGCAGATGACGCCAAATTATGCATATCGTGTGATGTCAAATATATATACATTGTTTTACAGTGACAGCAAATAAAACACGTGACAATTACAATTTTTAGAATAAATTAATTCTTTAATTTTTAATTTTAAGACTATATATATATATATATATATATATATATATATATATATATATATATATATATATATATATATATATATATATATATATATTATATATATATATATATACTATCTTGAAAACAATCGCCAGATCCAATAACCAAATAAACGATAAATAAAGTCTAGCGAAAACAAAACAAAACAAAGACCAATTTAAAAAAAAAAAAAAGGTAAACATCGTAAGATTGAAAGTTATAATTATAGCATTGGAGTTGAAAGCGATGTGTCCATGCGCGCGTTCCGTGCGTGCGTGCGTGTGCGTCTGTTTGTTTGCCTACGCTTTATGTGTGTGTGTGTGTGTGTGTGTGTGTTCGAGTGCGCGTCCTTCCTTTTCACACAGGCACACACGTCCCTGGAATGCGATCCCAAGGGGGGAAAAAAAAGCGAAGACTGTAACAAGATTGGAAGAGGCAAAATACCGAAACAGGATGATGACACATTTGCACTACCACACGTGCACGGGATAGAACAAACGGAGGTGAGTTGCGAGAAGGAGAGGGGCAAAGAGAGAACGGGGGGGAGGTGGATTGTTAAAAGGGGGGGGGGAGCAGAGAGAGAGAGGGGGGGAGGGAGGGAAGGAAGGGGAAAGAGAAGTAAAGACGGGGAAAAAATAATAAGAAGCATAGTAATCCTATCCTATCCTATCTCGTAACTCGAAAGTCGTTGGGGCACCACAGATGATCGTTTAATCAGCGTACTCCGTCTTTTTCTGTCCTCAGCAACCCTCATGGCTTCGCTCTGTGTCAAGCCACTCCATTCTCGAATGTTGTCCTCCAACCTCTGTTTCTTCTTCTTCTGCCTCCTTCCACCGTGACTTGCAGGATGGTCTTTGCAAGGTCTAATGCTCTGGTTACGTGGCTATACCATCGGAGTTTCCGTTGCTTCACCACTGTAAACGTGCCATCGTGTTGTCCAATGGCTTCTGTGATGGTCTGTCGGATGTCGTAGTTGGTGATGTGCTAGGTATAGGAAATGCCCAGAAGTCTTCTGTAGCACGGTATCTCCACGCTTTGTATTCTTCGTTGTAGGTCTGCTGTGAGGCTCCTTGTTTCGCAAGCGTATAGGAAGATGGATAATAATGGAAGCATAATAATAGAATGGAATGAAATTACGAGGTTTACATTTGTGTAGTGCGCGCTCCTAACGGAAACCTACTTAGAACGAGACGGCACTTTGAATGTTGCATTGCGCATAGAACTTGCGCACAGACCTGTATTGTATGTGTGTATGAACGTCGCATGTAAGTAGTTCTTTGTATTATTACTTTTTAGTGTCGTATTTTTTAGTACTCATTTATGCTGTTGCATGCTTGGAAAGGCAAATTTCTCATTTTTATCGGATAATACAATTGTGTTGTATTGTATTGTATTGTATTGTATTGTAATGTATTGCTGTGTTTTGTATTGTACTGTACAGTACTGACAAAAAGAAAAGTTTTAACAACATAAACGTTTCATAAAAGGTTGTTTTTCTAAGCGCCCTGAGCATGCCATGAGAGCGTAAAGACTGTCAGTACGTGCTATACAAACAGCATATAAGGCTCGCCAATAAAATCAAGTCGGAAGTCGGTAGGCCTATCGCAATCTGAAAATTTTGACTCAGGTTCACAAAGCTGTAGTATCTCCATCAGAGAAATTCATTACTACACGGGGACTGGCATGAGGATGGGAACAGAAGCAAAAAGGAATACAATTTTTAAACAAAAAATAAAAAAGTTTTTTTTTTTTTTTTTTTTTTTTTTTTTTAAGGAGAGATTGGTGAACGGTAAAATATAAACGATTAAAATCAAATCATGAAGAGAGGGAGAGAGAGAGAGAGAGAGAGAGAGAGAGAGAGAGAGAGAGAGAGAGAGAGAGAGAGAGAGAGAGAGAGAGAGAGAGAGAGAGAGAGAGAGTTGTGACGGATATAAAAGCGAAGAGAATGGGCCAGGAAGTACGGTTGAGGTGGTGGGCAAGTGAGGGGTGGACAGGGTAGGTGGGGAGGGGGAAGGTGACTAGGGATCTGTCCTCAAATGACCGTGAAATTGTCACACGGTCTAGTCGGAAGAGTTGTGGAAAAAGGATGGCAGCCTATTCATGCATGTCTGTGAAGGTCTACAAGAAGAAGAAGAAGAAGAAGAAGAAGAAGAAGAAGAAGAACAAGAACAAGAAGAACAAGAACAAGAAGAAGTGAAAAAAAGAAAAGAAGCGACAGAGTGAGAGAGATGGAGATGGTATGTGCATGTATGTGTGTGTGTGTGTGAGAGAGAGAGAGAGAGAGAGAGAGAGAGAGAGAGAGAGAGAGAGGAGAGAGAGAGATGGTATATGTATGTGAGAGAGAGAGAAAGAAAGAGGGTAGAAAAATGTGTATGTGTATGTTCGAGAGAGAGAGAGAGAGAGAGAGAGAGAGAGAGAGAGAGAGAGAGAGAGAGAGATAGAGAGAGATGGTGAGAGAGAGTGTATGTGTATGTATGTGAGAGAAAGAAAGAGGGGAGAGAGAGTGCACAGAGAGAGAGAGAGAGAGAGAGAGTGTGCATGTATGTGAGAAAGAGAGAGGAGCTAGAGAGATTGTGTATTTGTATGTGTGAGAGAAAGAAAGGAGAGAGAGAGTGAGCGAGAAAATCGATGGAGAGCCTGACGAAAACGATGGGGAACGGAACAGTGGAGTGAGAAGATGAGGAAGAAAGAGAATACTAGGATGGTGGGGGAGGGGGAGGTAAATGTGTGCGTTGGGGGGGGGAGGGGACGGGCGGAGAAAGAATGGGGAGGGGGTGAGTAAGCGAGGGGTAGATGCTGAGGGGTAGGAAGAATGGTAAACAAATCTGTCGACTTCAGGTACACAGTTCCAAGCTTCCATGAATGCACCAAACTGATGACTGTTGGAGTGTCGGTACACCAGAGATTCCATGGTTATTTTGATACAGACGGCGTAATGATTAGTCTCGTTTAATTGTGATTTGCTTATTGGTTCATTTGTAAAAGCTAAGAATACAGTTATTGTTCCTATCCTATCCTATCCTATTCCATAACTCGGAGGTCGATGGGGCACCACAGATGATCGTGTTTAACCATTTTTATGTATTGTTAGTAGGCTAATAGTTTCATTGCCAGATACAACAGTCTGATACTGGCAAACACGCTTGATCTTCACAAAAAATCCAGACGATAGACCTGGCACAGGCCCAGCGGGAGCATCACAACCAGATTGACTGCATCATGCTCAAGAAACGCTTCAGATCAAGCGTCAACATTGGCAGGACACACAGTTTTCCAGGAGCAGACGTACGTCGGAAGTGACCACGATCTCGTGATATGTTTTTTCCGGCTCCTGACATAGTGCAACACACGGAGGTGGCAGAAATATTCCAATCCACAATTGTAGAGAAATTTGCACCACTGCTCATTTTGGGAACTGGTGAAGTACATGTCAACACCATAACCACTACCTTCAATTCAGCTGTGACAGATGCCGCCACTGAGGTAAACACCGCCCAAAGAAAAAACACCGTGGATCACTCCTGAACTTTTGGACCTGTGTGATAAACGAAGAGAAAAAGAAAAGAAAAAAAAGAACACCTCACAAGGAGCTGATTACCTACCGAAAAATCAACTGTGACATCCGAAAAGGAATGAGCACAGCAAAGGATCAATGCAAGGAAATAAGAGAACAGTCTGAACAAACAGCAAAAAAGCCTACCAGATTGTGAAGCGTCTGACAAGTGTTACAGTCCAAGGTCTCCACGATCCAAAGCAAGTCTGGCATGTGCCTAACAGAAGAACAATAAGTCTTGGATAGATGGACAGAGTACTGCTTTGATCTTTACAACCAAACACCAAACGGCGACCCATCAGTTCTAGCATGTCCCCAGAACAGAGAAGAAGTAGAAATCCTCCCAATTCTCAGAGAAGAAGTTTTAAGACAGCAGTGCAATCGCTGAAGAAGAGGAAGTCAGCGGGAGTGGACAACATACATGCAGAATTGCTTCAAGCAGGAGGAGAAGTGATGATTGGCGCCCTCACCATTATCTGTAACAAGACCTGACAGAGTGGGGAGTGGCCTACACCATGAACACAGTTGCTTGACATCACTCTTCTCACAATGGGTAACCTTCAGGAGTGTGAAAACTATCATCATCAGCACCATCAGCCATCCAAGGAATGTCCTCCTAAAAATAATACACAACAGGTTGAAACCCCAAGCTGAACAAATCATATCTAAACAACAAGCAGGATTCAGGGCAGGGCGAAGAGCCACTGGGCAGGTTTTCAACCTCAGAATAATTTGCGAGAAATGCCTACATCACCAACAACATCTATATCATGTGTTTGTAGACTTAAAGAAAGCGTTTGACCGAATCTGGCAGGCAACTCTGTGGGCAAAAATGACAGTGTACAACATTGGCCCTAACATTACTGAAGTGATCAAAAGCCTGTACGACAAGGCTACCAGTGCAGTCCTACACAACAGCACATCAGGAACTGGTTTAGAACAACAACTGGCGTGCATCAAGGATGCATTCTTTCTCCAACACTCTTCAACATCTTCCTAGAGCGCATCATGTCAGATACCCTTGCAGATCACGATGGCAAGTCAGCATAGAGGGTGGAGCAATCTCCAACCTCCGTTTTGCGGATGACATTGATGGATTGGCTGGACAGGATCAAAAACTTGAACAGCTGGTACAGAGCCTTGACATCACCTCCACAGCCTTTGGAATGGAAATAAGTGCAGAGAAGACCAAAATGATGACCAATAATACCATAGCATCAACAGGGACATCAAAGTCCAAGGACAATCCCTCAACACGGTTCATAGTTCAACATATTTAGGAGGCATGAAATCTTCTCCAGTATCGCACAAACAACTGCTGCCCTGACAAGGTTCAAGGCCATTTGGAAAGACAGGACCATCAGTTTACACTCCAAGATATGGCTGCTGCGCTCTCTTGTCATCTTCATCTTCCTATACGCTTGCGAAACATGGACACTCACAGCGTACCTACAACGAAGAATACCAATCAAGGAAACGAGGTGAAACAGAAGACTTCTGGGCATTTCCTTACACCCAGCACATCACCAACGACGAAGTCCGACAGACCATCACAAAAGCCATTGGAAAACACGATGACTTGCTCACAGTGGTGAAGAAACGGAAAGCTAAGTGGTGGTATGGCCACGTTACCAGAGCATCAGGCCTTGCAAAGACCATCCTGCAAGGCACGGTACAAGGAGGCAGAAGATGATGGAGACAGAAAAAGAGGTGGGAGGACAACATTTGAAAATGGACTGGCTTGACACTGAACGAAGCCATGAGGGTTGCTGATGACAGAGAAAGATGGAGTACGCTGATTAAACGATCATCTGTGATGCCCCAATGACCTTTGAGTTACGGGATAGTATAGGATAGGTAGGATACGATGCTCTTCTTCTCCTTGTCGTCGCTCCCTTCCTTTTTCTTTTTCTTCTTCTCCTCAATAATAATAATAATAATAATAATAATAATAATAATAATAATAATAATAATAATAATAATAATAATAATAATAATAATAATAATAATAATGGATGGTATTTACGCGCTTTTCCCCAAATCTCTAATCAAGCTCAAAGCGCGGTGATCTGTACCAACATACACGCTCACATATTTCACCCACGCTCACACACACAACAAACACACATCTATCACCCAAACATGTGGTGTTAAGGCATGGAGATCGAATTTAGAAGGCGGAAAGGAATCGAAATTTTATTTTTGAAATGTTTATATTGACTGCATTCAATACCATTACCATTTTCTTCTTCTCCTTCTTCTCCTCCTCATTCTTCTTCTTTTTCTTCTTCTTCTTGTTCGACGCTCATCCTTCTTCTTCTTCTTCTTCTTCTTCTTCTTCTTCTTCTTCTTCTTCTTCTTCTTCTTCATCGTCGTCATCTCCTTTTCATTCTCTCTATCTTCCTTCTTTTTTCTTTGTCCAGTTCTCTCAACCACCCCCTCCGCCCCTGCGGTTCTTTTTCACTGTTGATACATTAACACAGATAGTTATCAAGTAATATACAAGTCTTCAATGTGCACTCACACATATACTTAAACGCACTGTCACACTTACACACACATACACACACACAAACGCACACACCTATACACACACACACTACCCGCCACTAAATTATCATAACCCCTTCCCCGCACAACCCCCCCTCCCCCAAACCAAAAACAAACAAAAACCCAACAAAACAAGGTGAAATGTCCCAATGCTGTATGAGAGCAACGTTCAAGACGCTGCACAGACTAGACAGTACTCTAAAACGTTTTTACATCCTAAGAGAAGCGTTGCACAGTCATCCCGATTGCTCGCGCATAACTGGCTGCAAGACACAACAGCTGACAGATCATACAACAGCACTCCAGAAATCCAGCAGGCAGGGAGGCAGGCAGTGGAAAGAGAGAGAGAGAGAGAGACAGAGAGAGAGAGACAGACAGACAGAGGGGGGGATGGGGGGGGGGAAGGTGAGATAGTTCTTTATTTAACCAAGGCAGTAGAATAAGCAGTGGTCTGCTTTTTTTTTTAATTTGTACCTTTGTGAAATAGGAGTATGCTATGTTGTTTGTGTGTGCGTGTGTGTGTGTGTGTGTGTGTGTGTAGGTGTGTGTGTGTGTACGTGTGTGTGTGTGGTGTGTTGTGGTGTGTGTAGATCTGGATGTGAAGCTTAACATTCTTAATCATTCTCATCATTTTATTTAATGCTGTTAAATTGTTTTACTGCTGTATTTTGTTTTACTTGCAGGGTGTGTTTGACTCCATAACTTTATATGACTGATGAGTAATGTATGTTTAACACTGTGTTGTGTTTACCTATCCTTTAACCCCCGTTGGGGTGCCGGGGGTTTCAGTATAAATAGTATCTTCACTTTCTGGAAATGTAGTGCTTTAAATTCCCACTGTCTGTCTTTCTCATTTGCTCTTTCTCATTCCTGCTCTGTTCTATCAATCTGCTATACCATCGTCTTCTTCGCTAGCCCAGTCTCCTACCTTTTTTCTTGAAAACTCTTCCGGGATAAGACTCCTTATTTGTGTATGAGGTCTGTTGGATCAGCTTGGGAATATTGGACGCTTTTTGCCAGGTGGTCACCTATGGCTTCCTATGATGTTATTATTTAGCAATGTAGGCATTTTATATGAATGTGTTCTGTTGATAATTTATAATGATGTTTGTATTCTATTTTGTTTTTGTAAACGGGGGTTCGATAAGTTGGGGTGAAGCCTCAGCCGTCCCCTGCGTAGGATGTCTTTATTGTAAAGTGACCGGCTGATGGAGAGCTTTCGGTTTTACCACTAGGGTTGTTTCAGCAGATCTTTTATGCGGATCGGGGGTTGTCCGGTCCTGATTTGGCTCGGAAGAGTCCGCTGGACCTAAAGCAATAATAATGTAATGTAACCTATCCTTTAGTGCTGTATACATGCTGAATGCCAATGAAGCGTATGACACGATGAATGCATGTGTGACTGTGCAAGAAAGGATGTATTTCATTGCATATTGTCGCCATGCCACACCAAAATCCTTGTAACGTTTTTACTTGGTGAATAAATATTCTTATCTTATCTTATCTTTTACATGTGGCCCTCGCCCTAAAGAGGGACTAGTCTACTGAAACTAACAGCAACAACAACAACAATAACAACAACAAACAAACACCACACAACAACATTAAAACGATTACTTGTTTACATAAAAATTTGAGTAAGAACACATAAATGTACATGACAAGCATTGCAATGAATAGGAGATGGAGTTGCACATCAATTTTATATTTATATTTAACATTTCTAGCATTCTAAGATCAATTAGTTTGTAAGCAACAAGGCTTAGAGGACATTATACACATTAACTATCATGTATGCGTTATTTTCACAAAAATTAAACGAAACAATATACATTGCATACAATCATCAGTAGCAAAAGCCGTAAGCGAGTTTGTAGAATGAAAAAAAAAATCATAATTCTTATTTATTTATATGTGCAATGAAAGCAACGTTTATTCTGATTTTATAAGGTGGGAAGCATATTTGATCTTGAAAGTATTCGTGTTGGTAGTTCGTCTCAGGAAGTTTGGGAGAGAGCTCCAGAGACTGCTACCTGAATAAATTAAAATAGACTTAAACGGATCAATAAATTGATTATTCAATCAATCAGTCAGTCAGTCAAGAGAGAGAGAGAGAGAGAGAGAGAGAGAGAGAGAGAGAGAGAGAGAGAGAGAGAGAGAGAGAGAGAGAGAGAGAGAGAGAGAGAGAGAGAGAGAGTTATAATTTTACACAAATCAATCTGCAGGGCGGAACCGAAAGAAAACTAATTTAACACATCCACCATCTTCGATCATAATCTGAATCTTTTTTATTGTCATACATTTTTTTTTTTTTACAAACTCTCTCGGTTCAGCAAACTTTAAAATAATTTATTGAAGACAGGTTGCATAAGAAGCACCCGCGGCTTTTAGAAGGGCTACGGTTCAGGGGACGCAACCTGAATTGTTCAACCAACGCCCGCTATGGTAGTTCTCAACACGAGTTACTTCCATTTGTAGCACGCTCTTTTGGACCACGTAAACTTTTCAGGCTTGTTTGTGTTCCAAAAGAGAGGGTGAAGGAGAGGGAGAAGGAGCCAGATGGATGGAGGGATTGAGAAGATGGAGAAAGAGAGAGAGAGAGAGAGAGAGAGAGAGAGAGAGAGAGAGAGAGAGAGAGAGAGAGAGAGGAGAGAAGAGTGAGAGAGAGGAGAGAGAGAGAGAGAGAGAGAGAGAGAGAGAGAGAGAGAGAGAGAGAGAGAGGAAAGAGAGAGAGTGAGAGAGAGGAAAGAGAAAGAGAGAGAGAGAGAGAGAGAGAGAGAGAGAGAGAGAGAGAGAGCAGAGAAGGAGAGAAAGAGAGAGAGAGAGAGAGAGAGAGAGAGTTAATGTGTTTGCGTGTGTGTTTGAGAGAGACAGAGAGTGAGAGAGGGAAGAGAAGAAAGATAAGATAAGAAAAGACGAGATAAGATAAGATAAGATAAGATACTATAAGATAAGAAAAGATAAGATAACAATTTTATTTAACAAGGGTAAAAAATTAAGCACTGGGTGTTCTTTTAACAATAACAATCAGTATAACGCAATAACTTCATTACAATAACATCATAATGTAACAATATAATCAATATATGCGCAAGCGCGCGTCCTTCCCCCACCCTCATACACACACAGTCAAGGGAGAGGAAGAGAGAGAGAGAGAGACAGAGAGAGAGACAGACAGAGAGACAGACAGACAGACAGAGACAGAGACAGAGAGGCAAAGAGAAATAGACAGAGACAGAAACCGACAGAGATTGGTACCAATTGAACTGTAGCGTGAAACGGCATTTTTAGGGCCAGTCACTGAGTCATTGCAAAACGATATCCAACAAATAATATTGCAATCGCCCAAATGTCATTTTAATCAAATTGCCACCCTTTAGAGTTACTTTTAAATCAGTTGTCTCTCACTGAAACAGCATTACTAATGTGTAAATGGCATAACCCTCCCTCAACAGAAAACGCAAAACAATAAATAATATTATAAATAAGAACAATAGTGTGGAATAACTTGAAGGACACGTTCCAATCAAATTAAATCCCTTACGCGCTATATTCTGTCACGTGGGGTTTATGGGCTCTGCACAATGGAATTATGGACCCTCACGTTTATTCGGTGGGAACTGCTAGTAAGTCACCCTATGAATTACTTTAATAAATTTATTTGTTTAGCTCGTTCTGTGTTAAGGTTGGGGTACAGAGATAGATAGAAAAATGGTAAAAGATACTGTCACACTAGCTTTCACACGGCTATGAATCATATGTAGTCCAGCCACTTGATAACAGTTAAAATCACACATTTATTTCTTCTACTCTATACAAGATTCTCTAAGTACTAATCTAACTTAAAATGTCTCAGTCACTGCTAATAGTTCGATCGCTGATAGTCTAGGCAGCTGTTATATCTTCCTCGGGCACTTGCTATAATATCTCATGTAGATTTGGACTACTGTGGTCCGTTTTACAGTTTCTGAAGAGTTGGACTACTGTGGTCCTGTTATGATCAGTTTAAGTGCACTTTCGGAGATTACACTTAACTTTCTGATGGTGCGGTCGAAGTCCTTCTGTGAGGTAGCTTCTGGTACACCTTTGTAGTTGTGTAGTTGGGTTCCCTTGCCACGCTGTGGGGTCTGACAGGGTGTTTTTCAAGGTAGCTCTTTCCGACTTGTGCGGTAGAGTCTCCTCAACCAACTAGTCGTTTCTGTGGAGTGGGGTGCACAGGATAGCTCGCCTGCTCGTCTGTAATATAAGAGACGAAATTCTGCACAACCCTGAATAATCGGTTTGTGCAGAGCGTATCACTGAAAGCCAAGTAGCCCTCAGTGATAGCTCCACATCTCTATACATAAGCGACGAACATTCTGCTAATTCCGGGTTCCACTGGAATCTCAACTCTAAATTCCTATACATACATAAATATCAATCGTGTCTAACTATACACATACAGAATTAATAATAATATAAACATTCAGTGGTACAGCCACTGGTCTGCAAACATACATATAAGTTAAACAACAGTGGTTCCGTACGGGATACAACATGGCGGCGCAACCGGTCGTGTTTCGCCTCGTGCTCGGCTCTTCCACGTGGTACGGCAAATTCGGATTAATAATTCACATTTATGCATAGCAAATTCCACAAACATAATTTCAACAATAATATAAATATATCACGATGAAACAGAAGGGTGTCCATTTACCTGTTTGACAAGTTCAGGCCCGTGATGACTTGAGAGAATTCTAAGATTTCAAAGTCCTGCTTCCTGGTCTATGAGTGTAGAGATTTCTCTAGCTGTGGAGATGTTGACTCTACCTCGTCTCACACATGACTGATTCAAACTGTGTTAGGCTCTGACACAGTCAATACTGCTCTACCCACTGAGCCTGCTCTGATTGGTTAAAACGGTCCGATTCAAAGCTCAAGTGCTGACTCACTGCGATGTGGGTGGCTCGCTCGCTGTGTGTGGTTTAATTGCTGCTGTGTACTATACTAACTCTCTACTGTTACAAATACTACACATGGATAAATAGTCAATGGGCAGGGTAAACTGCTCGGTTCATGACAGGCTCCCTCAACTGAAAAAAGGCGATGACTACTGGATTCGACCTTTTTCTACTACAGAGCCTAGTTTAACACTGCACTATCCTAGGGTCCTATTTACAAACTAATTAAGTTGCTCTACCTGAGCTGCAATGCTGTGCCAGGTAGCTATGGACACTAGTGACCGGGTTTTTACTGGACGGGGACGAATTCTGGTGCTGTGGCCCTTAGTTGTGTTGGGTAGGCGACAGCTGCTGTGTCCTCCACTAGATGGCGACTGAGGTAGTCGGCTCCGTGGTTTTCTGTGCCGGGGATGTACTCGATCTGGAATGAGTACGCCTGAAGGGTGAGTGCCCATCGCATCAGGCGAGAGTTCAAAGACTTGGAGGCTGTCAGGAACGTGGTTGGTGGTCCACCTGAACTGTGAAGTGGGTCCCATACAGGTAGAGTTGGAATTTCTGTATGGCCCAGACTAGTCCAAGACATTCTTTCTCCGACGTGGCGTAGTGGGTCTCGGCGGGTCTCAATTTTCTGCTGGCGTTGGCGACAGGGAATAACGTCTCTGCATTCTTGGGGTCGCGCTGTAGCAGTACTGCTCCGAGGCCTAAGTCGCTTGCGTCGGTACGAAGAACGAATGGCTGAGTCAAATCGGGTAGGTGGAGTACTGGCGCCGATGTCATTCTGTCCTTGAGTGTTTGGAATGCCGTCTCACATTCCGCTGTCCAAACTACTTTGTCCGGGGCGATTTTCCGGGTTCCATTTGTCAGAGGTACGGCGATGCTGTTGTAGTTGGGGATGAACTTCTGGTAGAAGCCGCAGAGTCCTAGAAATGACTGCACTTCCTTCTTTGTCTTGGGCCTAGGAGCGTCGAGTAGGCGTTTCACTGTCTTTTCTACCGGTCGCAGGCTTCCTTGACTGATGGTGTGTCCCAGAAATTCTAGTTCTGTGAATCCAATCTGACATTTGGTGGGTCTTGCCGTCAATCCCGTGTCTCTGAGGCGGGCGAGTAGTTGCTGTAGGAGCGTGACATGTTCCTCCCACGTAGGTGTTGCGATGAGTATGTCGTCCATAAACGAGTGTAGGTGCTCGCTGCTCAGGGGTGCCAGGAGTTTTCGCATCATGGCACTGAAGATGCTGGGTGCGTTGTGGAGTCCGAATGGAAGCACGTTGAACTCAAAGTGTCCTTCCATAGTGCTAAACGCTAGGTACTTTCGGACTTGTGGTTGTACTGGTATCTGGTAGTAACCTTTGCTGAGGTCGATGCGTGAGAAGTACTTCGCTCGCTGTAGCTTGGCAAATAGGTCTGTCTGGTCCGGGAGTGGCTCTGGCTGGAACTGCGTTACCGCATTCAGGAGTCTGAAGTCGATGCACAGTCGATGCTCTCCGTTGGGTTTTCGCAACAATACCGTGCCTGCGCTGTAGGGTGAAGTAGACTCTGAGATGATTCCGGCTGCCAGTAAGGTGTCTATCTCTTCCTTGATGGCTCGATGCTGAGACAGTGGCATCGGGTAGAGCTTCTGGCGGACGGGTGTTGGGTCGGTCACCGTTAAGGTTACTTCGACGAGGTCTGTCCTCCCTGGTCGGTCTGTGAGCACAGTCTGATGTTGTCGAATGACCTGTAGTACTTGCTGTCGTTGTTTAGCGGCTAGGTCTCCGTTGAGTATCACGTCACGTCTTTGTAGGTTTCTTTGGAGTGCAGGGGATACTCTACTGCATTGGTCTCCATGCTTTCTCCTTCTTCCGCGATGGCGATGGCTAGCAAGTTGTGAGTGCTGGGGGTCGCTGGTCGGTCCGTGTACTTCTTGAGGAGATTAATGTGGTGGTATCGGGCTCTCCCGTTCACCTCTACTTGGTAGACTGTCTTGGATTTCTTGGCAGTCACCCGGTACGGTCCTCTCCAAGCGATGTCCAGCTTGTTGGTTCCACTTGGAAGTAAGAGTAGCACTTGATCGCCGACTTGCAGTTCTCTGTCCTTCGCGTGGCGGTTGTAGTACTTCGCCTGACGGGCTCTTGCCTTCTTCAGTGCTTCACCAGCTTTCTTCCACGTTGCTTTGAGGGTTTCCTGCAGGTCTGCGACGTACTTGGTGGCACCTCTTGGTGTGTCGTCTATCTTGGCCTCCGTCCAACTTCTGCGTAGGGCTTCTAGCGGTCCTGCTAGAGGTCTGCCGAAAAGCAAAGTTGACGGGGTGTAGCCTGTGGCTGCATGGGGCGTTTCTCTATACGCGAACAGTGCCGCATTCACGTAGGTGTCCCACGCTTCTGGATTGTCGTCGGCGACTTTCCTGAGGATGGTGAGAAGGGTTCCATTCAGTCTTTCTACTTGTCCGTTGCTGGCTGGGTGGTATGGTGGTGTGCGAATGTGATGAACTTGTATCAACTCGAACACGTCTTGCATCAGGCGGCCGGTGAACTGAGATCCGTTGTCCGTTCTAATGCTGTCCGGGAATCCGACTCTGGTAAAGATGGCGATGAGTGCATCTGCGATCTTCTTGGTGTCGATCGCTGGCAACGGGACTGCTTCGCACCACATCGTACATGCGTCGACGAGTGTGAGTAGAAATCTGTTCCGCTTCTTGGTCATGGGCAGTGGTCCTACTATGTCTACTGAGACTTGCTGGAATGGCACGCCGACTACTACCGATGGTCCTAAGGTAACTGGTACGGTGTGATGTCACGGGGAATATCGTTGACATTGGTGGCAAGATTTCACGTAGCGCTTGACATCCTCCGTGATTCCTGGCCAATAGTAGTGTGCGCTGATTCTCTGCACTGTGGCTCCAATTCCCATGTGTCCGCTGAGTGGCATGCTGTGGCCTAGTTCTAGTACTTGGGCTCGAAGGGTGGCTGGTAGTACTAGTTGGGTGTGATCTCCATCTCCTTGTCGATGTAGAACTCCCTCTTCCATGTAGAAGTCTCCCTTGTGCGGGGGTGTGTGCGCCTTGGGTAGCTTCTGGAAGCACTTCGCTATCGAGGTGTCTTCTTTCTGTGCTGTTTTGATCTCTTCGAGTCCTGGGTTTGGAGCGAACTCGGGCTGGGGTGGTTGGGTTTTAGCTTGGGCCCTGGTTTGCACTGCAGCTATCTCTACAGTGTTGGGGGGCGTGCCTAAGAACACATACCTACAACCTAGCACTAGATCATACAGGGGTTTCTGTAAAACAGCTGCTTGGATTCGTTCTGTGACGTACCTACTCTCTACTTCGATCCAAGCTATTGGGCAAGTAGTCGTCGGTTTCGTCAAGTCTGCTCCTTGTAAGTCGACTGTCTTGTCTGTCAAGTCCGCGCGCGATACAAGAGATTCGCTAACTATCGCGTCGTATGATAGACCTGTGTCATACAGACAGTTCGCTTCTTTTCCGTTGACCTTGACCGTGTCTGTCACCGATGGGTGATCTCCGATCGTGTGTGGCTTGTTACCGCTGCTTTGAGTTAGAACTCTGTGCGCTGGCCGGCTTTCGCGCTCTTCCCTACGTTGTGCGGCCAACTTGAAACATTCTGCGGTGGAGTGATTGTTTCTGTTGCAGAACGAACAATACCGTCTCTGTTCTGCGGGACCTCTTTTCCTGAATTCCGTGTTGGGTCCTTTATTTTGCCCAGGTCTGGGGTTATTCGGCTTATTCGCGGTGCGCTCTTCCCGGTTAGGGCTTCGTTTCTGTGCCTCTTTCCCGTTAGGCTTTAGGTCTCGCCTGAAGCTCTTGGCTTCTCCGTGTGCGGCCACGTACCTATCTGCGACCTTGACCAGATCCTCCAGTCTTTCCGCGCCCTGCTCTACTGAGAATGTTCTCAGCTCGGGGGTCATGGTTTCCCGTAGCTGTTCCCATACTAACAGTTCTGTCAGTCCATCATACGTCTTAGCCGTGGCTGACTGGCTAATCCACTTATCCAACGTTGTGGACAACCGATCCGCGAACTGCGCATAGCTCTCTCCTTTCACCCTCCGATTGGTGCGGAACTTTTGCCGGTAGCATTCTCCTGTTAGTTCGAATCCCGTTAGGAGTGCCTCTTTTACTTTGTGATAGTCAGTCACTCTGTCAGTCGGTAGCTTACTGTAGATGTCATAAGCCTTTCCTCTAAGCCCTTGACTAAGCTTAAAAGACCAATGAGTGGGATCTAGTTTGTACTCTGTTGCTAGACGCTCAAACCTAGTCAGATAGAGATCTAGACCTTCTTCTCTCTCATTGAATGTTCCCAGTGGAAATGACATTCCTTGTACAGGGTTGGATGCTACCTCTAGCTGATCTGAGTGGGGAGGGGTTGAGGAAGAACTTGAAGCTCCTGATCCCAATCTTCTTAGCTCTAACTCATGCTGTCTGTCTTTTTCCTTTTCTGCCCTCTCATACTCCCATCTCCTACTTTCTGCATCTCTCTCTGCTGCTAATGCTGCCTTCTTCTGTTCTCTTTCTGCCTCTAGCTCTAATTTCCTCTGCTCTCTTGCTGCTTCTAACTCTGCTTTCTTTTGCTCTCTTGCTGCTTCTAACTCTGCTTTCTTTTGCTCTGCCTCTAATGCTAGTTTCTTCTGCTCTGCTTCTAGTTCTGCTTTTCTCTGTTCTGCTTCGAGTTTCTTCGCCTCTCTCTCTGCTGCTCTCTCTGCCTTAGCTTCCTGTTTCTCTACCTCTGCATTGATATACGCAATTAGGTCTGCCCCTGCTAAGTGTAAAGCTTCTCCTAGTTCCTTGAAACGCAATCTCAAGGCCACTGGGTCCGACATTGTCAAAAGTGTCTATGAACAACCTCTGAATCACGTGGAATACCAAAACACTAGCAATCTTGCAAGTCAATAACAACAATGCAAAGACAATCAAATTCGTAATCAATCCTATCCTATCCTATCCTGTCCCATAACCCGAAGGTCGTAGGGGCACCACAGATGATCGCTTAACCAGCATACTCCATCTTTCTCTGTCCTCAGCAGCCCTCGTGGCTTCGCTCAGTGTCAAACCAGTCCATTCTCGAATGTTGTCCTCCCACCTCTTTTTCGGTCTCCCCCTTCTTCTACCTCCTTGCACTGTGCCTTGCAGAATGGTCTTTGCAAGGCCTGATGATCTGGTGACGTGGCCATACCATCGGAGTTTCCGTTTCTTCACCACTGTGAGCAGGTCATCGTGTTGTCCAATGGCTTGTGTGATGGTCTGTCGGACTTCAATGTTGGTGATGTGTTGGGTATAGGAAATGCACAGAAGTCTTCTGTAGCACCTCATCTCCATGCTTTGTATTCTTCGTTGGAGATCTGCTGTGAGGGTCCATGCTTCGCAAGCATATAGGAAGATGGAGATGACCAGAGAGCGCAGCAGTCTTACTTTGGAATGTAGACTGATGGTTCTGTCTTTCCAAATGGGCTTCAACCTTGTCAGGGCAGCAGTTGTTTGTGCGATCCTGGAGAGGACTTCCTGTCGAGACCCATTGTCTGACACAATGGCTCCTAAATATTTGAAGCTGTGCACTGTGTTGAGGGATTGGCCTTGTACTTTGATGTCCGTGTTGATGCCATTGGTGTTGTTGGTCATCATTTTGGTCTTCTCTGCACTTATTTCCATTCCATAAGCTCTGGAGGTGGTGTCAAGCCTCTGTACAAGCTGTTCAAGTTCTTGTTCCTCTCCAGCCAATCCATCAATATCATCCGCAAAACGAAGATTGGAGATTGCTCTGCCCCCTATGCTGACTGTGCCTTCGTGATCTGCAAGAGCATCTGACATGATGCGCTCTAGGAAGATGTTGAAGAGTGTTGGAGAGAGTAGGCAATCAATAATAGAATAAAACAGGAGTCAAATGGCATACAACAGTTACTTAAGCAAAACCTGCAAAAGAACAATGCAACATACAGGCACAAAAATATTTGAAGCAAACAAGTTTTTAACTAAAGAATAGTGCACCACAACTGATCAGTGTTATATACCTTTACACTTTTCTAAGTTCTTCTACTTCTACTGTTATCTAATTTTATTGTACTTAGGTCCGGTTATACCCAATTCCTATTATACACAGATCCTGGCCAGGCTCGCCAATTAAAGTGTCACGTGGGGTTTATGGGCTCTGCACAATGGAATTATGGACCCTCACGTTTATTCGGTGGGAACTGCTAGTAAGTCACCCTATGAATTACTTTAATAAATTTATTTGTTTAGCTCGTTCTGTGTTAAGGTTGGGGTACAGAGATAGATAGAAAAATGGTAAAAGATACTGTCACACTAGCTTTCACACGGCTATGAATCATATGTAGTCCAGCCACTTGATAACAGTTAAAATCACACATTTATTTCTTCTACTCTATACAAGATTCTCTAAGTACTAATCTAACTTAAAATGTCTCAGTCACTGCTAATAGTTCGATCGCTGATAGTCTAGGCAGCTGTTATATCTTCCTCGGGCACTTGCTATAATATCTCATGTAGATTTGGACTACTGTGGTCCGTTTTACAGTTTCTGAAGAGTTGGACTACTGTGGTCCTGTTATGATCAGTTTAAGTGCACTTTCGGAGATTACACTTAACTTTCTGATGGTGCGGTCGAAGTCCTTCTGTGAGGTAGCTTCTGGTACACCTTTGTAGTTGTGTAGTTGGGTTCCCTTGCCACGCTGTGGGGTCTGACAGGGTGTTTTTCAAGATAGCTCTTTCCGACTTGTGCGGTAGAGTCTCCTCAACCAACTAGTCGTTTCTGTGGAGTGGGGTGCACAGGATAGCTCGCCTGCTCGTCTGTAATATAAGAGACGAAATTCTGCACAACCCTGAATAATCGGTTTGTGCAGAGCGTCTCACTGAAAGCCAAGTAGCCCTCAGTGATAGCTCCACATCTCTATACATAAGCGACGAACATTCTGCTACTTCCGGGTTCCACTGGAATCTCGACTCTAAATTCCTATACATACATAAATATCAATCGTGTCTAACTATACACATACAGAATTAATAATAATATAAACATTCAGTGGTACAGCCACTGGTCTGCAAACATACATATAAGTTAAACAACAGTGGTTCCGTACGGGATACAACATGGCGGCGCAACCGGTCGTGTTTCGCCTCGTGCTCGGCTCTTCCACGTGGTACGGCAAATTCGGATTAATAATTCACATTTATGCATAGCAAATTCCACAAACATAATTTCAACAATAATATAAATATATCACGATGAAACAGAAGGGTGTCCATTTACCTGTTTGACAAGTTCAGGCCCGTGATGACTTGAGAGAATTCTAAGATTTCAAAGTCCTGCTTCCTGGTCTATGAGTGTAGAGATTTCTCTAGCTGTGGAGATGTTGACTCTACCTCGTCTCACACACGACTGATTCAAGCTGTGTTAGGCTCTGACACAGTCAATACTGCTCTACCCACTGAGCCTGCTCTGATTGGTTAAAACGGTCCGATTCAAAGCTCAAGTGCTGACTCACTGCGATGTGGGTGGCTCGCTCGCTGTGTGTGGTTTAATTGCTGCTGTGTACTATACTAACTCTCTACTGTTACAAATACTACACATGGCTAAATAGTCAATGGGCAGGGTAAACTGCTCGGTTCATGACATATTCCGAAGCATAGATTTAGTCTCCGTACGGTGACAATGACTTTAACCTGATGAGGCAGTGCAAAGCAATACATTATATTATGAATAACGACAACAGAGCTGATGAATAACGGGGCACGGTTAGGCCTACTTTTAAATTAAACTCAAACTGTGTTGATGATATCACAAGTCATAGACCTAGATTTAGTCTTCCAACGGCCAGACGATGCGAAACGTGTGGATATTTTTATTTTATCGTTCGTATCGAGCGCTTTTTTTTTAGCTAGCTCAAGAGCTGCTCAAGGCGCTGGCAGATAGGGGACCTTACTCTAGTCGCCCGAAGCGCCCACTTCCTGTATTTGGGAGCGTCGTGTGACGGCCTAGGCGACTGAGCACAATCCTAGGGCGTGCTGGGTATATTAGTGTAGCCGGCACTCACCCGTCTAGGACATGAGCGTCAGGATCTTTAAGGTCCGCGCGATGGAATGCGAGTGTGCGCAAACTAGTTCTAGGTTCATACCCTCATCCCAAGGAGAAACATAAGACCAATTAATGCCTATCAACGCCTCTGTGACGCAACGTATAGGTGAACGCCATCGTTAACCTTACTGCGATACAGGAAATAAAAGGTCAGATTACATCGGTGACCTTTTCCATCTGACAATGTCACCCATTTGTGTAAGTTGTTGTATTGCCAGACTTGTCGGAAAATACTTTAAAATGTTCGGGGGGAAGGAATGGGGGGTGGGGGGTGGGGGTGAAAGAAAGTGGAGAAGAGGATGAGTGTGTGTAATCAGATCGTGGACACATGCCGGTGTAACAGGCCTGAATATACCCCTGGCTACTTTATACCCTGGGTATAATGTAGCCTAGGCGGGTTTAACCCCCTGGGTATAGATCAGCCTAGGCCAGGTCATACCCCTCGCGCCCGGAATATACCCCCACCTAAAGAGATTTCACTCATGGGTTTGTTGTACATGACCGTTTGCGTGACCAACTCTCAGGTAACAGCGTTTTACTTGCGTGTAAAAAAAAACAACTAAAAAAAAACGAAACCTAACCCTAACCCTATCTATCTATCTATCTATCTATCTATCTATCTATCTATCTATCTATCTATCTATCTATCTATCTATCTATCTATCTATCTATCTATCTATCTATCTATCTATCTATCTATCTATCTATCTATCTATCTATCTATCTATCTATCTATCTATCTATCTATCTATCTATCTATCTATCTATCTATCTATCTATCTATCTATCTATCTATCTATCTATCTATCTATCTATCTATCTATCTATCTATCTATCTATCTATCTATCTATCTATCTATCTATCTATCTATCTATCTATCCGTCTGTCTGTCTATCCGTCTGTCTGTCTATCTATCTGAGAGCATCAGAACAATTACAACACATAAATTAAAGAGTAACGTGAAGGATAAGGTCTTCCGTAGTGGGGTGGGGGGGGGGGTTTATAATGGGCAGGAGAGGGTTAAACGAGCCTAGGCCAGATAATACCCAGGGGTATAGTCTGGGCTAGGTCAGTTTATACGGGGGCATAGTCTGGGCTAGGCCAGTTTATACCCTGGGTATACTTGAGGCGGGGTATAATCTGGCCTGCTACACCGGTATGTCCGTCGGCCGGTCCGTTGGTAGCCATATCTCAGCACTCCTGAACGGATTTTGACCCAGCTTCACAGGAACATTACCTAGGTCAGTGGCCTGCCTCTCGTGCCACCGTATTTGCTCTAACGCAAAGGTCAAGGCCCCTGGAAACATTTTTGTTGCTAAACACGTTTTGCTCTACAGTATACCTCAAAAACGGCTTAAGCAATTTTGTTTAGTATACCGGTACTTCAAATCATGAGTCATCCTTCAGTAGCCGCCCGGGTGGTCGGTTGGTGGCGCCAAATGTAACTTTTTGTGTGTGTCCAAAAGACCCCTTTTGCCTGTCTCAACAATAACTGAACCAAAGTTCATCATTTTTCACTTTACATTACATTATATGGTTATTGCTTAAGGTCCAGCGGACTCTTCCGAGCCAAATCAGGACCAGAGAAATGAAAGAGGACTCACCCCTGATCCGCATCAAAGATCTGCCGAAACAACCCTAGTGGTAACACTAAAGGCAATCTACCAGCCGGTCACTTTACAATAAAGACATCCCACGCAGGGGACGCCGAGGCTATACTCTAATTTATCGAACCCCCGTTTACAAAAAACAAATAGAATACAAACATCATTACACAATATCAACAAAACACATACATATAAAATGTCTACATTGCTAAATAATAACATCATAAGAAGCCCCAGTGACCATTTGGCAGAAAGCGTCCAATATTCCCAGGCTGACCCAACAGACCCCATATACACAAATGAGGAGTATTGTCCAGAAAGAGTTTTCAAGAAAAAAGGTAGGTGACTGGTCTAGCGAAGAAGAAGATAGTATAGTAGATTGATAGAGTAGGAATGAGAAAGAACAAACAAAGGAGAAAGACGGCAACAGTGGGAATTTAAAGCAATAAATTTCTAGAAAGTGGGGATACTATTTATACTGAAACCCCCAGCACCCCCACGGGGGTCATTTTTCACTTGGAGGATACTTTAACCACTGGTATGCACGTTAGATCATTCGTATTTCCAGGATCGTAGAAACAACTGCTGCCCTGACAAAGTTGAAGCCCATTTGGAAAGACAGGACCATCAGTCTACACTCCAAGGTAAGGCTGCTGCGCTCCCTTGTCATCTCCATCTTCCTATACGCTTGCGAAACATGGACCCTCACAGCAGATCTACAACGAAGAATACAAAGCATGGAGATGAGGTGCTACAGAAGACTTCTGGGCATTCCCTATACCCAGCACATCACCAACAACGAAGTCCGACAGACCATCACACAAGCCATTGGACAACATGATGACCTGCTCACAGTGGTGAAAAAAAAACGGAAACTACGATGGTATGGCCACGTCATCAGAGCATCAGGCCTTGCAAAAACCATACTGCAAGGCATGGTGCAAGGAGGCAAAAGAAGAGGGAGACAGGAAAAGAGGTGGGAGGACAACATTCGAGAATGGACTGGTTTGACACTGAACGAAGCCATGAGGGTTGCTGAGAACAGAGAAATATGGAGTACGCTGGTTAAGCGATCATCTGTGGTGCCCCAACGACCTTTGAGTTACGGGATAGGATAGGACAGGATTTAATTTATACTTTCTCAGAGGTCAAGTTCAATGTGCTTCCCCATTTTTAAAACACATTTTGCGCTGTATTTAAAAAAGAAAATTGGTTGAGGTTGTTTTAATACTTTGTGGATCGTAGATAGATCAACAGATAATGGCCTGTCGTTGCATAGTTTCCGTTCACTTTGATAGGACAAGACCGAGTCACTTCACCGCCCAAGTAAATTAAAACTTTTGAACATGCTTAATTTGGGGGCTCATGTGGTCGGGTTTCTGGAAATACATTGGAATGGCTTGCTGTCTTGTTTTGTTTGTTTGTTTGTTCCGCGCAATGGTGTGGACGTAAGCTTATGCTCAATACAAAACGAAATGGTCTGCTGTTTTGTACTACAGTTCAACATGACTTTCTTTGTTCTGTCTCTTTGCCGGCAAAGTTCTGACCGATATAAAACCTACTTCTAGCCGCTCAAGGCGCCCGCTTGCAAACTTTGGCTCACCGTCTAACGCCCCAAAAGACTGAGCACAACATCCTGTGCGAACTGGAGTGGGAAAGAGGAGACTTTTGGGTTCTTGGCAGGGTGTAGTTTAGTGCACTGGCACTCAGCCGTCCATGACACGCGCGTCAGGATCTTTAAATTTCGTGCAATCCAATGCATGCATGCCTATACAGACTGGTTAGTTAGTTAGTTATTCCTTGTTTATAGGGTCCAGCGGACTGCAAAGAGCCGAATCAGGACCGCTATATATAGACTGGACTTCAGTTTATACTCTCGAATGAAGGGAGGAGATGAAGAAGGAGGAGGAGGAGAAGAAGAAGAAGAAGAAGAAGAAGAAGAAGAAGAAGAAGAGTGTTCGTCATTTGTAAGGCGCCTTAGCCTAAGGATCAAGAAGAAGAAGCAGAGGAAGAAATGATGATGATGATGATGATGATGACGACGACGACGGAGATGATGATGATGACGACAACGATGATGATGATGGTGATGATGATGATGATGATGATGATGATGATGATGATGATGATGATGACTTCGATGATGATGATGATAATGACGAAGACGACTATGATTATCTATCTCCTTTCTTTCGTTGCCAGAGTCTGAGATTGCTGAGGTCGTGTGCTACGCGTTGAATCTGGCGAGAATCGATGTCAGTCTAAACTTGAAACTGCCTGCTGCTTTATTTCCCCCCCCCCCCCCTTTCACCCTCTCTCTCTCTCTCTCTCTCTCTCTCTTTCTTTCTCTCTCGGTGCTGTAATGTCAAGGTCTGAGAGAGAGAGAGAGAGAGAGAGAGAGAGAGAGAGAGAGAGAGAGAGAGAGAGAGAGAGAGAGAGAGAGAGCAAAACATTGCGCAATTCACGTTCCCCGTCTGTATTCTGATTCTTTTCTTGACGGGTTCGATTT
>CM072518.1:61069145-61101645 GCA_036898135.1 Oncomelania hupensis
AGAAACCAAGAGAGAGAGAGAGAGAGAGAGAGAGAGAGAGAGAGAGAGAGACAGACAGACAGACAGACAGACACAGACAGACAGACAGACAGACAGACAGACAGACAGACAGAAACAGATTTTATTACGGTAAAACGCTTAAAAAAGCCAGCGAAAAAGAAAAGCGTAATGGAAGCTTTTCCCACAGAGACTGCCTCTTCGAGTACTGGATTTAACACCTAAGTTTCTAATTTCTTCCCGAACCAGAATTTCATATTTTAATGTTGATTTATTTAAGAGTTTACATAATATAATTTAATAACTTATCTTATCCCTACCCTCTTCCTCCCCCTCTTCCCCTCCACAGCTCTATTTTTAGAAAGCCCACAACAAACGCACAACCACTACTACAGCTGACGGCCGGCAACAATCAACATCTCGGTGTGACATCGTCACAGTTCCTAGTATCTTAGCTGGGCTGGGAGCGAATGGGAGCATTCTGATTGGTCGACGCGTTACAAAATTCGACGCATGCGCACAGTGCTATCATAGTCTTCGTAAGGGTTAGGGTTAGGGTTTGGGTTAGAGTTAAGAGTTTAGGGTTAGGGTTAGGGTTTGGGTTAGGGTTAGGGTTATGACGCCTAAGAACTTCGTGAAAAAGCCTGCCCGACATGACCTGGCGCATGCGCAAATGCGCTCGGATAAACTAGGAAACCCGGAACTTGAAGGATGTGACATCGGGAGGCGAAGGGTGGTCGTAATGTTACGTGATGTTATGCTGCGAGGAATGTCAAGGCCGCCCTGTAGCATTCTGGGCTAGCGAGCTATTTTGGCGGGAAGCGCGTGGTGCAGTATCGATCCTTCGCCAGCCACCCGATCGAACCGTTCAGGTTGGCGGATGAAAACATTCCATGCGCATGCGCCAACGCAGCTGGTTAGACCGGAAGTTGCTAGCAAGTGGCCTTTAAAAAGCAACTGATAGTTCCGTCTTTCTGTTAGTTCACGAAAAAGGAATGTTAATGTGGAAGAAATGTGAGAAGTAACATGGAAGAGAGAGAAAGGATTTTTGTATTTTAGACTGTAGAGTTCATCGAACCAAGCTTACAATACTTCTGAATCGCCATGACTTTTCCTTGCAGGAAGGTTTCAGAAACGCAGCAACTGCGATGGCGGTTGTGCGGGGAACTGATGGGAAGGTACGTGACCTGATTTAGGTTTGGTTGTCGCTGCCGTGGTGTTGGTGGACGCAAGATCACACAGATTTTTTGTGAATGTAGGGCGGGGGAGGGGGGTAGTGGGGAGGGGGGGGGGAGGTAGGTGGGATATTGATAGCTAGAAAAGTCGAGATGTCAGTGCAATACGTTCAAATTCCTCTATAAAGATGGCTTTTGTTTGGAAGTACAACTCAAAGCAATTTCCAACAATAACTACAGCATGCAACTCAAGTTCGAGTTTTTGGTAATAAGCCTGTTGCGTTGGGCAGTAGCTTAAGAGATTTGGGGCGTATGCTAGAACATGTAAGCAAGGTCGAGTGGGGTCAGTTGCTGTACGTGGTTGGGAGACCGTACTTGGTAGTAATTAACCATTGAAGGACATACCAGGTATGACTCTGGCGTATAACATACCCCAATCCACCCCAATGTGGAGGGGTAGGTATCAGAATCTGTTTAGAACTGAGGAAGGCTCAGCAACAAGGGAGAGGCGACGGGAACCACCCTCAATAAGTTGACCTACAGAAAAGGGAGCTCTTTCTCTCTTCCATAAAGTGGGCCAAAGTTGAAAGGCCATTGTTCATTATTAAAGACTCTCTCTCTCTCTCTCTCTCTCTCTCTCTCTCTCTCTCTCTCTCTCTCTCTCTCTCTCTCTCTCTCTCCTTCTTCTTCTTCTTCTTCTTCTTCTTCTTCTTCTTCTTCTTCTTCTTCTTCTTCTTCTCAGCCGAAAAAAAAATGGTGCTGATAATATCAATGCAGCACCGTGAAATATCCCATGATCAGTTAATCCACAACAAACAATTTGAACAACGTAATGGAATTCCCTGGAATGCCTTGACGATGGCTTATAGTTATAAGATATTTTTAAATTCCATAAGAACTAAATGTTAGTTTTTTAAAAAAAAAAAGAAAGGAGAGAAAAAAAAAACCTCACTATGATGACGTCATTCGAGTTGTATAAATTTGATGTAAGGTTGAAGGCATAGGTAAAGTACATATGAAATTTGAAGCAAATCCCTCTAGTAGCTTTGGAGAAAATGCAATTAGAAAACCAAAACAAAATGACGACATTACCACGATGACGTCACCCTATGAATAAAGTTAGGTCATCTGGTAGGCATCTTTATAATTCTCAAACAAAAAAACAAACAAAAAAACCGCACAAACGCACACACAAACACGCCCCCTCCCTCCCCCCCCCCCCCCAATCACACACCAAGTTCAACAGAAATCCGTCCCGTAGTTTCAGATAAAAGTGCTCAGGGACGGACGGACGTAGCCAAAAACAACAGTTCCCCATCTATCGCTCGGGCAGTAAAAGTTGGTCGAACAGCAAGCTACTCCAAGATTACCGTGCTGGAATTTATCGACGCGAAATAATGGTAGTTGGGTTTAGCTTCGGGATCTAGCTGATTTTCAACAATCGATTTTTCTGTCTCCTCGGTTTTTCGTGCTTGCCGATTTTTACTGCACCCTGTAAAAACTTTCGCAACAGGCTTTTCTACTGCTCTAAACTTAATGTAGTGGACTGAACATTATGGCAGCACTAGGATTTGTTTTTCTTTTTTTAAATGGATTATCTGATGCCAATACACAAAATCAAAACGCAATCTCGATTTTCTCCGCCTGCTGGGAGAGAAAGGAAACACATAAAATAAGATGGAAAAACATTCAAATGTCTGAAGGGGTAAGGACAGAGGTGGTGGTATTGAAAGATGGGGGAATCTATTTCAAACGTGTACATTCTCTTAGCGGTGATGCGACTCCAAATGCGGATCGGAGGACTGCCCGACAACCGGACTGTTTCTCTACGACGGCCCATGATTCTAAGCATCTGTAGCTTATTCCAAAACTCAACAAAATCGTTTAGCCGTTTTCTTGACATATTGAGCTAAACGCATTTCGCTTTAAAATAATGATTCCAAATGACCTTGACCTTTGAGAGAGAGTAAATAGGATGGCACGAGAGGCAGTCACTAATTTAGGTAATGAACGTTAACTCTATATCCACCATTGGCGATATGGCAGACGAGGATAACCATTTTACAGGGAAGAGAGGGAATGGAGTTAAATCAACGCTGAGCCAACCACAGCAATCATTCTGCTAAGTTGGACTGTGGAAATTTGCCTGTATATTTTTTTTAATTTCTTGCCCCCCCCCCCCCCCCACAGGGTTCGAACCCGTGTCATCGGTATGCCAGGCGATCGATCTCCCGCTGAGCTACAAAATGAAACGATGCATTGAAATCTGGCTAAGTTGCAATGTGCTGTCTGAATTACCCACGGCGTGTAATCCAAAATATGTTGACTTTACTTGATTTTTTCTCCCTGAACCCAACGTATAAAGAGTCATTACAGAAATAAGTCGATTCCTGTCAAAGAAAACTTACCTCCTGCGCCACCCCACCCCCTCATCCTCCCCTCCCACCACCTCCCTACCTCCCTCCGTCCGGCACCATCGAGCTGCGAACCCAGGTTCTCCCAGCATGCCAAGCGAGTGAGCCTGTCACAACTAATTAAACCACTGTACTACCGATTTCTTGTCACATGTATAGATGTAAAAATGTGAAAGTCTGGAGAAAGGTTTAGAATAGATCAGTCATAATGTCAACCACAAAATAAAATTTTTAAAACGTGCAGTTAGTTAGTTATTGTTTATAGGATCCAGCGGACTGCAAACAGCCGAATCAGGACCACCACTAGGTTGAAACAGGATGCGATACGTATAAAAGATCTGCCGAAACAACCCTAATGGTAACATTGAAGGCATTCCTCCACCAGCCGGTCACTTTACAATAAAGGCATCCCATGCAGGGGACGCTGAGTCTGTACTCTAATTTATCGAACCCCTGTTTACAAAAACAAATTAGAATATAAGCATCAATGTAAAAATAGTAACAAAACACATACTTATAAAATGCCTAAATTGCTAAATAATAATACCATAGAAAGCCCGAGGGACCATTTGGCGGAAAGCGTCTAATATCCTCAAGCTGACCCAACAGACCCCATACACTGATGAGGAGTTTTGGGAGAATTTTCAAGAAATAAAGGTAGGCGACTGGTCTAGCGAAAAAGATAGAAGACAGTAAGTTGATAGAACGGATTAAAAACGAGAAAGAACAAATGAGAAGAACAGAAACAGTGGTTATGTAAAACACTACATTTCCACAAAGCCGTGCAGTTTATTTAGTTTGTTATTGTCCCTGACATTACATTACATGATTATTGCTTTAGGTCCAGCGGACTCTTCCGAGCCAAATCAGGACCGGACAACCCCTGATCCGCATAAAAGATCTGCTGAAACAACCCTAGTGGTAAAACTGAAAGCTCTCCATCAGCCAGTCACTTTACAATAAAGACATCCCACGCAGGGGACGCTGAGGCTGTACTCTAATTTATCGGACCCCCGTTTACAAAAACAAAATAGAATACAAACATCATTATAAATTATCAACAAAACACATACATATAAAATGCCTACATTGCCAAATAATAACATCATAGGAAGCCCTAGTGACCACCTGGCAGAAAGCGTCCAACATTCCCAAGCTGATCCAACAGACCTCATACACAAATAAGGAGTCTTTTTCCAGGAAGAGTTTTCAAGAAAAAAGGTAGATGACTGGTCTAGCGAAGAAGAAGATAGTATAGCAGATTGATAGAAAAAAGCAGGAATGAGAAAGAGCAAATGAAAAAGACAGCGACAGTGGGAATTTAAAGCACTAAATTTCCAGAAAGTGGGGATACTATTTATACTGAAACTCCCGGCACCCCAACGGGGGTTATTGTCCCTGAATCTTCATTTATAAATGCTTGCTGAAACACGGCGCTGAAAGAGTTTTTTTTTTTTTTAAATAAAAAGAAATGGAGGAGGGCAATAAAATTATTGCGTATCATACTAATATCTCATGTTTTGGTTGGCATGATACACATTGACAAGCAGGCTAGGCTATAGATTTCTTTAAAAAGTTACATTGATGACATTTGCGACTCATACACTATCCTATCCTATTCCGTTAACTCGAAAGTCTGTTGGGGCACCACAGACGCTCGTTTAATTAGCGTACCCCATCTTTCTCTGTCCTCCCACCTCTTTTTCTGTCTCCCTCTTCTTTTTGCACCGTGCCTGGCAGGATGTTCTTTGCAAGACCTGATGCTCTGGTGACCTGGCAATACCATCAGAGTTTCCGTTTCCTCTCCACTTTGAGCAGGTCATCGTGTTGTTAAATGGCTTGTGTGATGGTCTGTCGGACTTCGTCGTTGGTGATGTGTTGGATATTAAAAAAATGCCCAGAAATCTTCTGTAGCACCTCATCTCCATGCTTTGTATTCTTCGCTGTAGGTCTACTATACTGTGAGGGTCCATGTCTCTCAAGCGTATAAGAAGATGGAGACGACAATGGAGCTCAGCAGCCTCGCAAGAACTCTACTAGCAAAGGGAGATAATCAATTCAAAACTACTGAGAATACATTCAAAGACAGCAGACTATAGATTTTAGCTACATTTGCGACTCAAAAACAGAAGAACTCTACTATAGAAGGGAGATAATTAGATCAAAGACTGCTGCCATTGCATTCCAAGAGCACATTATAGATTTTTGTTTTTAAACTGATGACATTTGCGACTCGTACACAGAAGAAGGGACTCTACTAGAGAAGGAACATTTTCAGATCAAAGACTATTGCCATTAATTCAAAGACAGCAGATTATAGATTTTTTGGGCTACATTGCTGACATTTGCGACTCGTACATAAAAGAAATCTACTAGCAAGTGAGATAAGGAATGTGTTTTAAAGATTTTATAAAAAAAATACTGAGTATCATAATCTGAATAAGGATAAAGAAACTCGTTCCGCGTTAAGGTTTCAGCCAGCTTGGATACTCAGTCGTTGGTTGATGTTTTTTATGTCGATTATCCCGTCAGTGTTTACGCGTTGCCATGACAACGGTACGCAGAGTCACAAAAGCGGTTGCAGTCGCTGCGAGTCTGCCCTGCCAAGGTAATTATTATACGACCTCTACAAGCACACACACACATACACACACACACATGCACGCCTAAACACACACATACACACACACACACACACACACAACACACACACACACACACACACACACACACCTGTCCTGTACTGCTATGCAAAGATTGAGACTAAAACAAAAAGTCCGAGATTTTAAAACTTCGGACAAACGTCTCACACACAAACACCCACACACACACGCACGCATACACGCACACACACACGCACAATAATCGCTTTAGGACAACTTTAATTTCCTAGAACCACTTGTTTAAGAGAACTCGATGCATCATTCCCTAGGACTTTGCTGTCTTTCATTATTAGTCTATTTGATAACAGTTATTGTCCAAGACTACCTTGTTTATAAGACCACTCTGTGCATCAAACCTCACGGCTTTTAGGTCTTTTCGTCTTTAAGGCTGCTGACCTGTAGAATACAGGTCAGTGGCTGCTCTGTGCATCTGAGTCAGTCTTACATTAGTCTCTGTGTTAACTGTCATTGTCTAAGAATATCTTTCTAAAACCATTCTGTGCCTCAGGACTTTGCTGCCTTTCATTATTAGTCTGTTGACAACTTGAATTTTCTAAGATTACTTTTTTAAAGACCACTCTGTGCATCAGAAATCGGGACATTGCTGTCCTTTATTATTAGTCTCTGGGATAACTTGCGTTTGTCCAGGACTACTTGTTTAGGGTTACTACATGCATCAGAACTCAAAGATCATTGCTGCTGGCCATTTGTTAGTCTCGTGCACAGGCGCCCGCGTCAGAATGTGATCGGAGTGTATACATTACTATGCTATTAGTTATTCATTGCTTACAGGGTCCAGCGGATTGCAAAGAGCCGAATCAGGACCACAAAATCAAGACCACAACTTCGCTGAAAGAGGACTCACCCCTGATCAGCATAACAGATCCGCGGAAAAACAACCTTAGTGGTAACATTGAAGGCACTCCACCAGCCAGTCACTTTACAATAAAGACATTTCACGCAGGGGACGCTGAGGCTATACCAAAGAGCTTATTACGGAAAGAGAGAACTTCCATTATGTCCTATACAAAAATGCGAGACGCTCTCACGGATTATTTCCCTTTGCTCGGGCTGGCTATATTTCATCATCTGCTATATGAATGATCTGTGCGTGGTAACTTATTGAGCCTATGCCATTGCAAAAGAACATTTTTATGGCAACGTTTGCAAAAACCAAACTTTTAACCATCATTATTATTAACATTCTGCTACTGCTGTCTTTTTTTTTTGTTTATGTTTACTTATTGACATTTATTAGGTGCTTTTATGCTGCTTATGTGTGTATGTCATAGGTTCGTTTTCTGCCCTGGAATTTATTATTTTTTAATCAACGACAGATATTTTAAAATTAAAATATGCATGGCAGACTGTTTCATTTATCCGAAACTGTGTAAATCCGTAATCGTGAGAGAGAGAGAGAGAGAGAGAGAGAGAGAGAGAGAGAGAGAGAGAGAGAGAGTGAAAGAGAGAGAGAGAGAGAGAGAGAGAGAGAGAGAGAGGTTGGGGGAAGAGAGAGCTCTGTCATTCAATCAATTAATCACAATAAAGCACAATAACAAAATGTTTCAGTAGTGTGTGAATTTAATTTATATCAGGTGTCCCCCTACCCCCCAACCCTCTCACCTCCCAATCACTGGCTTAATAACATCAGTCACTTCATGGAAAATAATTAATTAATCAGAAAGAACAATCAGAACCTAGACTACAACATTCCACGCAATATGGATCTAATGCGCAAAAATTCACAGATCAGAACAAGGACTGAGTTTCTACATTACATTTTTTTTCCCGTTTACACTCCAACGAAAAGGGATTACAACAGATCAAGGACCATTTTTGTGCCTAGGTAAGGGGTTATCTTGCACAGTATTTGATCACGAGGAGAAAACAGACTTAGTCTAATTTAACTTGTTAACATAAGCAGTTTGACGAAGCCAAACTGCCAATCTGACAACATATACGTTTGAAATGTAAGCACAAATATAATAGTCAAACAACCTAGAAACAACGTAAACAGTGAGCGACCTTTTGAACGTAAACTGTCAGCAAGCAAACAGTTTTTGTTTTAGCACATAGAATAGATATAACATGAATCACTGAAGCCTCTCCCCGATTGTTTTAACAACACTGCAGCGGTCTTGGTTTAGGCCTATATAAACACACAAAAAAGAAGTTTTTCGATTGCAATTTACCTTTCTTTGTCTCTTGGAAACTTGAAAAAGAACTTGCCATCACAATTTTCTTGCATCTGGCATTACGCAATTGATGGCTGTGCAAAAGTCACCGCCCTGTTTTACTCGGTCGCCTTTTGTCTTTCTGCCACGAGCCATTTTTAGCATGTCGACAAGGGAGCGTAACTCGTATCTTCCGTCTCGCGGTTCTGTTCCAAATTCCCTCTCTTTCTATAATACGCTCTTTGGCTATACTCTAATTTATCGAACCCCCGTTTACAAAAACAAAATAGAATACAAAGATCATTATAAAATATCAACAAAACACATACAAATGCCTACATTGGCAAATAATAACATCCATAGGAAGCCCCAGTGACCACCTGGCAGAAAGCATCCAATATTCCCAAGCTGATCCAACAGACCTCACACAGAAATGAGGAGTTTTGTCCCAGAAGAGTTTAAAAGAAAAGATGTAGGTGACTGGTCTAGCGAAGAAGAAGATAATATAGCAGATTGATAGAACAGAGCAGGAATGAGAAAGAACAAATGAGAAAGATAGCGACAGAGGGAATTTAAAGCACTAAATTTCCAGGAAGTGGGGATATTATTTAAAGTGAAACCCCCGGCACCCCCACGGGGTGGGTGGTGTGAGTGGGGTATTGCTATGCTATGCTATGCTACGCTATGCTATACTATACTACACTACACTACACTACACTACACTACACTATACTATACTATACTATACTATACTATACTATACTATACTATACTATACTATACTATACTATACTATAATATACACACTATAGAAATCTACTAGACATTGTTTTTGTCTCCCTTGGACAACTAACCAGCAGTCATTTTCTAAACAAAACCTTGTTCAAAACTACGTCGACTGCAACACCTAGCTTTTAGAACTATTTTGTAAAGTTCCTTCCCATTTGTGTTGCCAACCAGTCAAACTATGGAGTTTTTTCCCCGCGTGAAGATGTGTTTTCCCTGAAGATTTCATTCAGGCGTCTTCTCATGCTTGGGAAAACCAGTCCCTTGATTTTCAACAAGCCCAGCCGATTCACCGACGAGATGAGAACTCGGCGAAATGACCACCTGTATCTATGGCACACATCCATAAATGGCCATCTGTAGCTATGGCACACATCCACAAATGGCCATCTTTAGCTATGGCACACATCCACAAATGGCCATCTGTAGCTATGGCACACATCCATAAATGGCCATCTGTAGCTATGGCACACATCCATAAATGGCCATCTGTAGCTATGGCACACATCCACAACTGGCCATCTGTAGCTATGGCACACATCCACAACTGGCCATCTGTAGCTATGGCACACATCCACAAATGGCCATCTGTAACTATGGCACACATCCACAAATGGCCATCTGTAGCTATGGCACACATCCATAAATGGCCATCTGTAGCTATGGCACATATCCACAAATGGCCATCTGTAGCTATGGCACACATCCATAAATGGTCATCTGTAGCTATGGCACACATCCATAAATGGCCATCTGTAGCTATGGCACACATCCACAAATGGCCATCTGTAGCTATGGCACACATCCACAAATGACCATCTGTAGCTATGGCACACATCCACAAATGGCCATCTGTAGCTATGGCACACATCCACAAATGGCCATCTGTAGCTATGGCACACATCCACAAATGGCCATCTGTAGCTATGGCACACATCCACCAATGGCCATCTGTAGCTATGGCACACATCCACCAATGGCCATCTGTAGCTATGGCACACATCCACCAATGGCCATCTGTAGCTATGGCACACATCCACAAATGGCCATCTGTAGCTATGGCACACATCCACAAATGACCATCTGTAGCTATGGCACACATCCACAAATGGCCATCTGTAGCTATGGCACACATCCACAAATGGCCATCTGTAGCTATGGCACACATCCACTAATGGCCATCTGTAGCTATGGCACACATCCATAAATGGCCATCTGTAGCTATGGCACACATCCACTAATGGCCATCTGTAGCTATGGCACACATCCATAAATGGCCATCTGTAGCTATGGCACACATCCATAAATGGCCATCTGTAGCTATGGCACACATCCATAAATGGCCATCTGTAGCTATGGCACACATCCACAAATGGCCATCTGTAGCTATGGCACACATCCATAAATGACCATCTGTAGCAATGGCACACATCCACCAATGGCCATCTGTAGCTATGGCACACATCCACAAATGGCCATCTGTAGCTATGGCACACATCCACAAATGGCCATCTGTAGCTATGGCACACATCCACAAATGGCCATCTGTAGCTATGGCACACATCCACAAATGACCATCTGTATCTATGGCACACATCCACAAATGACCATCTGTATCTATGGCACACATCCACAAATGACCATCTGTATCTATGGCACACATCCACAAATGGCCATCTATATCTATGGCACACATCCACAAATGGCCATCTGTATCTATGGCACACATCCACAAATGGCCATCTGTATCTATGGCACACATCCACAAATGACCATCTGTATCTATGGCACACATCCACAAATGGCCATCTGTAGCTATGGCACACATCCACAAATGGCCATCTGTAGCTATGGCACACATCCACAAATGGCCATCTGTAGCTATGGCACACATCCACAAATGGCCATCTGTAGCTATGGCACACATCCACCAATGGCCATCTGTAGCTATGGCACACATCCACCAATGGCCATCTGTAGCTATGGCACACATCCACCAATGGCCATCTGTAGCTATGGCACACATCCACAAATGGCCATCTGTAGCTATGGCACACATCCACAAATGACCATCTGTAGCTATGGCACACATCCACAAATGGCCATCTGTAGCTATGGCACACATCCACAAATGGCCATCTGTAGCTATGGCACACATCCACAAATGGCCATCAGTATGGCACGCATCCACAAATGACCATCTGTAGCTATGGCACACATCCACAAATGGCCATCTGTAGCTATGGCACACATCCACAAATGGCCATCTGTAGCTATGGCACACATCCACAAATGGCCATCTGTAGCTATGGCACACATCCACCAATGGCCATCTGTAGCTATGGCACACATCCACCAATGGCCATCTGTAGCTATGGCACACATCCGCAAATGGCCATCTGTAGCTATGGCACACATCCGCAAATGGCCATCTGTAGCTAGGGCACACATCCGCAAATGGCCATCTGTAGCTATGGCACACATCCACAAATGGCCATCTGTAGCTATGGCACACATCCACAAATGGCCATCTGTAGCTATGGCACACATCCACAAATGGCCATCTGTAGCTATGGCACACATCCATAAATGGCCATCTGTAGCTATGGCACACATCCATAAATGGCCATCTGTAGCTATGGCACACATCCATAAATGGCCATCTGTAGCTATGGCACACATCCACAAATGGCCATCTGTAGCTATGGCACACATCCACAAAGGGCCATCTGTAGCTATGGCACACATCCACAAAGGGCATCTGTAGCTATGGCACACATCCACAAAGGGCCATCTGTAGCTATGGCACACATCCACAAAGGGCCATCTGTAGCTATGGCACACATCCACAAAGGGCCATCTGTAGCTATGGCACACATCCACAAAGGGCCATCTGTAGCTATGGCACACATCCACAAAGGGCCATCTGTAGCTATGGCACACATCCACAAAGGGCCATCTGTAGCTATGGCACACATCCACAAAGGGCCATCTGTAGCTATGGCACACATACACAAAGGGCCATCTGTAGCTATGGCACACATCCACAAATGCAAACCATTTGTCAGCAGAGAATGAGAGATATATCTGACCCCTAAATCCCACATTTATCGGAGGATAACATTAAATCAGAATTATATCCGAAAAGGATGCTATGGGGCAAAAAACCAACAAAACAAAGCCAAAACCAACAAGACAAAGATACAGTCCTGCTACTTGCGTTCCACACTAAAGTTTTAATCTCTGTACAAAAGGGGAGAGAATAATATCGCAGTATATATTTGTCGGTTGGTCCGTCGCTCTCAATTTCTCTCTTGTAAGCTATATGGACACTGAACCATCAGACCAATCACAATGATACTGCTAAAGATGGACAGTGAACAATTGCCCCTTTTTATATTGCTCAAAACAGGGATATGAACCTGGGATGTATCTGCGCTTTGAACTAATTTACTTAGGAAAAAGCGCTATATACTACTACTACTACTACTACTACTACTACTACTACTACTACTACTACTACTACTACTACTACTACTATTACTACTACTACTACCACTACTACTACTACTACTACTACTACTACTAATATTAATAATAATAATAATAATAATAATAATAATAATAATAATAATAATAATAATAATAGTTGTTGTTATTATTATTATTATTATTATTATTATTATTATTTTTTTTTTTTTTTTTTATTTTGCGAATAATTGTAAATCACTAAATGTCAAGACCAATGTTAGGAGACATAAGACGTAAGATAATTTATTTAGCAAGTAATAATATTAATTATAATGGATGCCTTAATTGTTCCAAAATCAGACTCGAAGCGTGGCGAACTGAAACCAACCGCAACGCTCGCATGTTTATTTATTTATTCATTTATTTTATCACTTTTATATGGCGCTTTTCCAGCTCAAGAACTGCTCAAGGCGTTGGTCGATACAGGATCTAACTCAAGCCGCCCGAGGCGCGCATATGTCTTCAAATCGTCTTCATCTTCTCTTTTATACTTGTCGTGTACAATAATTAGCATCTCTGTAAACAAGAGCCCACCGAATACTGACTTCTTGCTAGCAGAACCACAACAAAATCCCAAACCCATCGGTGCAGGGGTTATAACGTCCATAAAATAAGCAGAACTGGCAAAAATTATTATTGACCGAGCAAATAATTCCCAACAGCTCAAGACATGGGCAATAACCCATTTAGCTCTAGGGTCAGCGGAAGAGTTGCGGGAACTGCCACTATAAAGATATCTTGCCCTAGTACGCAGTTAGCTTACAGTGGTGACACATTCATCGCCAGTTGCTCTTTTCGGACGGAAAGTATAAACCGAGGTCCATCCTGTACACGCATGCATTCCATCACCCAGACTTATTATTTATTTAATCGTTGTCATACAGCGCTTCTCCAGCTCAAGAGCTGCTCAAGGCGCTGGCCGATACAGGACATTACAGCTGTCCGCTTACATCTTAGAAGGGTGAGTACCAGAAAACAAAACACTCTGCAAGTACTATGTCCTACTCCTTGTCATGGGTGGCGTTGCTCTGCGGGTGTCGTGCTTGCCGCTGAGAAAGCAATCCGGTACACGAATTATGCCTGCATGGATAACGAATATTATCCATAATTTCAAACCCCAAAAGTATTGAAACAAACGACAGAAAATTGAAGTCAAGTCAAGTGAAGACACTTTATTACCCAATGAATTCAAAATACATAGGATTTTGTTTTGGTGATGCGGTAAAACATTCAGTCCCTCTGCAACAACAAAAAACCTTCCACTGGACATTAAAACATTAAAATACTCTAATAGAGAAAGTTATTTTAAGGAGTAAAGCACAGGCGCACGCCCACTCGCAACCCCCCGCCCACACGCACACGCATACTCACGCATGGGTATCTAATTTAAAACATAATGAGATAAAATACATTAAAAAATCAGAATTGCACCACTAACACATTATCGCAACTAATAGATTGGCGTTTAAGTATAACACCTCATGCTCTGTGGATAACTGAGGACACTGGTACTGAGTATTGAAGAAGCACACGCTAAATATCTTGCTTTGATTATCTTGATATACCATTATAATTATGTCACGTGCGTTAGGTGATGGAAAATAAACTGCTAATTTAAGGTTTTGACTGAAGTGAAGGACTGCAAACAAACAATTGTTAAAAAATCTCAAGTGCACGCTGCTGCTAATTTAAGGTTTTGACTGAAGTGAAGGACTGCAAACAAACAATTGTTAAAAAATCTCACGTGCACGCTGCCAATCTCCTTCGGATGAGAGTATAAACCAAGGTCTAGGTTGTGCACGCACGCATTCCTCCGCACGGACTTTAAAGATCCTGACGCTCATGTACTAGACGGGGGAGTGCCGGCTACACAAAAGATATATCCAGCACGCACTAGGTCCCTTCTCCTCATCCCCGGCTGCCCAGGATTGTGCTCAGTGGCAAGTGGGCACCGGGGTCGGCTTCAGCTAGATTCCGTATCGGCCAGCGCCCTGAGCAGCTCTTGAGCTAACTGGAAAGCGCTATACAAAAGTGGTTAAATAAATAAATAAATACATAAATCTAAGACTTGAAATGAAACCCGTAAGAAGATATCATGTTTGTTTTATTCACACTCTTTTCTTGTTTTCATCCTAATGTGTTACGTCTTTTGAAATTGCTCTACCTCTCTACTGCGGCCTTGTGGTTCATCAATGTGCTATATACAAAGGAACCCCATCCACTCTCTGATACATGTATGTGAGATCCCATGACCAGCGCCTATACTAAAAGATAGCCCGAGGCAGTAAAAGAACGAAAACCAACGGCTAAATCTGGGGCGGTCGATACTGACCGGTGATTTATAGGTAAATAACATTGACCACCACTAACCAGCAACAAGGCAGCCAGCACTGCAGGAACATCCAGGAGCCATCCTGTCTACAGCCGCCAACTTGTCGGGAGGGAGGGATACCAGCTTCAAGGGGGATAATAACAAAATTTTGTTCTTAAACTGCGCACACTTCTAAATATACAGCTGCTCAAGGCTGAATTACACTGTCCAGAGTGCATCCACTAAAACATCTCGAGTACAAAAGACAGTGAGAATTTCTTCACCTGGTGGAGGAGTTGGTTAGTCGTCAATTTCCTATGCCGAAGGTCGCGGAAGGACTTGTGTGACTTAACAGGTACAAGATTTTTCAGTTCACCGAGAGCTTTCTCCGGGTACTCGGGTTTTTTCCTATCCTATCCCGTAACTCCAAAATCGTTGGGGCACCACAGGTATTGTTATGTATTACTACACACTCACCCACAAAGGCCAACAATACGCATTTTTCAAAAGTGTTAATTTTGTTGGCTGTGTGGGTGACTCAGCTTTATCCTAACGAAAAGTCCTCAGTGTGGGGCTCGAGCCCGCCACCTTCAGCATAGAAAACTTGAGCCATAACCAACTGCTACTACCAGATCATTATTCAATATCACTTCTTTCGTGTTTAAGGAATCCAGCGACATTCCCAACCTAAATATAATTATGTATTAATATCTGACACCTTGTAAAATCCAAATTTTTTAGACTTTGACAAGGAATTAAAAATAATTGTCAAATGCCCCGTTTCAAGTAAGCATTTCGCCATCTTTCATCTTCTTAAACATGGGAAAGGGGGGAGGGGGCAATGAATTTTGTGCAAGAATTTATTGTTGTAATATGCTGTTTAAATCGCATTAGTAAGCTGTTGTTTTCCTTTCGCTAAATTGCGTTTGTCGGCGGCATCGTGATTGCTTCGTAGAAAAAAGTAGAGCCGATTAAACTGGGTCACACACTGAAAGAAATTATTTAAAAAAAATGAAACGCAAAAACATACGGAAACGGAAGAAGCAAAGACAAAAATAGCAGAAACGTCCGTGGTTGAAAGGTAACTCCCTATAGAAAATTGCTTTTAATGTTTGTAAATGGTAATGCATTTGCACGAAACAAAAAGTACTGCGATCCTTATAGCAGTGAAATTGCTGCCAGATCTCTTTAGTTCATCTCACAAGTGACGAGGGCTGCCCATAATGCCCGTCGCCAGACACTTGGTATAATGTCTTCTTGTTGGGTCTTGCGTTAGTTGCGCTGCTCACGCAGCTTTGAGCTGATGAGCCATTTAAAACGAACGAACAAACAAACAAACAAACAAACACGCGCACATTCAATGTTACGCTTGAAACGCTCACGATTGTTCCGATCGCTTTATTTTGCAAAGGATGCAAAGATAGCGTGTATTTACCTTTTGATTGGATTCTGCTCTGTTGCTAGAAAAAGCTTTGTATAATGCTGATAATTTTCGTCCTTTGATAATAATTATATTTTCTGGAATTATTTGTTTACTATCGATCGAAGTTTCCAGATCTGTCTCGTAATAGCTAAGCGATTCTTCTAAACCGAGGAATGTTCTATGACGTAAGACAGTGTATAGTTCCGGTGACGGGTTTTAGTTTGATTGGGTGTTAATGCGTCAATCTGGAATGTTTTAAGCTTTTCGGGATTGTTGATAAACAACATAAGTAACGCACTGTCTGCTTGTAAAAAGTTATTTCAGTAGTGATGATCGGTAAGCGATATTGGATGCAGTTGTTGATGTTTGCTCAATAAAGTTGGAAGAACACAATACGAAGACTCCTGCCTTTTTGCTGGGTGAACAGGCTGCGTGGATAAACGAACTCGAGTTACACATATCAAGATTCAAGCATCGGGGCTGAATCGACTATTGATAAACACGTGTAACACAAACACACACACCCACACACACACACACGCACACACACACCCACACACACACACACGCATACCAAATAACAATTTAAAAAATATAAACAAACAAACAACAACAGTCCTATTCTATCTTATCACGTAACTCAAAAGTCGTTGGGGCACCAAAGATGATCGTATAACCAGCGTACTCCATTTTTCTCTGTCCTCAGCAACCCTCATGGCTTCGCTCAGTGTCGTCGTTGGTGATTTGCTGGGTATAGGAAACTACCAAACATGTCAACAGCAAACATTAAAAAATTTAATATAAAATCTACACCAGATGCCCCTGTGTATAAAGGGGAATTCCTCTCCAGGATCGCACAAACAACTGCTGCCCTGACAAGGTTGAAGCCCATTTGGACAGACAGGACCACCAGTCTACATTCCGAGGTAAGGCTGCTGCGCTCCCTTGTCATCTCCATCTTCCTATACGCTTGCGAAACATGGACCCTCACAGCAGATCTACAACGAAGAATACAAAGCATGGAGGCGAGGTGCTACAGAAGACTTCTGGGCATTTCCAATAACCAGCACATCACCAACAACGAAGTCCGACAGACCGCCATTGGACAACATGATCACATGCTGACAGTGGTGAAGAAACGGAAACTCCGATGGTATGGCCACGTCACCAGAGCATCAGGGCTTGCAAAAACCAGCCTGCAAGGCACGGTGCAAGGAGGCAGAAGAAGAGGGAGGCAGAAAAAGAGGTAAGAGGACAACATGGACTGGTTTTACCCTGAACGAAGCCATAAGGGTTGCTGAGAACAGAGGAAGATGGAGTACGCTCGTTAAACGATCAACTGTGGTGCCCCAACGACCTTCGAGTTACGGGACAGGCTAGGCTACTGAATAGGTATAAATACACATAACGACCGAGCAAAGACAAATTCAAAACCACCCATTAACAAAACAACTATATTACAGTTAGACCAGATACATTATTGATAGTCAGCCAGACACAGACAATTTTAGGGGATTGATGCAAACATGCACAAACAAGTTTGAACCAATCAATAGTACCATTAATTCCATCGATAAGAGACAATAGCGGGGGGAAAAAACATGACACAGAACAACCTTGAGCAGCTCTTGAGCTGAAAAAACGCTATATAAAAACAATTATAATTTGCAGTAGAAGTAGTAACAATGACCCCAAATAGACGAGATGAATAACTGAAAGACAGACAAATGATTTTAGAGGATTGATGCAACAGATGTACAATAAGGTGCAGGATCCGAACTTGGGTCATCAGTGTGCCAAGCGAACACTCTTCCACAGAGCCACGGCGGTGGGTCATAGGGAGAGGGGTCGTATGGTTGTGAAGGAAGAGGCAGGGAAGCTGAGGTAAGGGGTGTGTAGCGCGTGGAGGGTGGAGAAAGAGGGTGGTGGAGATCGCAACTGGTAAGGATAATTGATTTCCTTGTTCAAACATTGATGATGATTGATGAGGCAGCGGCCCAACCAGGATTTCCACACAACAGCCTCAGGCACGAAACTGAAGAGCCAGGAGGAGGAGGAGAGGAGATGGAGAAAAAGAGGTGGAGGAGAAGAAGGAGAAGAAGAAGAAGAAGAAGAAGAAGAAGAAGAAGAAGAAGAAGAAGAAGAAGAAGAAGAAGAAGAAGAAGAGGAAAGAGGGGAGGAGGAGAAGATGAATGAGGGGGAGGAGGAGGACGAGGAGAAAAAAAGAAGGAGGAGAAGGAGGAGGAGGAAGGAATGCATTCAATAAAGGAGAGAGAGAGAGAGAGAGAGAGAGAGAGAGAGAGAGAGAGAGAGAGAGAGAGAGAGAGAGAGAGAGAGAGAGAGTGAGTGTAATGATTGATGGAAGATGTAACATAACCTCACGGAGACGAACTCGTGTACAAAGTAGGAAGTAAACTGATTGAGCATTTAAAAGAAAAAGAAGTTATGGCTGATCAAGCACACACACGACACAAACACAACACAACACATACACACAAAGTTACTTTATATATAGTAATAGTAATATATATTGTTTGTTTGTTGTTTGTTGGTTTGTTTTCTTTGTAATACCTATTTTAGTAACAGAAGGATGGTGATCCTCACTGACCTGATCCAGACGACTTCCTGTGTGGGCTTGGCGGCTTATCGCCGTCGTTGTACTCGGCGTGGTCCTTGAGCGAGAGGAGTTCCCCGTTCTCCCCCGCCCCGCCTCCCCCACCTTCCATGCCGTTTGTAGCGAGGCGCTCGCCCGCAGACATGCCGGCCTCCGTGTCGAAGCTGGCCAGCGGGCACACGCGCACAGGGATGTACTCAACACTCCCGCCCTGCAGCTTGGAGGTTGGCTGAGGACCCGCGTCCAAATGAGCCCCTCACCGACACCGCCTGACGTCACGTAAGAGAGAAATGCAAGTCTGACGTCGCGTTTAAAAGATATTATTTCTTTTAAAAAAAGAAAAGAAAAGACAGGCAAGTATGATGTTTCTTTAAAGTCCCAAGTCTGAAGGCAACAATTTTTTTTTAAAAGAGGGCGAATTCTGACGTCACTTTAAAAACACAAGCACGTTTGATGTCACTATACAAGAAAATTCAGCGGCATTCCTTTTGACCCCCGCTCAGACACACATATGACCTCACTTTTAGACGCAAGTCGAACGTCACTTTATAAGCAAAGTTCAGGTTAATCCAGTGGGTTAATCTTTGAGGCCCTGACGTCACTCATAAAGGAAAAAAACCTGACGTCACACAAGTTTAAATAGATATTCAGGTGAAACATCCCTTTTCTTTTCTTTTTTTCTCTGGATAGGGAAATCCTAAGTTCCAGTCCGTTGAAAGTGGTAATCCAGGCAGAAATATTCACGTGGTAAAATCCAGGGTATATAAATCCAAGCGTATGGTTCAGATCACATGACTAGATCCTGAAAAGAACGGCACATATTCACTCACGCTGAAACACCAGCTTTGCATCCAAGTTATCGGAGTGAAATACCAATTGACTTCGTGGTTTTATTTACAGTAGATAGTAACACGACACACACAAACACACACACCCACCCACACCCACCCACCCACACACACACACACACACACACACACACACACACATACACAATCACCAGAAGAAGAAACCAGGGATAAGCTACTTTTGTCACACACATATTTCGTTCTCTAAAATCATCACACAATTATTTTTTTTTTTTTTTTTATCTGAAGAATTGGGTTCAAGGCTTTGCATATGCAATGCTCACATATCCCACACTTCGAGGTTACGGCACACTTAACTTGATAGAAGCTTGCTACACGGTGTAACATCGAGGACTATTGAGCTTCCCCCATCGCACAATAGTCCGAGCGTCTAACAGTAAAAAAGGACAAAGTAAGGGGAAAAAAGCAACAGTAGGTTTCTTTATCGCAAAAGGTAGTAAAATATGTGCACTTTAAGAAACCGCAGAGGTTACCTTTCCTGGACCCTGGAACAAGTTAATATTAGTGAAATGACGTCATCGCAACACCTTGCAAATGCAAAAATTTGCAAATCATAAGCAAACACCATCATGTAGCCCCTCATTCAAAAGGTCTTGTCAAGCAGCGTTCAAAAACAATGATAGAAATGTCCGCCGGCGGATATAAAGTCGTATATATTGCTAGAAATGTTTTAATGCAACTCACGCATAGACAGTGCATTCGCACAAACAGTGAGCAACAGCAACTTGCACACACAGACACAGGCACTTACTACAGTTCCCCACGCCACTAAAAACTTGCCGGATCCTCTTGAAACATCTCCGCTGGTGGGGCGTTGCTGCAGGCAAGGCCCTTGCAGTCCGCACAGGCCAGAGTGCACTCAAGTCCAAGAGTTCGACACGTGCAACGGCTTCCCTTGCCACAGTCAGTTTTGCATTTGCACCTGATGCCCTTCATGAGTAGGGAAGGAATCGGTCCCAGATCTGTGGTTTTTGGCTCCAAGCGTTGGGCTGAACGCTGCCATCCCCACTCCTCTGGCTGAAGGTCGCAGCCGAAGTCCAGCCAGCGCTAGAACAATATCAGAAATATTTCATTACAAATTTTTAAAAAGTCAGTGATCTTCCTAAATGATAGCTTGAACATGAGCAGTCTAATATGAAAACAAAATTTACTTTTCTTCAACTGTTAACGATTTGAAAACAAATATTTCCAGACTAGACCATGTATTGATTTCATGCAGATTGCAAAACTTAGAAAATAATCTAATCAATGAAATAGTTTGGGATTAATTAAAGATATATGGTGTGGGAATAAGGAAGGTACGACTACACTCAACCGATTCAGAAAGGCACACCACACGTTACAGCTGAAAACAGAGAAATACCCGAAATGAGATGCCACTATGATACACATAATAAAGAGGCACACCTGAACTTGCAAATAAACTCGCAGACTGTGATACTTGGCTGCCCCTGAGCTTGGCGGCAAAGACTGGACAGCAACGGCAGTCATCGACGAGGCCACTTTCTCACTGAAGCGTTTGTACCGAAGGAAATCTAGGGTATCTTTGTCCTGTCCATTGTACAAACAAACTATAGCCTTTTCGCCGGCGGCGATGATGGCTTCTTGGGTTTGTCCTGCAGTAGAGAATGTTTCAGCCGCACATTCCAACGTTGTTGATGTTACGACCTTTTTCAGAGGGACGCCTTTACCAATCCCAAAGAGGCGAGAAGTCGTGTCACAGCCGTTCACAGCGTGCAAAAACGGCAGTTGGCGGCAGCGTGTATCCCCAATACGTTCTTTTAAGTACAGGATATTCTGTTCTGGGTGCTTTTTCCCTTTGATATCAGATCGCAAGAGAATTGGCTTGCCATCCGTCTTTGCATGCACAAGAAGGAGGACGAACAGGTCTGTATCTTCTCCCAACACGATAGTGGTATGTGAAGAAGAATACTTGACTGAAGCGTCAACAATGAGTGTGTCTGCGTCCTCTGATGCGTGTAGCACACTGACGTTTCTTGCCTCCAAAAGTTCACCTAGAAAAGTTATGAAGCATTGTTTGTTTCTATTGTTGGCAAGGAACTGTTCTTTCCTTGAAGTGAACAGCATGTTAGGTGCAAAGTTTATCGATGGGCCAACAATACCATTAGAACGCCGAGCATGAGCCGCATCTTTAGTTGACGGTCCACTGTCATAGCCATCAAAGATAACTACAACCTCGTGAGCGTTGCTGTATTTTCTGGTTATGTATTCCACGTAGGTCGCGGCAATGCTGGCAAATGGGTCTCCTTTTTTCCATGTAATTTTGTGGAGAAGAGATCCACCGTCGATGACGTACACAGGAGAATCACTGATGTCCACAGAAGGCTGACTGCCTTGTCGTGTGGCTTCTGATACTAACGCATCAACGAGTTGTGATTTGGCAGCTTCTCGCATTAAACCACATGCATCAAACAGTGCCGCTGGAGGGCAGCTGAGATCGTACGTGAAGAATCCTGGCAAGTCCAGAGCTGACTGCGCTTGGGCAGCAGCCACTAGACGCTGAAACAACATCTGTGGATCAACTTGGGGGCCAGTCACCTTAGCGGAAGGTTTGGTACTCATTGTCACAACTTGATCTTTTTTCTTGAAAGAAATGTCCTGGACTTTTGTATTTTTAATCTTCTCCAAAATCGCTTCTCCCACCTCTTTTGCCTTGTCAGCATTCACATGCTTGTCCGCTGTGGCACCGGTGCTTATGTTTCTTAGAGATTCATCACAGGAGAATGGGTTTCTTGGAATCAGGAAGCTCAGGAGTGATTGCATGTCCTTGTCATCTCGCTTCTGTCGCGGTTCAGTGTTTTCAATATGCTGGTCACTCGTTGTGTAGTTACTGCTTGTCACTGTCTGCATCGCCTCATTGACGTCAGCGCATGCTGGCATTGACAGCAACCACTGTGTGCGCTGGCTTTCGCCCATGCCTCTCCCACGTGTCAGCCCTCCTGCTGTTTTCAGGCTCCGCATAAGCACTTGCTCTATCACCAAATCCTGAGAGAGGCCTGCCCAATAACGATCGCTTATACGAAGAACATGGAAGCCCTTTTGAAAGGCTTGAAACACGTCCGGCTTATGATGGCCAAGGGACTGCATCTGCTGCAGGTAGATGTGAATAGACTTTGCATACAAATTATGCCCCGCAGCTGCCATGTATGGCAGCATTTCTTTCATTGCCTGTAAATGCAGAGCCCAGTCACCTGTTCTTTCTGCTTTGATAAATGTCTTAAGGATTTCGACAGTATTCATGTACTGCAGCCACAAACAGGACGTCCGACTTTTTGTAGCGAGTTGGTTTTTCAGTTCACAGAGTTTGTTGTCGATGATGTCAAGTTCTTTGTTACTAGCGACCTCCGCTGGTGAAATGGCCTTCTCTAGAAGACTATCGAATAGCTTCACACAACATGACACAACTTTTACAATATCTTCACCTGTGTTCACATGAAATTGATCTGAAATCTGTTCATTTACCTCTGCTCTTTGTGTGCCTTGACCTGTCCCATTGACCTGACCACGTTCACCTGTAACCAAGTCTGACATGCATTCACTTATCTCTTTGTCTTGTTTGCTCCAATCTGTGTCCATGTCAGGTGCATGTTCACTTGTCCATGCATCTGATGCGAGTGCGAGTTGATTTGTGTCCAGCTGTGACGTGCGTTCACTTGTGTGCTCTTCTGTAGTTTGTTCGCTTGTCTCTGGTGAACCATGTATGCTGGCACCTTCATGGTGTGTCTTGCTTGCATTTTGTTCAACATGAGAGACATCTGGGAGGTTTAAGCCAAGAGCGGATGACGACAATAGTGCGTTCAAGACAGCATCAACAAGAATATTGACACGAACTGCTCTTTTGACGCTCTTCCCAGACAGTACTTGCAGGGCAGTGTTTGGTGTCACCACAACTTCCATGAGCTGTTGCAATCCAGATCCAGACATTAAATGCCCGATCGATCCCAGAAAACTCATCTGGGTATGAAATCCTCCCAAGCACAACACCATTGATCGAAGAGGGCTCTCATCTGGCTCACTGTCGATTATGGTTTGAGCTTTCCACCACAGGGGCTGATCGAAAGTTATCACCGGAGTGACCTTGTATCGACGCGCCATGTCACATACAAAATGCAGAGTTGAGTAGATGCAGCTCAAGTTGGAGGGGTCAAGGTCGATCATAGGCAGAAACGTTACCTCGGTCCGACCTGGGTAGTCCCCGGTAGATACTGCCTGCATAAACCCAGACCATCCTGGTCGAGGGGAGCGAAGGGGCCATGAGATTTTCCACAGAAGGTCCAGTTTTCTGGTTGGGTCGTCAACTTTGAAGTCTTGCAGCTCTTGATATTTGAGTGACAAGTCAATGGAAGATGTGTTGTAGAAGCGCTGAGGAATCTCTCCAACGAGGCGCATGACATTTTTTGCGGTCATGTTGGTGTCGCGGAGTATTTTGCGAGTCTCTTTTTTTCAAGGAGTAGCTGTTCCAATAATGCCCATCCCGTGGAATGTTCCGGCTCCATCAATGGTTCTGACGTTGTGGTCGACGTTGTCAGCAACAAAGGTTACATGGCTCTCAGGGGTCACTCCTGAAAGGTCAGTGCCTTGGGTAGCAGCAGCGCACTGTTCAAACAGCTTTACTTCTGCATATGTGGAACAGAAGGCCATCTGGTTTAGATGCTCCACGAGATACCGGGATCCATACAAGTGATGTAGCTCCACTGCAAGACCAATCTGAAGAGGGGGCAGCAAGGACTTGGGTCTAACAACTGACATAATTGCCTGTCCAATTGACGCCGTGGCAAGACTCGCATCCTTCCTGTTGTGGAACAATGTCTCCAAAAACAAAAGAAGCGCAGGTGTGAGGTAATTAAGGTTGTTTCCTAAGTCACTGATATCATCTTTAGATGGGTACTCCTCCTTTGTTGACTTCATTTCCTTGATGTCCGAAAGCACCAGTCTAGCTGCTGTTTCTACAATTCTCAGTTTTTCTTTCTTTTGGTCATTTTCTCTTGTACTTTTAGCAAATTGATCCAAAATTTTCTCAACCTTTTCTCTGTATGTAACAGTGTTGACTTTCGCGCGAAGAGATGTAATTATAATATCATCCCCTAAAGTTTCTGTCAGTTTTTCTCTCAAATGCCTTTCTGTGTATGGGTCATCACAATACTGTCCCATCAGCTCACACAGTTGTTTCATTGTTACTTGCTCCTCGTCATTTTCTTTTACGTATGCAATCACCTTTTCAAATGCAGCAGTTTTTGAACTTTCAGTTGGACGTCCAAGCTTTGATTCTTCTCTAAACCCCTGACTGTATGCCCGGGGAATACCGTTTCCAGTCCTAAAGTTAACGTTGCACTGTTGGTGGTACACTGCGTCAGCTGCATGCAAGTCATTTATAAACTCTATTCTACCTTGCACTTCATGGGACCAATCGTCATTTCTTTGTAAACAGGCTGTTTCTAGTGCACTCTGGAAAGCAAACGACCTCACAGGAAAAACCGTTTTCTTACCATAGCTTTTTTCCTCTGCACGCCTGTCTTTTTCTACACTTGTGCCGCAGAGGATGCAATTATTTCGGTAATCAAACTTTATTTTAGTAGATCTACGTCCTGGTGCAGAATTTTGCTGAGAATTGGCCTCTTTGTCACGAGCAATATATTTGGAATTCAGGTGGTCTGATCGACATTTCTTATGAAGAACTTGGCCAATGTAGAATTGAGCGCTGCTAATACCCCTCTCTCGACTAGCTCTCTGTAAGCCTGCTAGACCTCTTTTACTTGTCACAGTTGTGCACTGTCGACCATTACTAAGTGGATCATTGCACAAAATGCAGAGGTCACTCTTGTCCGGCTGCGTTTCAACTGAAAAAAAAAACCTTGCTATCAGCAGATAACTAACTTTTGCCTTTTAATTTTACAAAATAGATATAGATAGATAGATAGATACATAGATAGATAGATACATACATACATACATACACGCATACATGCATGCATACATACATACATACATACATACATACATACATGCATTCATGCATACGTTACAGATATCAGATAGCAGATAACAGATTTTTTTGCCAAAAAAAATTAAGTAACAAATTAATAAGCAACTCAATAAACGATTAATGGGGTGGGGCTGGATAGATAGATGTATAGATAGATAGATACTTACATAAATACATACAGCATTGACTCTAAAAACTAACTGGACTGAATGGAACGGGTGCTTGAGTACTAAAGCACACCGCCATACCTCCACCCCTGAATCCGATCCTACAAATCTATCAACACAAAGCCTGAAAGGTATGCATACACTCTAGAAAATGCTTTTTTTGTCTTTCATACTCTGTTTTCTTTTTAACTACATGCATGTATTAAAAGGAGTAAACAGTAGCTAAATGTTGTAATCCCAATATTTGTCTTTCTTTCTTACATGTATGTATTAAGCATGAGCCTCCAAGTTTGTACAAAATAATGTCAAAATAATCATGATCACGTTACCGTCCTACATGATTTTAGCCCACAGCGGCACACTCATGCTACAGTGTTTTTTTTTTATGAAGGCCTACATCACAATGACAGAATTTGAAAAATTAAAACCAGATGTACACAAGAAAAAAAGAGAGAAAACAATCCAACAGGTTATAAAATTCAGTGTGTTTACGTTTCGACAATTTATGCTGCTTGCATCCTTCTTCAATAAAGATAGTAAACATGCTGCACATCATTGCTCTAGTTTTACGCATTTGTGTGGCTATTCGGGGCGTAATTATGATTGTCAGACATCTGTACACCCCTTCAAAGTAATGCAACAGTTCAAAAAATTATCAATCAATCTAAATTTATAACAAAATAATGCATTTCTTACCTGGAATCGCTTCGCAGCTGGGCGCAGCCATATTTGAAATTTGCGTCAAACAAACTTTTAGATCACTCCGCGGAGACGTCACACACCAAAAAAAGGGTAAATGCGCGAAACGAAAATGTGCAGACGGTTTCTCTAAATGCACTTATTATTCCAGGGTCGACCGGTGGTAACCTCATCGGATTTTAAAAATACATACATTTTTGCACATAAAGTAGTTGAGAAACAAACTGTTGCTTTTTTCCCGCTTCGAAAAAGTTGCACGCTCGGACTACAAGGGAATTCACTAAGTTGCAAGGCTAAAAACTGACAAAACTCCTCATAGTTCCAGAACTCGTAACTTGAGACAGTAATAATAATATATATATATTTTTTTTCTTAAACCAATGAAATGCGATGCATATATAGAGACAACAGGAAAGTTTCGGACTAAAACCTGAGACCCCCCCCCCCCCCCCAAAAAAAAAAAAAAAACAAAAAAAAAAACAAACACAAACTAACAACGCGCTTTGAATTGTTACCACTGTCTTAGGAAAATGTATGACCTATCCATGCATCAGAAACATTAGTGTCTACCTCCATGCATTGCTCTGCCAACGCAAGATAAGAGACTCGAGTTTCAACAGAAAAGAACTTGCGAACAAGAAACTCAACACAAGCTGATGCTTGCTCCACAAAAGGACCCAGTTGGAAGGCTTTGTTTGGTCTTGGAGAAAACGGGTTAAACGTAAAATTCGCATTGTTATTAGGCTACATTTAACCAGGATAAAGCGGGATTCCCTTCGCTCAGACCAATTACCGCAAAAGTTCGAATGTTCCCTTTCTGGTCTGAGAAAGAGTGATTTACCTTGTTTAACGATACACCAAATACAGGCTGGGGAACAGTCCAAAGCAAAATTCTCTGAAATCCGGCCAGGGTCCAGGGGCCGCCGTAAGGTCCCTGGTCAGGTCCAGGGGCGAAGCCCCGGTGGGGGGATCTGGGGGGCTTTGCCCCCAGAAGCTGAACGTTTCATAGCATGTAAAACCCCAAAAGTATGCTTTTTGTGAGAGATAAACGTGGATGGTTTTTCATAATATTCATCATGTGTTCATAGGGACATTATCATTAGTAGTAGTATAAGCAGTAGTAGTAGTTACCCATGACATGGAGTGCAGTTATACTTCAGAGTACCATTGTTGATGATATTTAGAAAAGAAGTCAACACAAATTTACAAGTTAGTAATAGTATCAGCCAGGCAGACACATGTACTTCACATTTCAGTTCATGATTATTTATTAGCTATTGTTTAGCAGAAATAACTTCAAAATGAATAGGGTATGTTCAGTATCTTCATTCTTTTTATCAACAGAGTATGTTTAGTATCTTCATTCTTTTTATCAACAGAGTATGTTCAGTATCTTCAGCCTTTTTCTTTATCAATAGAGTATGTTTAGTATCTCAACAGAGAATGTTCAGTCTTCTTCTTTCTCCAGCTTGAAAAAAACACGGGTCTCGGGGAGCCTAGGTCGAGTTGGGTTACAGGGTGTCAACACCCATCCGAAAATTAATTTTAATGAAAACTAGAGTCATGCTGAGGCTTTCTCCTATGAATTAAGCCTGCTTATTTAAATTCTCAACATTTTTTAAAATTAAAAAATAAAAAACAACTATAGTCCAAAGAGTTGTTTTTTTGTTTCAAGCTAAATGTTTTTCTCAGTTGAGCAACATTCTCTTTCAATGTTAATTGAAGCTGTGGAGGGGACGTGGGCATAGTGAGTCCCTTTAAGTCGTGGCTCTTAGATAAGGTGCAAAATACCCCCAAACCAGCTCAAAACAGTTGCTTCATTCTGCCCGACATCAGCGAAACAGACCGAACAAAAGTCATAAAGCATGTTTGCCTATTCATGGTAAAACAAAAACCAGAATCGCTTTATCCAATCACTATCTGTTAATATATTTAACCGTACTTCAGCCATATTAACATGCTTCATTGTGGATATGTTAAAGGGTGACATTGATCGTCATTCATTCATTCATTCATTCGTAATGTATGTATGTATGTATGTATGTATGTATGTATGTATGTATGTATGTATGTATGTATGTATGTATGTATGTTTATGTAGTTAGTTAGTTATTCATTGTTTACAGGGTCCAGCGGACAGAAAAAAGCCGAAACAGGACCACAAAATCAAGACCACAACTTGGTACAAAGAAGATTCACTCTTGATCCGTATAAAAGATCTGCTGAAACAACCCTAGTGGCAACACTGAAGGCACCCCCACCAGCCGGTCACTTTACAATAAAGGCATCCCACGAAAGGGTCGCTAAGGCTATACTCTAATTTATCGAACCCCCGTTTACAAAAACAAAATAGAATATAAACACCATTAATAAAAATATTAACAAAACACATGCATATAAAATGCCTACCTTGCTAAATAATAATATCATAGGAAGCCCCAGTGACCATTTGGCAGAAAGCGTCCAATATTTCAAAGCCGACCCAAAAGACTCAAACACAAATGAAAAGTTTTGGAAGAGTTTTCCAGGAAAAAGATAGGTGACTGGTCTATTGAAGAAGAAGATAGTATAGTAGATTGATAGAACCCAATGGGAATGAGAAAGAACAAAGGTGAAAGACAGTGAGAGTGGAAATTTAAAGCAATACATTTCCAGAAAGTGGGGATACTATTTATACAGAAAACCCCAGCATCCTCACGGGGGTTGTATGTATGTATGTATGCATGTATGTTTTACGACTGAGACGCGCGCGATAGTTATGGACAGTTTGTTTTGCAAAGCGTGCAATAATGGCATGTATTTACCTTTGATTTGACTCAGCGCCGTTGCTAGAGAAGGTTTTGCGTATAATCGCTTTTTGTCGATCGACATTGTTGTAACGGCTTTGAGAACTTTCTGGAATTACTTGTTTATTATCGATCAAATGTTCGGTACAGATCTTGCAATGGACAGACAAATCTTCTAAACTGTGGAATATTCTATGACGTAAGGCAGTGCGTATTTCCGTTGACGACTTTAATTTCGATTGGGTGTTATCGAGTCATTCTAGAATGTTCTAAGCTTTTCAACATTGTTGAGAGGCTATATAAGTAATGCACTGTCTGCTTGCGCGATTTAGTGATAATATTATTGGATTATGTTTGTGAAGTCTTGCCATGTTTTATAATTGTGAAAGTTTGTAAAACTTTGCTTGACCACGTGGATGACCCGCGACCGGTTTTCGAAACTATGAGGTAGCCCCTACTGTCCAACTGTTGTTTCTCATATGTTAATTATTGCAGACCAAGGGCTGTACCGGAGAATGTGTATATTGTTAATTACTTCTTTCTGGGTTTAGTTTAGCCATGATGTATGTATATGTATAGGAATTATGTTGGAGATTCCAGTGGACAACGGACTTAGAAGAAGGTTGTCTCTTGTTTGTATAAGTGGACGCGAACACTGAGGGCTGTTTCTGCCATCAGTGAGACGCTCTGCACACGACACCATTTGTATACAAGCCGTTGCAAAAACTCGTCTTATGTTTTGCAGACGAGCAGGCTTGGTCCGATGCAGGAGATATACCACTGAGAGTCAACCCTGACATTCGGCCTGCAGTGGAGCATCGAGCACTGAGCTCAGATAGCCCAATAGTCAACAACCAAGGAGGAGACACCATCACCACACCTCAACGATTCAGCTAAGTGCTCAAGAAGAAATGCACTAACACTGATCTAGAAGGACTGTGCGGTAGTCCACTCTCCTGAAAACGAACATTAGGCCAACCAGAACAAATAGCCCAATGATGAGACAGTGGCAGATATCGAGAACAGTAGCAGCATAGACCCATCAAGGAGCGAATTACTCGAAGTAAATTTGGACTGTTAAGTTAATCATAGCTGTATTACGTTTGGGACATTTAAGGTAGTTTAGTGTTTAGAGAATTATGTATAGAGTAGAGGAAATAAATGTGTGATATTTACTGTTAACAAGTGGCTGGACTACCTATGTTTCATAGCCATGCGAGAGCTAGTGTGTCAGTGAATCTTTTACCATTTTCTCCCTATCTCTAGAACATTAGGCCAACCAGAACAAATAGCCCAATGATGAGACAGTGGCAGATATCGAGAACAGTAGCAGCATAGACCCATCAAGGAGCGAATTACTCGAAGTGAATTTGGACTGTTAAGTTAATCATAGCTGTATTACGTTTGGGACATTTAAGGTAGTTTAGTGTTTAGAGAATTATGTATAGAGTAGAGGAAATAAATGTGTGATATTTACTGTTAACAAGTGGCTGGACTACCTATGTTTCATAGCCATGCGAGAGCTAGTGTGTCAGTGAATCTTTTACCATTTTCTCCCTATCTCTAGAACCCTATCCGCACACGGACCGGGCTAAACATATACATGCATTAAGATTAGTCATAGGGTGATTACACTAGCGGATCTCCGCAGACGAAAGAAGAGTGGGTAATAGCATTCCATTGTGCAGAGCCCAGCAACAATAGACCCACCGACACACTCTCAACTATTTCGCTGGTGTCAGAATAATACGATCAGTAGTCGCCTATACGCTCCGGTGTTGTGTGACTAATGTACAATTATCCTTTAATTACAATATTAATCTTGCGGGGAGTACTTTTCTGAAAGCGATCTTGCATGCAGTTGTTGGTGTTTGCTGAATAAAGTTGGAAAATTTTATACGAAGACTCCTTCCTTATTGCTGAGTGAACAGGCTGCGTGGATAAACGAATTCGAGTTGCACAAGATTCAAGCATCGAGACTAAATCGACCACTGACTCGCCTAACAGTATGTTTGTGTGTATGTGTATAGGTATCTGTTAGGAGTTGGACTGTTCAAAGTATCCCATGCATTTTCAGTACATTTAAGCGTTCTTATACGGCGCTTTTCCAGCTCAAGAGCTGCTCAAGGCGCTGGCCGATACAGAATCTGACTCCTTCTGAACTGGAAGAGCACTAAAAGAACGATTAAATAAATAAATAAATAAATAATAAACAAACCAATAGATAAATAAATAAATTCATCAAAGCACCACTACCCAGGCTGAAAGCTTAATTTAAATCTGCACAACACAGCCAAACCAGAATCAATATAATTCCTAGAAATTTCAAGAACGAGGCTTGAAGAAGAACTGCTACTATACTGCCATTCTCACAGAACTACCGAAAGCAGAGACGCTTCAAAACCACAAACACGGGACAAAATCACTCACATTTCACGCGTTTTCGAAAATCGATTGTTTTTCTCGTCTCTAACCACATAGATATATATATATATATATATATATATATATATATATATATATATATATATATATATATATATATATATATATATATATATATATATATATATATATATATATATATATATATATATATACACACACACACACACAAACATACATACACACACAGTTCTATTGTACTGACACACCCATTGATGTGTTCAGTATAAAGGTCAAATACAGTGACGGGAAGTTCACAATGTACACAACGCTAATCAATATAACGCCTAATATGTTGTTCGTATTAATCTTAGTATTAGGTTTGTCTATTTATCTATCTATCTATCTATCTATCTATCTATCTATCTATCTATCTATCTATCTATCTATCTATCTATCTATCTATCTATCTATCTATCTATCTATCTATCTATCTATCTAT
>CM072518.1:61104145-61141645 GCA_036898135.1 Oncomelania hupensis
AGAGAGAGGGAGCGGGAAAAGCGTAATGCAATAGACAAAACTGAAACCCCGTAACGTATGCGCTACCAACCAAACCTTTGCCACAAATTAATTCAACAGGCATATATACCTCTTTATAATAATAATAATAATAATAATAATAATAATAATAATAATAATAATAATAATAATAATAATAATAATAATAATAATAATAATAATAATGCTGATGTTCAACTTCAACTTCAACTTTTTATTAGCTCCAAGTACATTTGACAACATACTAGAGAATTTGCTTCGCGCATAGACAGAAAGGAAAAAAGAACACATAAAAACCCGTAAAATAAATAAATATATAAATAAATAAATAAATAAATACTCCCCCCCCCCCCCCCCACGCACACACACAGAGACATTTACGCAACATTGACTCGCACACCAATAAACAAATGAATGAGGTTAATACTATTGAATACTACTACTACTACTACTAATAAATAGAAAGTCAATGCATTAAAAAGCTAGTTTAAATCGCAACATATTGGTGTCTAAAAGCTCAGTTTCAGAACATATCAATACATGTAATAATAATAATAATAATAATAATAATAATAATAATATTTTAAAAAAAAAAAATTATAATAATAATAATAATAAATTAATAAATAATAATAAAGGCTATATACTTCGCTTTTCCCCAAATCACCAATCAACGTCAAAGAGCTGCGATCTGTATGAACATACATGCTCACATCCTGCACACACATTGTAACATGCACAACCAACACAACTATCACTCAAAGATGAAAGAACGCACTTAGAAGACGAAAAAAGGAAACCAGATTTTATTTTTTTTTAATTTTATATCAACTGCATCCACAACCATTATTGAAGAAAGGTGTGTGCTGTACGGGAGAGGAAAGGGGGGGGGGGAAGGGAGCAGGAGGAGACAGCCAGAGTACCTGGATCGAAAATACCCTCGAGACCTGAATAGGTACGTTACTTAACGTCACATAAGTTCGCCCCATTGTGGGGAATCGAACCCGTGACCTTCGGCATAGAAAACCACGATACCACAAGCAGGAAACCGCAGCATCAGACGTGTGCCATCCCAAGATTTTCTTAACTGCCCGTAGACTGCATTAGATTGCCGCGGGGAGGTGGGGGGGGGGGAATCCATCTAAGCACAGATAATAATAGGCTTTACACGAATACGTAAGTACAGTCACAGACTGTTCCAGACTTTTACTGGCTACAACTTAACTTAATCACAACCGGTTGTATTTTTCGAGCTCGACAGACGAATAAATCAATCCGTGCAAACATTTCAGTCCTTCCTTTTTATTTGTTTTCTACCTCTTTTAAAGACTGACAGACAGACACACACACACTCTCTCTCAAACTCTTTTCCAATATAGCAGAACTCTCTCTCTCTCGGGCTATTTCACAATCAGAATCAGAATTTGTATTGCCCCAACAAACAGGAAGGAAAATCGTTCCGCATGACGTGTACTGTACAACAAACATTGACAGTCACATCCAAATTCATACACACACAATACAGGTCAATATAGAATCAAAACATCACTTCATGAAAAGCAAGTGACACCAAATGTCCATCGAAACGTTCATCTCAGCTCCCGGCTGAGAATTTGCTTTCTATGTTTGCCGTACTTCTTTACGGCTCAGTTCTAATAGGCCAGGGGATCGATGCGTCTTCGTCATCAAAAGATATGTCCTCCCTTTACCGCGGATCTCCGTCTGCCGCTGGAAAAAGATTGAAGGAAACTAATAGACCCCGAGGAGATGATGGTTTTGCCTTTGTGTTTTGTGAAGAAAAAAGAGGCAGAGAAGAAGGAGGAGAAGGTGGAAAGAGGAGGGGAAGAGGAGAAGGAGGAGGATAAAAAGAGGAGAATGAGAAAAAGGAGAAGAAGAAGGAGGAGGAGGAAGAAGAAGGAGGAGAATGAGGAGGAGGAAGAAGGAAGAAGAAGAAGAAGAGGAAGAAGAAGACGAGGAAGAAGAAGAAGACGCGCTTGTTTTGAATCCGGAAGATAGAATGGTCACTTAAGTTGTTGTTGTTGTTGTTGTTCAAGGAGGAAGAGGAGGAAGAAGAATAAGGAGGAGGAGGAGGAGGAGGAGAAGAAGAAGAAGAAGAAGAAGAAGAAGAAGATGCGCTTATTTTGATTCCAGAAGATAGAGAGTGAACGCTTGAGTTTAGTGGTTGTTGTTGTTGTTGTTGTTGTTGTTGTTGTTGTTGTTGTTGTTATTATTATTATTATTATTATTATTATTATTATTATTATTATTATTATTATTATTATTAGTATTATTAGTATTATTATTATTATTATTCTCCCCCACCCTCCACTCCCCAAAGAAATACCTAACATTTGGAAGACTTGCTATGCACCAACGCTATAGCGAAGGTTTATCAACACACCCTACACTACACACAGTAATCTAATTATTCCAAACTATGAATAAGCGGTAGCAGGGTACCTGAACTTCAATCGTCCCAAAGTCCCAACCGGCATGCCGCTTGAAGCGCACTGTTAAGCACCTCAGACAACTGTGCTCAAATGACAAAGAGATATATAATATAACTTATCATTCCTATAAACAGTAACCTACTTATTCGAAACTGTCCCACTATCAGTGCTGGATGCACACAGTAGTCCGAAGGCTACTACGCTAATCTGATAATTGCCAAGTGTTCCTCTGTACCTAGCGGCCAAAATTGCAGCGACCGGTGGCCACCGACAGTCCTCTCCCTAGTGGTAAGCCGTCTTGTGCTAACGAGCCATTCATCCTGACGCCGTACAATTAACTGGACACTGGGCAGCCGGTCATCGAGGGTCAGCGACTCGGGCATGGACTGTAGCAGTCGTTACTGACAGGCTCCCTGTCCGAATAGGAATAGCATTGCCTTGAGCACACACAGTAACAGCTGAGAAGACAAGAATTATGCAAAGGTTATAATTTGCGTAAGGCAGGGCGAGTGACTTTTGTAATATATATTTACACATTTATTTGTGGGGGTGGAGTTTTGGATTTTTGTTTCGTCACCTCTGCGGGGACAATTCAGCACTACCTTCTCAACCAAAGAGAGACAGTCGCAAAACCCCCTAGGACAAGGGGGGAGCGGGAGGGGAGGGAGAGGGAAAGCAGGACCTTTTTAAGGTATTGGGTGCACTGGTATTGTTTCTAGGACATAAGCGTCAAAATATTTAATAGTCCGTGCTGTGGAATGCATGCGTACACAGACGAGATCTCGGTTGACATGAAGCTTTTTCATCCGAAGGTCCAATAGTAAAATCAGCTGAATACCACCAAAAAATGGACAGTTACACGGGTTGTTTTGTTTAAATCAATCGATGCTTGAATCTTGATAAGTGTAACTCAAATCCGTTTATCCACGCAACCTGTTCACTCAGCAACAAGGCAGGAGTCGTCGCATAAAGGTTTCCAACTTTATTCAGCAAACATCAACAACTGCATACAAGATCGCTTTCAAAAAATCACTTCAAAGATCATCACAAATCTCTCTCAATCACTTTCTCACTACTCGAGCATTCGTTCGTTGGTTAAATTAACGTCCCCCAACACCTTAGGCATATTGGGGACAACTACTCGAGCAGTTGTTATTGTTTGTAGATTATAGTCACACGACACTTTCGCATATAGGTGACTACTGGACCGATTTATACTGACACCAGCGGGCCAGTTGTTGGTAAAGGGGAAAATAATATGATCACACATTGACCAATCCGGGATTCGAACCAGCGACCTTCCGGTTACTAGCAAGACGCTCTTACCAACTGAGCTACCCGGCCCACAGACTCGAGCAGACACAGTGCATCACTTATATAGCCTCTCTGCAATCAAGCAAAGGTTCGAACATTCCAGCATGGTGCAATAACACCCAATCAAAATAAAACTCGTCACCGGAACTATGCACTGTCTTACGTCATACAACCTTATTTAGGACAGAAGAATCTCTAAGCTATTACTAGATTTATCTATTTATCTATGTAATCTAAAGCAGGGCAATGTAAACGCAGAAACGTGTATCAGACGACCGAAGGATTTAGGATAGATACCTTTGCACGCTTGTTCCAATGCAGTCCCGATTTGTCACAGCAGTATCATGTGGCGATGGCAATTACTGCACGCACCAGTTATGAAGTAATTACTGTAATTCAGGAATTATCCACAGTACTTTGCAATTGCAGTAATGCTTAGATTTCGCACCGGTAGTACGCTTGCATTAGTCTAGCTCAGTAACTTTAATACGAACGTCCGTAAACCGTACATTTACATTCAGACGACGACGATAATGATGATGATGCTGACGACGACGATGATAATCAAGCCATTGCTTTTCGACTTTGCTCGTGAACTGGGCCCGATGACATGCCGGCAACTGTTTTATAATAAACCATACAAAGCGGACTACTAACTGAAGGCAACTGTGGGGAATCCATTATGATGATTTTTATTTACACAATTATTATCTACTCCCGCTAAAATAAAGATGAACCTTTGCAACATCGGACGCAATGAATGGACATGTATACCGTAGACAACCCAATTATAATACATAATGCTAAATGAAAGGAAGCACGCATGCGCGCGCACCCACCCACCCACCCACACACACACATACACACATTAACACACCCATACATACACACACATTCAAAGGAAGGTACATCAATATATATGTTTAAAAAAAGAACAATATTGCATAAAAAAAATATAACCAGAACAGAAGAAACCCCTATATAAATAAAAGTGCACGTTAACATACAAGGAAAACATAACAGTACTCTCTCTCTCTCTCTCTCTCTCTCTCTCTCTCTCTCTCTCTCTCTCTCTCTCTCTCTCTCTCTCTCTCTCTCTCTCTCCACAGAAAACAGGATAAGCACACTTACTTGGACGAGCACACACAGACACATACACCTCACACTTTTGAGTCCAGGGAAGGAGGAGAAGAGGGGGGGACTAAACCAATCAATCAATCTCTCTCTCTCTCTCTCTCTCTCTCTCTCTCTCTCTCTCTCTCTCTCTCTCTCTCTCTCTCTCTCTCTCTCTCTCTCTCCCCCATCTGGCAAAACTCCTCTAAAATCAACCCTTTTTGCCGAAACATGACGAGAATACAGTTTGCCGTGTTCTGGGCTGTAAATGGTGTATCTTTTTAGAGACACGACGGATATAACGAATACCATCACACATTTCGGCCACTAGCCGTCGACTACGTACAACAAACTTCGGCTATAACTAAGGGGAAAACAATTTCCCCTGGACTTCGTTGTAACCTGTTTGACTGTAATAATAACGGTCATAATAATAATAATAATAATAATAATAATAATAATAATAATAATGTTGATGATGCTGATGATGATGATAACGCCGATGATGATGATAATAATAATAATAATAATAATAATAATAATAATAATAATAATAATAATGGATCACCAATCAGGCTCAAAGCGCGGCGATCTGTATGCCAACATGAACACTCAAATGTTACACATACTCTGACATAATCAATAAACACACTACACAAGTATCACTCAAACACTTATACTCTTACACTACAGGAATTTGCACGATAAATTAAACAAGACATTCACATTTAACACTCAACCACTTATACCTACAGGAGTTTGCAGACAAATTAATACAGAATTCACATGCATCACTCAAACACTTATACTCTTACACTACAGGAATTGGCAAGATAAATTAAACACGACATTCACATTTAACACTCAACCACTAATACCTACTGGAGTTTCCAGATAAATTAATACAGAATTCACATATATCAATCAAGCACTTATACCAACTGGAGTTTTCAAGATACGATAATAAAGAATTTACATTTACCACTCAAACACGAAAACCTACTGGAGTTTGCAGGATATATTTTTAAAGAATTCACATTTATCACTCAAACACTTATAGCTACTGGATTTAGCAAGATAAATGAATAAAGAATTCACACTTATCATTCAAACACGTAAACCTACTAGAGTTTGCAAGATACAATAAGTACAGAATTTACATTGATCACTCAAACACTTATACCAACTGGAGTTTCCAAGATAAATTAATACAGAAATTAAATTTATCACCCAACACTTTTACCTACTGGATTTTGTCAGATAAATTAATACATAATTCACATTTATCATTCAAACACTTATACATACGAGAGGTTGCCAAGATAAATTAATACAGAATTTACATTCTTCACTCAGATACTCATACCTATTTGAGTCTGCACGATAAATTAATACAGATTTCACATTTATTATTCAAATATTTATACTTACTGATCATGGAGTTTGCGAGATAATTAATACAGAAGTCAAATTCATCACTCAAATACTGATACCTACTGGAGGTCGCAAGATCAAATATAGAATTCGTATTTATTACTTACATACTTAAACCTACTGGATTTTGCAAGATAAATTAATACAGAATCCACATTTATTACTCAAAAAACTTACACCTACTGGAGATTGCATGCCAAATTAATAAAGAATTCACAGGTATCACTCATACACTTACACGTATGGCGTACTGAAGTTTGCAGAAAGAAAAAAGAATTAAATAATTTTGCTTTGTCATCCTGGTAGCCAGTCGCCGCTGTCTCTTAGTATTCGTAGTTGTAAAGGCCTACAAGCGATCTAATGAATGAAGCCATTGATTGTGATTATTAGTGCACGCTGTTGACGTAAAGCAGTGCCCGCAGCTGTTGCCAATGACAAGTGCTTTTATAACCTGCTCGTTAAAAAACAGCTGTGAGCCCTACTATTGGGTGTTGCGTGAAATTCTGACCGCTTTTGTCATGGCCTATGTCCGCCGGCGACCATACAGCAATTTGAAAATATTCGAGTTTATTTCATCAAGGGAAAAGTTATTGCCAATTTTTTTATACAGCAGAATTGATAGTTATTTTAATGGCTTTAAATAAAATTTGCCAGCTTGCCTACTGTTTTCTATAGTATAGACCTATATATATAGTAATGTGTGTGGATTCACAGGCTTTTACAGGCTTTGTATTGTACAAACAGCAAGGAAGGACAAAGAAATTATTTGGTCAGATGAAACATGATGTGTGATTATAACTGGAACCGAAGTTATTTTCTGCTGGAAACCATCATGTTATGGTTTTAATCTGTAATGATTGAGCAGATCGAGAACAAATAAATAAATAAATAAATAAATGAAAAGGGTGGATGAGGCTTGAATTTAAATTCAGTTACTGTTAACACATCTTTATCAACGAAGGAAAGAACTAACACATCTTTATCAACGAAGGAAAGAACTAAGGAAAAAAAAAAGAAACGATTCACAGAATACAAAAGGCAGTTTTCGGAAAAGTATGATTGTTCACCCCAAATGACGTTACATGTTCGCGATACCTATTTTAACATTAGCTTGCAAAATGTTATGAAAATTCATGACGAACAAAATTAGTTAAGAATAGTTCTTGCTCGTATTAGCTTAATTGTAGTTTGTTTTTAAACTGGGTCGCATTTTTTTTAGCCTGCAACGACTTTAACTTTTTATTACCAATGGAAATGAAAAACATTAAGAAAAAATTAGTGTCACTTTTTCAGTTTGCTTAAAACTAGCAAAAACTGTTATTAATTAATCTGTTGGGTAAAAATGTAAAGGTAAAGGCGGTCCCATAGTCTTGTGGCCGTAGGGGAGCGTGATGTTGGAGATCACACTTATCTTGGGCCAGCGTAATGAGGGTGATGCCCATCTCTCTCCCTCGCTGCTTTACCTTCCCCACCCTTAAGAGAGTAAATACTCAGTCACAGTTGAGTCAACTGGGGGCAAACTGGTTTTTGTCGCTTCCGTTTTGCGGTCACCCATCCAAGTGATAACCGCACTGGACGGTGCTTAACTTTTGCGACACAGTAGCGAGTGCTCCAACCACTGCGCTATCCGACACCCCAAGTCTGTTGGGAGATTATGTAATTAAGAAAACAGGCTTTTGTATAAACTTGTTTATAATCATGAGAGAGAGACAGAGACTAGACAGAGAGAGAGAGAGAGTGACAGACAGAAAGACTAAGACAGAGATACAGAGAAAGATACATAGAGAGAGTGAGAGAGAGACAGAGAGAGAGAGAGACAGACACACAGAGAGACAGACAGACAGACGGATAAATGAAAGAGACACAGAAATCGAAAGACAGCCATACATGGGCGGAGCAGTATGAACTCTGATACTCAATATGAAATAACTACTACTAGTACTCTTACTAGTAATACAGTAACACCTGCTCCCACCAGTGTGGTATGATCGACTATTAAAGCAAGCTGTTATCTGTACTGCAAGTATAATGTGATGTGCTCATGATGGTTCCATACTGCATCAATGAACATACTAATGGATCATGATTAGTAGTAATGACTAGGCCTTTGTCTTCTCTCTTTGTCTCTGTCTGTCCGTCTGTCTCCCTCTGTTAAATACTTAATGAGAGTTCCTAAACTGCCAAAATTAAGAGTGAGCCGACAGGCCTAAGAAATTATGCTTACACAATACGAAATAGGTCATTTCAACTGGGTTTCGAAAATGAAACTAATTGAATGTGAAAATGGGTTTTATATTGTCCGAATTTCTCAAAATGTTGGCCAAAATCATGTTTTATATCAGAATGTTCTTAGAAGTTGCCTGTTTCAGACAAAACTGGCACGCACAAATTTGAAGCTCGGATAAATACAATTGGTTTTATTCTTTCAAGAGTTTTTGTAAAGCTGATCATGAGGGCTGCTGAGGACAGGGAAAGATGGAGTACGCTGGTTAAACGATCATCTGTGGTGCCTCAACGACCTTCGAGTTATGGGGTAGGATAGGATAGGATAGGATAGGAAAAGGTTACATACATTTTATTACAAACAAATGGCACCGAGATTCTCTAGTGCGAATCAGAACCAGAGCAACTGGCCTCGGATGCTGCAAGCTGGGGTTCATGACGTGGGATCAGTCTGTCGACACTGGATAGTGGTCACGCATTAGAAGGTGAATATCAATTTTTGTTTGTTTGTACGGCATATGAATCTATCCGCAGAAACTGATATTACTATTATTACTATTATTATTATTATTATTATTATTATTATTATTATTATTATTATTATTATTATTATTATTATTATTATTATTATTTCTTTGTGGGTACCTGCATCATTATATTTAGTTATGCATGATGTAACTAAAAAAATTAGATTGATTGCTTTGTCCCGCTTGAACCAATGTATGTATGTGTGTGGTAGAAGAATGAATGGAGTGTTTGTTTTCTCTACGCATATTGAAACTAATGTAATAATGCTTTTATTATATTTTAGGATCATTCTTAGCCATAGGCTGCATGCATAAATTATACATTCAAATTTACCTTTTAAAAATTTACATTAGCTAATTATTATAAGTGTTGAAATGTTCCTAAAATGTGTGGTAAATTGCCTTAAACCCTATATGAGGGCTGTGTTGCGAAAGACGTGAATGAATCACATTGTCGAATTCTCTCTCTCTCCTCTCTCTCTCTCTCTCTCTCTCTCTCTCTCTGCTACTAACATTTAAGATGATTGTATACCTTTTTGTTCTTCATTATCCTGCAACAATTTATATTTTTTGGGAAAGTGTGAATAGGCGGGCGCGCCTGTGTGCGTGTGTGTGTGTGGCTGTGAAACGTCACAATTGAAGAACGAAATTTGACGTTCTTAGTATGAAATGGGGTAATTTGCTACTTTCCCATTTGCCTGCCGTTCCACATTTGTTTTAAGTACACAAAAGTGCTCTTTAAGTGCACGGAAGTGCAGTTGTAGTGCATAGAAGTGCAGTTGTAGTGCACGGAAGTGCTCTTTTAGTGCATGGGAGTGCAGTTGTAGTGCAAGGGAGTGCAGTTGTAGTGCATGGGAGTGTTTTTAGTGCAAGGGAGTGCTCTATCCGGGACGGAGAACTTCCAGCCCATTGTTTTGCCAACACGGGTAGGGTAAGGAATTTTCCTCGACGGGTAGGTGAAGGCACCCGTTTAAGAAAAGGGTTAGGGTCAGGGCTAGTTACAACGCTGCAACTAGCCCTGACCCTAACCCTTTTCTAGAAGGGGTGCCTTAACCTACCCGTCGAGGAAATTTCCTTACCCTACCCGTGTGGCCAAAACTTGACGTAGTTCGCCTCCTAAGGAGCACGAAGTAGGTCAAATTACCCCATTTGATACCTCGTACAAGTATGTGTGTGTGTGTGTGTGTTTGCTGGAGGAGGGAAAGGGTATCGAAGAGGAAGGGGGGGGGTTGGTGGGAGGGAATGTGTGTATTTAGGGGCATTAATATTCTTAGTGATTTCATTAATTCTTACCATTGTTAAGGTACATATATATGTTAGTTTACAATTAATGTTATGTTAATTATTGTGTTTGTTCTGAATTGCTTTTTTAAAGGACTAGCTGTAAGACAGGTCCACTGGACCTAATGCTATTATCCTATTAAAGGTTTCGACCTCTCTCTCTCTCTCACAGTATCCTGAAGAAGAAGAAGAAGAAGAAGAAGAAGAAGAAGAAGAAGAAGAAGAAGAAGAAGAAGAAGAAGAAGAAGAAGAAGAAGAAGAAGAAGAAGAAGGAGGAGGAAGAGGAAGAAGAAGAAGAAGAAGAAGAAGAAGAAGAAGAAGAAGAAGAAGGAGAAGGAGAAGGAGAAGAAGAAGAAGAAGAAGAAGAAGAAGAAGAAGAAGAAGAAGAAGAAGAAGAAGAAGAAGAAAGAAGAAGAAGAAGAAGGAGAAGAAGAAGAAGAAGAAGAAGAAGAAGAAGAAGAAGAAGAAGAAGAAGAAGAAGAAGAAGGAGGAGGAAGAGGAAGAAGAAGAAGAAGAAGAAGAAGAAGAAGAAGAAGAAGAAGGAGAAGGAGAAGAAGAAGAAGAAGAAGAAGAAGAAGAAGAAGAAGAAGAAGAAGAAGAAGAAAGAAGAAGAAGAAGAAGGAGAAGAAGAAGAAGAAGAAGAAGAAGAAGAAGAAGAAGAAGAAGAAGAAGAAGAAGAAGAAGAAGAAGAAGAAGAAGAAGAAGAAGAAGAAGAAGAGAGAAGAAGAAGAAGAAGAAGAAGAAGAAGAAGAAGAAGAAGAAGAAGAAGAAGAAGAAGGAGGAGGAGGAGGAAGAAGAAGAAAAAGAAGAAGAAGGAGAAGAAGAAGAAGAAGAAGAAGAAGAAGAAGAAGAAGAAGAAGAAGAAGAAGAAGAAGAAGAAGGAGGAGGAGGAGGAGGAGGAGAAGAAGAAGAAGAAGAAGAAGAAGAAGAAGGAATAGTCTATAAAGCGAAGTCGGCATTCTAGATTGTTTATCTATCCTGAAAAACAGGGCGTGGTTGCGTTCCGACTGTACAAAAAAGGTCTCGGCATAAAAAAAACAAAACAACCCCACGTAACTCAGAAAACGTATTGATTCAGGGCCTTGTTGCCAATACTTCATAACGTGAGACAGCGACCAACTGGTTTTACTAACCGAATGAACAAATGTCGAGGACAGAGAAAGCCAGCAGCAGAGGAGCCGGGTAGCTCAGTTGGTAGAGCGTCTTACTAGTAACCGAAAGGTACCTGGTTCGAATCCCGGATTGGCCAATGTGTGACCATATTATTTTCCCCTTACCATCAACTGGTTCGCTGGTGTCAGAATAATGTGACCAGTAGTCGCCTATACGCTTCGGTGTCGTGTGATTATAATCTACAGTTACAAGCCAGCAGCATGGATTAAGAACTCTCCTGTCGTGGTGTAGCAGCAGTTAAACTCTCCGACCCCACGCCAATCGGATGAGAGTATAAACCGAGTTCTAGCATGTGCATGCACGCGTTATAGTCTCCTACATGCTATGTGTCGGGGGGGTGGGTAGGGGGGGAGGGGACTACAAATTTCACAAACGCAACGCACGCACGCCCTACTTCGCGCGGACTTCAAAGATCCTGACGCTCACGTCTGGGACGGGTGTGAGAACCAGCTTCATAAAAGCACTCAGCAGCAGGAACTAAGTCCTTTTTCTCTCAATCCCGGTGTCATGTCGTCAATGTCCCGGGTTTCTTACTTTAGCCGGGCGCCTTTGCGCATGCGCCAGTTCAAGTCGGGCCGGCTATTTCACAATGTTCTTAGGCGTCGTAACCCTAACCCTAATCCTAACTCTAACCCTAACCCTAACCCCAACCCTAATCCTTACTAAGACTACGATAGCACTGTGCGCATGCGTCGAATTTTGTAATGCGTCGACCAATCAGAATGCTTCCAGCTCAAATAAGATATTAGGAACTTTGACGATGTCACACCGGTCACCCACGATGGTGCTCAATGATCTGGGCCGTCAAGTTAGATTCTGTATCAAGCATTGTCTTGAGCAACTCTTGAGCTGGATAAAACGCTATACAAGAAAGAGTGAAATAAACCCTTAGTGGTGGCCCAACTATAACGCAAGGCAACTACAAGTCATAGCAGGCTGCACGGAGTAGAGCGACAGTGCGGAAAACATATTTCAAGGTAAAAGTCTGTCATAGCAAACTAACGCCAACGGAATTAGAGCGACCACCGTGCTGGTTCTACAGGTAGTAAAAGACTACATAGAACGAATCCCTGGAGAGAGAGAGAGAGAGAGAGAGAGAGAGAGAGAAAGAGAGAGAGAGTGAGAGAGAGAGAGGGGGGGGGGGGAAGAGAGAGAGAGATCAGTCGGAAGCAGTCAAACAGAAATAGTCTCAGATCGATATTGTAGCTGGGACTGCGATCACGATCACGTAAGCCTCGCTGCGAGGCACCGAACTGGAACTGGTTCAAGGGATAAAAACGACGGTGTTCAATAGTCATCATCACGCTGCCAGGAACCCGTTTCTTGTAAGTGTTTTTTTTTTGGGCCCTCTTCTTTTTTCTGGCTTTGGCACTGCGTCGCATGCTGGCACCCCGTTAGGCAAACGCAACTCGCAGTCTGTCACACCTCGCCTACTACAAAAGCGTCTGGGACATTCCAAAACTAATATTCTTGTGGAAGGGAAATAAAATCAACAACTTGCGTTTGAAAGTGTGGGTGATGCAGTAGTGTGTCGTGGTCTGGGCACAGGCTACCAACGTTTCTTGTTAAGCGACGTTGGGAGGGGCTAGTACTTGGATGGGTGACCGTGCTTGGAAGTCACCCCAGCTGTGAATGGGTTCCTGGATCTGTTTAGAACCGGGGAAGGAAGAGGACATCGGAACCGCCCTAATTAAGCTGTCCTAGAGAAGAGGGAGGTACCAAATGCTTCCCTCCCCAAACGACCGATAAAGGGGCACCTTTACCATCTTTCCTTTAAAAAACACGTACTACTTTGAACGTGCAATATCCAAATCAATAGCAAAGTTGTCGATGCTGCGGTAAAACTTGTAAAAGGCTATAATAATATCAGGGCCTAGCTCAATATGCTGTAAATAAGGAGTACTTAAGCAGTTTGCAGACTATATAAGTTAAAGAATTTTTTTTTACCGTTTAATAACATTATATTACATGGTTATTGCTTTAGGTCCAGCGGACTCTTCCGAGCCAAATCAGGACCGGTACCGTTTAATGAACAGTTATTAGAAGCCATGTACTGCATAAACTGTGTTTAAGTTATACGCAGTAGAGGGTAGGTATAAGTAGTAATTATAGAGTACTTAAGACACGAGGTCACACGATACCCCAGAGAGTGCGAGAACCTGTGAGAAATGTGCTGCCGTCACTGCTGCACGTGAGACGTGCACAAAAGTCGTATTATATTTAAAGTATCAATATGACTGACCGTCGTCTTCATTGTTTTTATATACCACAACTATTCCGTGAAAAGCCCAACTCTCTAATAAATGTAATACATAAAATAAGTGCTGCTTTTTCTTCCACACTGCGTAGCAGAGATAGTGGTCGATGCTTGCGTCGTCTCTCCTTGCTGCTCGACAAAACGAACGTCCATGTAGCTGGTTAAAAAATGTAACTGTAGATTATAGTCACACGACACCGAAGCGTATAGGCGACTACTGCAGTCACATTATTCTGACACCAGCGAACCAGTCGAAGGTAAGGGGAAAATAATATGATCACACGTTGGCCAATCCGGGATTCGACCCAGGTACCTTTCGGTTACTAGTAAGCCGCTCTACCAACTGAGCTACTCGGCTCCACATGTAGCTGGCCCTACAGTCTCACACTACGTAGCAGAGAGGGCCGAGGATTACGTCGCCTCTCATTTTAAATTTGGAGAGGCCACGTGTAAACCTAGCTCGGCCCTTTCAGCTACCAGAGAGCTTACAGTCTATCCTTCTTTTTCAGTTTTGTGAAAAGCGATTATGTATTACTTTAAGACGAAAACCAAACATCTGTTTACATCTGTTTAACGGCGGCAGTGATTGGGGAGAGGCAAACCTAAGTCTTGACCAGTCTCAGCTCACGCAGTGTGATTTTCTTCGTGATATTTTCTGCGCTGGCTAAACGCGAGGGAATTCGAATGTAAAGCGTAGACCTATTGTGTAGGGCATATCACGAGTGTTTAGCTAATACTAAACACTCGCCGCTTGTACGGTATGAAATCCCATTGAACAGCGACTTTGTATAAGCAGTATGCAAAGTTAGGGAGTATTTAGGAAGGCAATAGATATGTTGTTTATACTTTTGACACTCTACAATGCACATTGAACAGGGTCCAGGTCTGTTGCTGTTCCAAAGTAGTCTATTTGTAATACAAAAAATTAGGTTTTTCCACAGCGGTCACAAAGTTCAAACAGCAGCTCAAAAGCGCTTGCTAAACCCGACCGTATCATTCACGTATTCCCCGGAGGGCGAAAAAAGAAAAAAAAGAAAGAGATTTCTCTTATACAGCGCACTTACAAGCTCAGAGAGCTTCGCAAGGCGCTGGCCCGTAATATCCAGCAATCACAAAAAAAGTTTGCTGAAGTCAGGATTCGAACCCACGTCGCCCAAGACGCACTCACACAAGTCGTGCGCTCTGACCCCTGATGGCAGCACCTAATAAGCATTTAAATCCCAAGATGATGCTGTCCCTTAACTCCCCGGTCCTCCTTTCTATAGGCGAGACCACTGCTACCCGGTGCTCTAGGTCTCCCGAATCGAACCATCGTCTACCCTTAACAACTCCAGGAGCTGCGCAGGGTGCTGGCGAATCAAATCACTGTCTTTTCTTCTTCGTTCGTACAGCATCTTGCACTACTGCGGCAACAAGAAACCTCTCTCTTTCTCTGTCTCTCTGTCTCTCTTTCTCTCTGTCTCTCTCTCTGTCTATCTATCTCTCTTCACTGTGCTAACCGCACCTCAAAATTCTGATCAGTGAAAACTCTTCTAACCCATAGCATAAGCCGTAAAACGTAAGCCAAATGTTAGTGAGTTAGTTATTCATTGCTTACAGGGTCCAACGGACTGCAAAGAGCCGAATCAGGACCACAAAATCAAGACCACAACTTTGCTGAAAGAGGACTCACTCTTGACCTGCATAAAAGATCTGCCGAAACAACCCTAGTGGTAACACTGAAGGCACTCCACCACGGGGTCATTGTACAATAAAGTAATCCCACGCAGGGGACGCTGAGGCTATTACTCTAAATTATCGAACCCCCGTTTACAAAAACAAAATAGAATATAAACATCATTATAAAATATGAACAAAACACATACATATAAACTGCATACATTGCCAAATAATAACATTATAGGAAGCCTCAGTGACCATTTGGCAGAAAGCGTCCAATATTCCCAATCTGATCCAACAGACCTCACACACAGATGAGGAGTTTTTTCCCGGAAAAGTTTTCAAGAAAAAAGGTAGGTGACTGGTCTAGCGAAGAAGAAGATATTATAGTAGATTGATAGAACAGAGTAGGAATGAGAAAGAACAAAGGAGAAAGACAGCGACAGTGGGAATTTAAAGCACTAAATTTCCAGAAAGTGGGGATACTATTTATACAGAAACCCCCGGCACCCCCACGGGGGATAAGTCAAATGTGGCCGCACCTCAGAAGAAGCTGCATCCTTGATTCAATCGCAAGCGTCGTCGTGTTTGCCGAATCGAAAGCTGCAAGACGTATTAAACGTAGGGAGCGTGGCACTCTGCTACTGCATAGCTGAGTGTGCTGAGGCAAGCGCCTTACTCCTCAGCAGGCTCAGACACTTTGCCTGATCTGCTCTGTCACCATCCTTCCATCCATCACCACCCCCACCCCCCACACTCCTCGCTCACCCTTAATCCACTGATCTCTGCAAGTAATAGTTTATGGGAGAATCAGCTCAGCGTCTGAGCACCTGAATTTCTCCCGACCTCTAGGTTCGTTTAATCGGTATTACATATATAGCGCTTTTCCAGCTCAAAAACTGCTCAAGGCGTATACCGATGCAGGATCCAACTCAAGCCGCCCTAGGCGCCCGCTTGCTGCCCTAGGCGCCCGGTCGTACGCCCCGGACCACACAGCACCATGCTAGGCGGCGGGTACGGAGGAAAACGGCCCTAGTGGTTGGCTAGGGTGAAAGTAGCTAGCCGGCACTAACCCCCTTCTATAGGGGACATGACCGTCAGGATCTTTAAAGTTCATGCTATGGAATGCGTGCGTGCAAAGACTAGGCCTCAGTTGATACTCTCATCAGAAAACTAAGTGGAAATATTGCTTGCGTGCTCATGCGCTCGCATACCCAGAACTCACTCAATAAATAAATACCTAAATAGAATAATAGTTCCTGATCCGGTATGATGTGGGCTTACGTCTCCTCTTAAGCTCTGAAGAGTTCCACTGTTCCCGAAAGGCCATGAAAAAAACCCAAAAGCGTTTTCCCTTAAGCGCAATTTTCCTTACTAGATCCAACTCTTGCCAAGACGCAGCATATGGACTGAGTTTTCTGCCTCATACTTTCTACCAACTCTCAGAGGGTCAAGTTGTTTGATGTTTTGTTTTTAAAACTAAGCATCTTGCTTACCAGTTTGAACTGTGCAAAAAGCAGCATCAGCGGCCAGATTGAATCAACATGTTTGCCATTGGTCCATGATAGTCTCAGTTTCCCTGCTCTTAAAAGAACCAACTGAACTGAAATGAAAGACCCAACTGGACTAAAATGAAAGATCCAAATGAACTAATATGAAAGACCTAAAATGAACTGAAATGAAAGACCTAAAATGAAAGACTCAAATGGACTGAAATGAAAAACCCACATGAACTGAAATGAAAGACCCAACTGAACTGAAATGAAAGACCCAAATGAACTGAAATGAAAGACCTAAAATGAACGGAACTAAAAGCTCCAACCGAACTGAATTGAAAGACCCACTATTTTCTAGTTGATTTCCTCCTAGTAGCGCCAAGCTTACCAAGATCGAACTCTGCAAAAAATATGGCAGACAGATGGAGTTTACTTTCCACACTGTGTTTCTACGAGTTCTTAGATCCACTGATCTTTCAGTACAAAAGGTAAAGCAAAAGGTGGTCCCATAGCCTTGTGGCCGTAGGGGAGCGTGATGTTGGAGATCACACTTATCTTGGGCCAGCGTAATAAGGGTGATGCCCATCTCTTTCCCTCGCTGCTTTACCTTCCCCACCCTTAAGAGAGTAGGTACTCAGTCACAGTTGAGTCAACTGGGGGCGTTGTTATTCGTCGCTTCACGTTTTGCGGTCACCCATCCAAGTGCTAACCGCACTGGACTGTGCTTAACTTGCGACACTGCTCCAACCACTGCGCTATCCGACACCGATCTTTCAGTACAAAATGATTATTTAAAAATTCACTAAGCGGCTTGCTTATCAGATCGAACTGTGCAAGAACAAACAGCCAGACTGAATCTACTTTTTTTTGACTTGGTGACATGAAACTTTAGTTTCGCTTGTTCATGAAAGACCCAACAGAACAGAACTGAATGACCCAAGTATTTGCTTTCCAAAATCGAAGTCACCTAGATGTAGCAGACGGATTGAGTTTTCTTTCCCACTTTGTTTTTCTTTGACGAACTCTTAAGATCCACTGTTCCTGAGGGACCAAGCCTCTTTCCAATATAAACTTTCTTGCCAGATTGAACGAGGCAAAGTATAGCAGATGGATTACATCTTTTTTCTCACTTTTTTGGGTGGGAGTTGGGTGGGTGGGGTGGGGTAGGGGAGGGTATGACCTCTCAGATCTAAGTGTTCTTGAAAGACCATGTTCCTTTTCCTAAGCACCTTTCTTGTCAGATTGAACTCTGCAATCTGTAGCAGACGGACTAAGTTTCCAATCCAAACTTATTTTTCAAGAACTCTCAGATTTAATGTTGTTGGATGACCAAGTTTCTTAACAAAGACTTTTTTTTTTTAAACAAGATTAAACGCGGCAAACCATGTCAGACGGATCGAGTCTCCTTTCCCATTATTTTTTTACGAACTCCACTGTTGCTGAAGGACCAAGTTTCTTTCCAAAGCACCTTCCTTCGGATGAGAGTATAAACCGAGGTCTTGTGTGTGCATGCACGCATTCCGAGGCAGTTACATTAAAAGCTCCTGACTCTCATGTCCCAGAAGGGTGAATGCCTGCTACGCACATAGGCCCATCTAGCACCAAGGACCCTTTCTCCCCAAACCCCGAATGCCCAGCGTTGTGCTCAATTGTCTGAGGCGTCAGACGATGCGCCTAAGGCATCAAATGGGCGCCTCGGGCGGCTGTTGTTAGATCCGGTTTCGGCCAACGCCTTGAGCAGCTCTTGAGCTGGAAAACTGCGATGTAAGAACGATTAAATTAATAAAATTTAAAAAAAATGTTGTAGCAGCGAGCCACGCTCCAGACTCCTATCCTATCCCGTAACTCGAAAGTCGTTTGGGGCACCACAGATGGATCGTTTAACCAGCGTACTCCATCCTTCTCTGTCCTCAGCAACATTCATGGCTTCGCTTAGAGTCAAGACAGTCCATTCTCGAATGTTGTCCTCCCATCTCTTTTTATGTCTCCACTTTTCTTTTGCCTCCTTGCACCGTGCCTTGCAGGATGTCTTTGCAAGGCCTGATGCCCTGGTGACAAGGCCATACCATCGGAATGTCTGTTTCCAGACTTCTCTACTTGGTACTAAAAGACCACGTTTGTTGTCCTACAAACCGCCTTGCCCTCTGCAAAATTCTGCAGAACCGACGGAGGAAATGGAGACTGATCCACAGTGAATGTTGCTGGCCTACTATGGGGAAGAGAAAAAAAAAACAACCTCCAATAAGATACTATCAAAATATAACCTTGGGTCTTACTGATGAAGGTTTTAGTCTAATAAACTGAAAATTGTAACGCCTACTACCCAGGTGTTGTTGATTTTATTAAAGTATAACCTCGTCGCAGGAATGGGAAAGTGACCCACCCGTTGTACTAGTCATTAAAACAAAACATAACCTCCTCGCCAGAAAATGGGGGAAGTGACCCACCGGTTATAGAGTCATCACATAAAAGTCGACTCGTGTGAAAAACGTGCGGATTTGATATCGATAGAGTCCTGGGTTTATGTGTATGTTTCCAGCGTTCAGGGGTCCGATAATTCAGTAATAAATAGCCGTTCTATGAGCTCATGCCTCGTCTGTAACAGAACGCCATTGCTAGTTCGCCGGCCTTCGTGCCTATTGGTAAAAACAAAACTGTTGTTTCCATGCAATGGACACAAATAAGTGAACTCAAAGCTAAGTGGTCCATTTGAGGTAGCTATGAGTAATTGGCGGCAGGGATAGCTCAGTGGTCAGAGCGCACGACTTGTGTGAGTGCGTCCTGGGCGACGTGGGTTCGAATCCTGACTTCAGCAAACTACTTTGTGATTGCTGGATATTACGGGCCAGCGCCTTGAGAAGCTCTCTGAGCTTGAAAGTGCGCTATATAAGAAAAAGTTCTTTAATCACTATAATTATAATGTGTAAAATATTTTTAATAGTATTTTTGGTGTCTAAACCATACATATAGACGGTAAATAAATACATAATACATAAATAAAGAAATTAAATAATAATAATAATAATAATAATAATAATAATAATAATAATAATAATAATAATAATAATAATAATAATAATAATAATAATAATAGTATTTATAATTATAACCTTTCTATGTATTAAGCAGTTTTTTTAAAAAATGAATAATGTTACAACAATTCTTTTTTGTAAGGTACATTCATTGTTACAAAAACAACAAGTGGAATTAGCCCCCTTTAAGACAAGAGCTGATCAAAGCATTTTGTGAGACCCAAAGAAAATTGGAGCTTTAGAAAAGATTCTTTTTTTAATGCATCATATAAGCAGCTTGGCGGGTTTGGTCCCATTCAAAAAGTAAGAGCTAAGTTTTTCTTAGACCAAAGGAACTCAAGAGTTTCTGAATTTGTTTGTTGTAAGGAGCCTTATAAGCTGATTACAGAGTTTGGTTCTATTCAAGTCCTAGAAGCATAACAGGCACACTTTTAAAAGTTCCCAAAGTGAAGATTCCTTCATACTGCTGTACCCAAACAGCCAATGTGTGGATATTTCTGTATCGCATAAAATGGTGTTATTGTTTTCTCCTCCTGAAGAGAATCCAGGTGTCATCCTAAGCTATTGGAAATCAGTCCCTTGATTTACATACAGCAAGCCCAGCCTCAACTGTGACTAAGTATCTACCCTCTTAAGGGTGGGGAAGGTAAAGCCCCGAGGGAGAAAGATGGGCATCGCCCTCATTACGCTGGCCCAAGATAAGTGTGATCTCCAACATCACGCTTCCCTACGGCCACAAGGCTATGGGACTACCTTTACCTTACCATGCCCAGCTGTTACAGTGACGAGTCAAGCACACAGCGAAATGGCCGTCACGTCTCACACTTGCTGACGTAAGCGCCGCAGTCTGACGCCGCAAACAACTAAACACACTCTTGGGTGACCGAGGATAGGGGTAAAAGGTAAAAGGTAAAGGTAGTCCCATAGCCTGTTGCCGTAGGGGAGCGTGATGTTGGAGATCACACTTATCTTGGGCCAGCGTAACGAGGGTGATGCCCATCTCTCTCCCTCGCGGCTTTACCTTCCCCACCCTTAAGAGAGTAGGTACTCAGTCAAAGTTGAGTCAGCTGGGGGCGTTGTTATTTGTCGCTTCACGTTTTGCGGTCACCCATCCAAGTGCGAGTGCTTGGATATGGGAGCAGGAACCTAATATTTGGAGGGGTATATTTAGACATGAGTGTCAGGATCTTTAGTAAAAGTCCGTGCAATGCAATCCGTATAGACTAAACCATGCGTTAACCTCTCACCCGAAGGAGTAAGGGGATGCGTGTTTGTGCATACGAGTCTTTTTTTTTCTCCATGGCACTCCAAGGCCTGTCAACCTTGAAATTTGGGACCATTGGCATAGTATGGCAGGGGCCTGCAATGTTATTTCTTAATATTAATCCAATGCTTCAACTAAATTGTTTTTGACGTCACCTAAACACCACTGAACCAACTGAAATAGACCAACCTTCTTTTTTGTGTGTGTTGTTGTCCGACGTAGTATTGCTAGTAGCACTGAATAAGATCAGTGTACCCGAGTGACGAGAGTACCTGAACGTTCGCCCGGTATGACTCCAGAGTAAACAAAAAAAAAAAAAAAAAAGAAAAAAAAAGGGTTCTCCTGGCTGGCAGGAATACCCGAGTTCTAGTTCTTGATCGACGCTTCAATTGTTTCAGGGGACCGTAACTTTTTTTTTTATCCCCTGTTTCCACCGCGCTCCGAATTCAAAGTAACTTCATAACACATCTACAGTCATCCCGGGCCATTGTAGTACTACATAAGAGGCTCCAATGCCAAGTCTTTGTTTACTTTTGGTCAGAAGGGGTTTACCCTAAAATTCGCATTGTTATTACATTACATGATGATACAGTGGGCATTTGTTGCTCAGACCAACCGCTAAAGTTTGAATTTTGACAGGGAAGTGATTTGAATTGTTTTTAACGGTACATCAATACAATAGCCTTGTGGCCTTTGACCCTACTTCTGAGGGAACCTCGTGGCTTGAAGTGTGCGTCTTTGGTGTTTGGGATAGGGTAAGGCTAGGGTCCAAGTTATCAGCCTAAAACCAAAAATCTTGGAAGCAAAAGTTTTTTTTTAACGGGTTATGTCTCTTCCTGGCTACGGTAGCTGCTATTTTTAGCTCCAGAATGTTATCTGGCAAAGCCAAAGGTTGTCGTTATTAATAGACACAAAAACTACGGAAATTATTCATTTAAAAAAAAAAAGACAAATAAACTACCCTTTCAAAGGAGTTCTTTTTTTGTTGTTGAAAGATTTCTTTTAAGTGGGGCAACATTCACTGTGAATGTTGAAAGGATCTGCCGATGGGGTATGGTCAAAGTGGAATTTTGTATGGCCTGTCCTAATGGGAGGTTCGTGGAGGTTCAAAAACCCTTTTTCGAGGTTCACAGATTCCGAACTAGGTTCCTTAACCAGTGTGTGTGTGTGGGTGCGTGCGTGTGCACGTGAATTCATGCACAAATGGGGACCAAACCTTGTCTTTCTTAGTGACAATTGGGGTTATTTGCTAGGGCCCCACTTTTTTTTTCAAGGACCCCAATTTTTTCTAAGTTGCGGGAGTGCTCTTTTCGTGCATGGTAGTGCAGTTGTAGTGCATGCATGAGAGTGTTTTAAGTACAAGGGAGTGCTCTGTCCGGGACGGAGAACATCCAGTCACTTTTCGGGAACATTTTGAACGATGTTCGACCAATATCGTCCCCTATAGTAGACGAACTAGGTCAACTTTTTAGACGGAAAGAGCCGATTTTGTGCATAAATTCTTACATTTTTAGATAAAGTTTGAGCTCTTTCCGTAAAAAAAAAACCTACTTTCCGATTCCTACATTCTAAGATAAACCCAGTTCTGATCATTTACAACTCTCTGTGTGTGTGTGTGCAAAAGGTTCAGCAACTTAGGTTCGTGATCTCAGAACATCGAAAAAAAACCTAAAGAACTTCCACGAGTCTTCCAGTTAAGATAGGCCACTAACTTGGCCTTGTCATGAAAGTGCATTTTGAAGGTCAGGTTTTGTCATCTACATTGTTCAAGTTCATTGCAGTTTCACCTCGTCACAACCTTTACTGCTAACTTTTGTATCTCTCCTATAATATACTGCACAATAATACTGCACCACAATATTAACAACGTAGCATTTAATATAGGCTTGAGGGAGGGGGACAGAAGCTCCAACAGGTCCTTTAGACACGCTAAGTGCCAAATGCTGTTCCGCCAATAGAGTAAATCGACAGCGATAAACAAGTTAACGTGCTATTTCGGGCACATACATACACACGCCACACACACACACCCAACCCCCCACCCACACACACACACACACACACAACCGTGTACAAACGCCGTTGTGATGACTTTCATGAAACTCTACATACGTTACTTTGACATTTTTACAAATTTGTCCATTTTTTGAACCTAACCATAACCCTAACCCTTAACCTAACCCTAAGCCTAACACAGCCCTAACTCTAACGTAACACTGTTTTAACGTCAAAATAACGGGGTCCGTCAAAAGAAAGTACGTAGAGGTTCAAGTGTATATCAGAAAAAAGGCGTTTCTACCTAGCCACACACACACACACACACACACACACACACACACACACACACACACACACACACACACACACACAGAGTAACTGCACGGTAAAACAGTATTGTCCACACACACAACTATAACACTCGCCAAGGGAAAAAAAAATTCGGGCGCGCCACATTTGAACTGCAAAACAAAATAGTCTTTTTTAAAATAATTGTTACAACTCAACCGCAAAACATGTTTAAAAGAATAGTTTGGTCATGCTGAATTTTTTATTTATTTATACATCTACGGCAATGTAATATATAATTTACCTTAATTGCAAAATACGCAGAAAAATGTAGGCTTACTTTGAATCCTGCTGAAAAGAAAAACTTACGAAAATATTGTTGGAATGCAATGCTAAAAACATTTTTTTAAATTGTATTTTGGTGATGATGAGAAAAAAAAACGACTTAAAGCAACATTATTTTGGAATCCACTGCAATTTTGTATAGGATAATTTTGGCCCGGTACTAACATAACAACGTAGAACACCCAACTATTTCAGCTCTTAGCTCAGTTGTCTGGGGTGCCACACCATGCGCAGCAAGTTGGCGCCTTGAAACGGCTTGCGACAGATCCTGTTATATACCAGCGCCTTAGCCACGACCCTGTAGCTGGGTAAAGCTCTCGAGTGCCTGTATCGCCCGACAAACTTCATCTCGAGTGCCTGTATCACCAGATCTTTTCTTCGGGCGTAAAAGATCTGGCGATACAGGCACTCGAGATGAAGTTTGTCTTCGAACTTGTGATCATCAGAATGAAATGAAGACTATCTGTATGTAATGGACAGCAAATTTGGTAAGGATCGTATAAGCTACTCGATACGAGTATATCAACTCAACGTTGTTTACAATGACTTTGAACATTTAATACGTCTCATTATTGTGACAGACCCGGTTGTCCTTGATGCTACTCCCCCCTTCCCATCCCCCCATTCAACGTGTCACTTTAGATATAATTCTTCAGTAACCGAAGTACAATTAATGCCTTGTTTCAAACTGGATGAGCGAGAGAGACTCGATCAACGCGACACTTGTTTCTTTCAAATTCCAGTCACGATTTTCGTTGTTGCCACGCTCAAGCTGTGCAAAGTTGATACAGTAGACGTGGTCTGTAAATAAATCTGTTTAAAAGGACACAATTCCGAGGTTTTGTTTTCTTTTGGCCAAAACAGGTTTACCCTAAAATTCGCTTTGTTATTACATTGAACAAGGTTAAAGTGGACTTCCGGTGCTCGAACAAACCGCTACAGTTTGACTTTTTCAATCTCGATTCTGACAAGGAGTTGTTATTTCCCTTGTTTTAACGGTACAGCCGTGTGACCTTTAACCCTATTTCTGAGTGTACCACCCGGCTTGAAGTGTGGGTCTTTGGTGTCTGGGGTGGGTAGGGTAGGGTCTATTTTATCAGCCTAAAACGAAAACCCGTACGAGCAATTTTTTTTTCGGGTTCCGTATCTTAAGTAGTGGCCACATTTGGCTTATCCCCCGTGAGGGTGCCAGGGGTTTCTGTAATATAAATAGTATCTCTGCTTTCTGGAAATTTAGTGCTTTAAATTCCCGCTGTCGCTGTCTTTCTCCTTTGTTCTTTCTCACTCCTACTCTGTTCTATCAATCTACTATAATATCTTCTTCTTCGCTAGACCAGTCACCTACCTTTTATCTTGAAAACTTTTCCGGGACAAAACTCCCCCTTTGTGTGTGAGGTCTGTCGGATCAGCTTGGGAATATTGGACGCTTTCTGCCAAATGGTCACTGGGGCTTCCTATAATTTTAATATATGGCAATGTAGGCATTTTATATGTATGTGTTTTGTTGATATTGTATATTCTATTTTGTTTTTTTGTAAACGGGAGTTCGATAAATTAGAGTATAGCCTCAGCGTCCCCTGCGTGGGATGCCTTTATTATAAAGTGACCGCCTGGTGGAGTGCCTTCAGTGTTACCACTAGGGTTGTTTCGGCAGATCTTTTATGCAGATCAAGGGTGAATCCTCTTTCAGCGAAGTTGTGGTCTTGATTTTGTGGTCCTGATTGGGCTCTTTGCAATCCGCTGGACCATGTAAGCAATGAATAACTAACTCACTAACATTTGGCTTACGTTTTACGGCTTATGCATTGGGTTCTGAGAGTTTTCACTGATCAGAATTCTGATGTGTGGCCACACCTTAGTAATTTAGTGGCTACATTTGGCTTACGCTTTACGGCTTATGCCTTGGGTCGGAGGTAATGGCACCATGTTTATCACGACCCGGTGTAGCAGGCCAGATTATACCCCGCCTCAAGTATACCCAGGGTATAAACTGGCCTAGCCCAGACTATGCCCCCGTATAAACTGGCCTAGCCCAGACTATACCCCTGGGTATTATCTGGCCTAGGCTCGTTTAACCCTCTCCTGCCCATTATACCCCCCCCCCACTACGGAAGACCTTATCCTTCACCTTACTCTTTAATTTATCTGTTGTAATTGTTCTGATGCACTCAGATAGATAGACAGATAGATAGATAGATAGATAGATAGATAGATAGATAGATAGATAGATAGATAGATAGATAGATAGATAGATAGATAGATAGATAGATAGATAGATAGATAGATAGATAGATAGGGTTAGGTTGTTGTTTTTTTTTTTAGTTTTTTTTAGTTGTTTTTTTACACGCAAGATTAAGGCTGTTAGCTGAGTTCACTTAGGTTTTTATTATATTTTATTTTATTTTTTATTTTTACCCGCAAGCAAAAGGCTGTTACCTGAGAGTTGGTCACGCAAACGGTCATGTACAACAAACCCATGAGTGAAATCTCTTTAGGTGGGGGTATATTCCGGGCGCGAGGGGCTGATCTATACCCAGGGGGTTAAACCCGCCTAGGCTACATTATACCCAGGGTATAAAGTAGCCAGGGGTATATTCCGGCCTGTTACACCGGTTCGAATTTATAAACGTGTATAACTGTGTAATTTCACTACAGCAACGCACTTTCTTATGACGATGTAATGTACTCTTTCAAGATTTCCCTATACTACTTCATCTGGCCTGTCATATGTTGTAACGTTGTTTAGTTATTCAACGATTATTCTACTTTTAAAACTGCTGTATTTCACCACCATTTACACTTTACATCTTAGATGAGGTATTGTTGATCTGCCTCTTTTAGTATTAACGTCCCTCTCTTAAATTTTTTTTTGTTTTTGAAATTACTCATTTATTTTATAAGTTGATTGATTGATTGACTGATTTTATACTTTTATTTGTTGGTTTGTTACCTTCACTAGGTTTACATGTTGTCTTGTTTTTAAATGCAGAATAGATTTATTATGCGTGTGTATCTGTGTGTGGCTGCGTGTGATCAAGCGCTTTGTGAAGTATTTTATGTTTGAATTGCGCTATACAAAAGAAATTATTATTATACTATGAAATAGCTTTATTAAGATCGACACGCAACAAGCGAAGTCAACTGCATTAGCTCGCCAAGTCGTGTGTAGCAGACAACCTGCGTGTAATCGGACAAGGGAGCAGTCTATGTGGACCTCTAAGCTCATGACGTCACACTCTGGCCTCTGATTGGTCCTCGTAAGTCTGGTTTACGTATTTTTGCAGTAGAAATCAAACATGCGCTATCCTTGTGAAAATTTTACGTCAGCCTGTATGCAAAGAAATACATAAGGAATTCATAAGCGTAACATAAGTGTGGCCGGGTGTTACAGGCCTTTAAGCCGTAGAACGTAAGCCTTTAGTTTTGGTTTTGGTGGAAGCTCTTTTTCTTCTTTTTTTTCCTTTTTTTTTAAAGCTCAGAACGTTGGCTAGCTTTTGCTAATTAATTGGCGCAAAAACTACGGAATGTATGCATAATAAGAACAATTATACTTCCCAAAGAGTTATTTTTGGTTGTAAGCTCTTTTCCAGTGGTGCAACCCTCCCTGTGAATGTTAAACGGATCAGTCGAGAGAGCGTGGCCAAAGCGGGTCTCTTTAAACGAGGGTTGGAGTGTTTGGTTCTCGATGTCCCCTATACGCTATTGTGTCCGGGGACGGTAATCGACTCACTGAACTGAACTTTGGTTCTAACGGTTCATACACTGCTAACTCCATCCTAAAAATTCTGATGCACACAGCCTAGCTGAGACTCTCTCTGTCTCTGTCTCTCTCTGTCTGTCTGTCTCTCTCTGTCTCTGTCTCTCTCTCTGTCTGTCTGTCTGTCTGTCTCTCTTTGTCTCTGTCTGTCTGTCTGTCTGTCTGTCTGTCTGTCTGTCTGTCTGTCTCTCTCTCTCTCTCTCTCTCTCTCTCTCTCTCTCTCTCTCTCTCTCTCTCTCTCTCTCTCTCCTAGTAATGTTTCTCAAAGACCTGCTCAATCCGCGGATCAAAACCGAGATCTCACTTAACTCATCCCGCTCCAGTCGTCCATTTGCAGCACCGAGCGCCCCGCCAAACGCCCCGCCAAACGCCCCGGCCAAATGGGCTAGCTAGACTGATGGGCCTATAGATGTTCGCGCGTTGTTGTATACAAAAGCATAGTGTTACCCGCCCTTTGGATAGAATGGTAAATTGCTTCTTACGTGCTGATGCATCTAAACAAAAGGGGGAAGTGATCCATCGTTTACAGAGTCATCGTGTTTATTTATTGTATCGTTCCTATATAGCGCATCTCCAGCTCAAGAACTGCTCGAGGCGCTGGCCGTTACAGAATCTAACTCAAACTGCCCGAGGTGCCCACTTTTGCTGACGTCCCAGACACCATCTGGGCGACCAGGAATGGGGGAGAATGGCCCTAGTGCTTGCTGGGTGTTTTTAGGTAGCTGACACTCACCTGTCTAGGACATAAGCGTCACGATCTTTGAAGTCTTTGCGACGGACTGCGTTCGGGCACAAACTAGATTTTATGCAGTCCGAAGGACTCGTAAGACAAATACCTACCGTCAACCCCCGAGATGCGTACCCCAGTGTTCCGTGCACAGCAGGCGAACACTACCCACTCAGCAAGGCACTATATGCTACGTCTATGATCCATTTCAATTTTTTTCCCCAAGACATCAAATGATCGAGAGAAAAACCAAACTAGTCTCTCTGTCATTAGTTTCCATTACAGCCAGAAGCATATCCTCCAAGAAAATGACTACAGTCTCCGGGCTAATCAATTTTCATCTCCTACAAAAAAAACAACACTACCCAAAAAGGACAGGATGCATCAGTCATTTCAGAAAACTGATCACCTTCAACAATCAGTTTTCACCCCCCACAAAACTAACAGCACCCTTGTCATCTCCATCTTCCTATACGCTTGCAAAACATGGACACTCCCAGCAGATCTACAACAAAGAATACAAAGAATGGAGATGAGGTGCTAAAGAAGACTTCTGGGCACTTCTATACTCAGCACATCACCAATGAAGATGTCCGACAGACTATCACACGAGCCATTGGAAAACAGGATGATATGCTCACAGTGGTGGAGAAACGGAAACTCTGATGGTATGGCCACGTCACAGAGCATCAGGCCTTGCAAAGACCATCCTGCAAAACACGGTGCAATGAGGCAGAAGAAGAGGGAGACAGAAAAAGAGGTGGGTGAACAACAGTCGAGAATGGACTAGCTTGACACTGAACGAAGCCATGATGGTTGCTGAAGACAGAGAAAGATGGAGTATGCTGGTTAAACGATCATCTGTGATGCCCCAACGATCTTCGAGTTACGGGATAGGATAGGATTACAGTTATGCTATAAGTTTAATTTACATTCGCCATAACAAAGACAGAATGAGGTTTTGGAAATTGATACTTTGTGATACAATGAAGTTCGAGTTGAGAGGAGAGAGAGAGAGAGAGAGAGAGAGAGAGAGAGAGTGAGATGGAGAGAGAGAGAGATGGAGAGAGAGAGAGATGGAGAGAAAGATATATATATATATATATATATATATATATATATATATATATATATATATATATATATATATATATATATATATATATATATATATATATATATATATATATATATACAGAGAAATAGAGACAGAGAGAAAGATAAAGATAGACAGAAAGAGACAGAGAGAAAGAGAGATAGACACAGATAGAGAACACAACACCACCCGCACACACCCCATCAACATCCGCTCCTCCCCCTCCACCCCACATCAAGTCCCAAGCACACCCGCGCCACCGTACGTATCGTCCATAACAAAACTTTCAGATACAACTACGCAATCAGAGCACCTGTAGAATGACACATACACGCACACACGCACGCACGCGCGCCCACGCACTCACACACATTCCTCCGCCTTCCTCCCCCCCCCCCACACAAAAACACCAAACTCCTCCCCTCACACAAATCATCTCAACAAAACACTTTCAGACAGACACACCAACGCGCGCCAGACAAATGAAACATCGCAGAACCTTCAGAATGGCCCTCCCAAACGTCGCACCTGCACCAAACCCCCGGCTTACGTCCAGGTACAACACAAAAACAATAGCGCCACAGTCGCAAAAAAAAAAAAATCCACCACAATTAACTTTGCCACAAGACTGCACACTCAAATTACAGTTTTAATTACCCCTAAATTGGCAGCTGTCCAAACCCCTTCCCCCCAAAAAAAAAACAACAAACCGTTGTTTTTACAAGTATAGCCAGGTAAAGGTAAACAAACAGCACAGGTAAAATCAACATACCAGGTGTAGGCAGGTAAAGCAAACAGACAGGTAGGCAAAACGTTTGCACTGGGCAGATTTTCTGAAAGAACTGATATCACAGATGTCTACAGACCTTAAATAAATAAATAAATAAACGAAAGCACTGATGTAATAAATATCACATATCATATCACTTGAAAGAAACAAAAAAAGCTTTTAAATCTGTTTCTCTTCTACTGAATAGCAGCAAGCAATCACACGTTTTGTTCTGTCATTCGTTCTCATACAAATAAATGTTGAGAATTTGAAGGAAACATTGTGAAACAAGCAATGAACACAAATTTTTTTTTCACCTTTTACTACCACTGAACAAGTCATAGAGTTGTAGTAGAACTTGCAGTAGAAACCCCCAGAAATGCTCACACAGTCGCACACAAAACCTAATAACAGCTCTACATGTGTACGCATAAGCTGTAGATACACTTGCAGAGTTCTAAGCACCCAACACCCAACGATACTGGATACAAAACGATTATCCAAAGTTCAAAATCCCAGCAAAACGTTCCAGGACAGCCACACTCTTCGGGGTCATGACTCTCTCCCCCCACCAAACAAATAGAGCAAAACCAGTATCCAAGCAACAAACACCGCTGTGCTTCCTTCTGCTGTAGTCGCATAGGCCACACCAACGACAGCGACGACGACAAGAATTGGCGGCGGCGACGGCGGTGGCGGGTCGTTGCAGGGAGCGTGGTGGTGGCGGTCGCAGCCAGATGACAACAATAACACAGCCTCAGCTGCTGAACGTGACAGTCTCCACGCCTGCCGCTCACTGGCAGTATACCTCCGCATTTCTCTCTCTCTCTCTCTCTCTCTCTCTCTCTCTCTCTCTCTCTCTCTCTCTCTCTCTCTCTCTCTCTCTCTCTCTCTCTCTCTCTCTCTCTGTTTCTTTCTCTCTCTCCCTCTCTCTCTTTTTCTCTCTCTCACTCACTCACCCACTCTCTCTCTTTCTCTCTCACTCTCTCTTTCTACGGAGGTAAGAGTCTAAAATCTAGGTCTGTGCTCTTTCCCACTCAGGTGGCCCAACTGTATCACTCTCGAATATTAATTCAATAACTTGAATATTCTCTCTCTCTCTCTCTCTCTCTCATATTGATTCAATAACTTGAATATTCGTACTCTCTCTCTCTCTCTCTCTCTCTCTCTCTCCCCCCCCCCCTCTCTTCGAGGTGCCGCCCACCTCATAAACCCCCTCTGACAACTCTCTCTTCGTCTTTCCAATAGAGGTGCATAATTATGGTATTTGCATATATACGGTAGCATATGGAGGTAAATTATATAAGTATATCTCTCTCTCCCTCCCTCCCTCTCTCTTTCTCCCTCTCTCTCCCTCTCTCTCTCTCTCCCTCTCTCTCTCTCTCTCTCTCTCTTCATCTCCCTCTCGTAGAGCAGCCTTGCTCTCAACGCCAATGCCTAACATGCTTTGCCAGTCTCAGGGTTGTGGTCGGGTGTTCAGGTGGCCTGTTAGCACAATGGATAAGGATGCTGGTTTCTTATTCCGAAGGTCGCGGGTTCAAACGCAGCATGGGACGAACTGACGTGACTTAAGTACGAGACTAAGTAATTTAGAACACCGAGGGGTTTCTCTGGATACTACGGTTTCCTCCATCCCTTCAATATCGGTATTGGATGCAGTCGATTTAAATTTCAAAACTAAAAATTGAATTGTCTTCTGCTTTCTTTATGGCGATCTTTTCAGATCGCCGCGCTTTGAGTTCCATTCAATAGAAAGCGCATGATAGCATCCTGTATTATTATTATTATTAGTAGTAGTAGTAGTAGTAGTAGTAGTGGTGGTGGTAGTAGTAGTAGTAGTAGTAGTAGTAGTAGTAGTAGTAGTAGTAGTAGTAGTAGTAGTAGTAGTAGTAGTAGAAATTAATTGTACCTGTCAGAAAAAAAAACCTCACACACATTCGCTTTATTTTATTATGTACGTGGTCACAGACTTTGTTTATAACAGACAAAACTCATCTACCGGAGTGAATGTCACAAGAGAGAGAATAAGGCAAGGATCTATCTATTTAATCTAATCTAATCTTATCTATCCATAACAGATAATTTAGTGTATAGAATTTACTAAACAGCCATATGCGTTTAAACTTCAAATAGTATCACGCTCAGCCCTCATTGTCAATCAAACACAATTGAATGTCATAGAAAAATCTACATCTAAAACGCCTTTCGGTATCATCATACACTTTCTTTCAGTCTGTGTATGTGTTCAAGTATCATGAGTTCGTCGGAAGACGTGGCAGCGGCGGCAGCAGCAGCAGCAGCTCAGCGTCGTCGTCGCTGGATAAGTTTGTTGACGCCGCGAGGTCTGGAGAAAAGTAAACGCCCAGTCTCTTGTGTAAGTCTGTACCAACCTCGCTAGCCATACCCAGTATTCTCGGTGTCGATCGCCGGAGGGAGGGGTGATGGGTGAAGAGAAAGGGAAGCTACTGTGAAATGGCCCCACTATACAGCTTTGTAAAAGACTGAATCTTGATGGTGACGGAGAGAGTTTTCTTCCCTGAGTTGAGGTTCTGTAATAACGATTTACTGTCTTGCTCATTTCTCTCTCCCACCTCTATCCCCACGCCTGACGCCCAGTGTCGCCGCAGTGGCACTTTGAAGAATGTTGTCACTATTTGTTATAGTTTATTCTGTGTTATTGTCAACCTCACACTTTTTCAATAGTCTCGCCACAAGCGTGCAGTACTGCATATGAACAACGGCAATGATTATTATAGAGTGTGACAGACATTGACTTACTCATAAAAACAAAACAAACAACTAGATTATGATGCAGAATATGTAACTGTCCTATGTAGCCACATAGGCAATGGCCTGACAAAAGCCAACAACTAAGGTTTCGATCCTATCCTATCCTATCCTGTCCCGTAACCCGAAGGTCGTAGGGGCACCACAGATGATCGTTTAACCAGCATACTCCATCTTTCTCTGTCCTCAGCAGCCCTGATGGCTTCGCTCAGTGTCAAACCAGTCCATTCTCGAATGTTGTCCTCCCACCTCTTTTTCGGTCTCCCTCTTCTTCTACCTCCTTGCACTGTGCCTTGCAGAATAGTCTTTGCAAGGCCTGATGATCTGGTGACGTGGCCATACCATCGGCATTTCCGTTTCTTCACCACTGTTAGCAGGTCATCGTGTTGTCCAATGGCTTGTGTGATGGTCTGTCGGACTTCGTCGTTGGTGATGTGTTGGGTATAGGAAATGCCCAGAAGTCTTCTGTAGCACCTCATCTCCATGCTTTGTATTCTTCGTTGGAGATCTGCTGTGAGGGTCCATGCTTCGCAAGCATATAGGAAGATGGAGATGACAAGGGAGCGCAGCAGTCTTACTTAAGGTTTCGATACAGAATAATATTGTACCTGCGCTGTGTGGCCACAAAGTCGTGTCCGGAGGCAAGAGGTTTCCACAGTGGACGTATGAAACCCCCAAACAACTCTGGCCCCGATTTCTATACGTTTTCTCACGCCCGTAGACTGTCCTACACCAATTGTTATTGTACGCAATCGTTACATCAAACAATTTATACACTTTCATTTTAAAAAAATAAAAGCTTTAAAAAAAATCGGATGAGAGTATAACCCGAGGTCTAGTCTGGGCACGCCGTTACTCCATCGCATGGCCTATTAAAGATCTTGACGCTTATGTCCCGGTTGAGCCAGCCACACAACTACAGCCAGCAAGTGCTCAGTTGCGTGGGGCATCAGACGGTAAGGCAACAAGGCAACAATTTTAGTGGGCGCCCCTAGCAGGCTGGAGTTAGGTCTTGTCTCGGCCAGCGCCTTGAGCAGCTCTTGAGCCGGACAACGCGCTATTCTATAAGACACGATAAAATAACAGAAGGACTTGGGCGTGGCCATTTTGTGCTTGAATAGAGAGAGAGAGAGAGAAAGAGAGAGAGAGAGAGAGAGAGAGAGTTAGTTAGTTATTCATTGCTTACAGGGTCCAGCGGATTGCAAAGAGCCGAATCAGGACCACAAAATCAAGACCACAACTTCGCTGAAAGAGGACTCACCCCTGATCTGCATAAAAGATCTGCTGAAACAACCCTAGTGGTAACACTGAAGGCACTCCACCAGCCGGTCACTTTATAATAAAGGCATCCCACGCAGGGGACGCTGAGGCTATACTCTAATTTATCGAACCCCCGTTTACAAAAACAAAATAGAATACAAACATCATTATAAAATATCAACAAAACACTTACATATAAAATGCCTACCTATCCTATCCTATCCTATCCTGTCCCATAACCCGAAGGTCGTAGGGGCACCACAGATGATCGCTTAACCAGCATACTCCATCCCTCTCTGTCCTCAGCAGCCCTCATGGCTTCGCTCAGTGTCAAACCAGTCCATTCTCGAATCTTGTCCTCCCACCTCTTTTTCGGTCTCCCCCTTCTTCTACCTCCTTGCACTGTGCCTTGCAGAATGGTCTTTGCAAGGCCTGATGATCTGGTGACGTGGCCATACCATCGGAGTTTCCGTTTCTTCACCACTGTGAGCAGGTCATCGTGTTGTCCAATGGCTTGTGTGATGGTCTGTCGGACTTCAACGTTGGTGATGTGTTGGGTATAGGAAATGCACAGAAGTCTTCTGTAGCACCTCATCTCCATGCTTTGTATTCTTCGTTGGAGATCTGCTGTGAGGGTCCATGCTTCGCAAGCATATAGGAAGATGGAGATGACCAGAGAGCGCAGCAGTCTTACTTTGGAATGTAGACTGATGGTTCTGTCTTTCCAAATGGGCTTCAACCTTGTCAGGGCAGCAGTTGTTTGTGCGATCCTGGAGAGGACTTCCTGTCGAGACCCATTGTCTGACACAATGGCTCCTAAATATTTGAAGCTGTGCACTGTGTTGAGGGATTGGCCTTGTACTTTGATGTCCGTGTTGATGCCATTGGTGTTGTTGGTCATCATTTTGGTCTTCTCTGCACTTATTTCCATTCCATAAGCTCTGGAGGTGGTGTCAAGCCTCTGTACAAGCTGTTCAAGTTCTTGTTCCTCTCCAGCCAATCCATCAATATCATCCGCAAAACGAAGATTGGAGATTGCTCTGCCCCCTATGCTGACTGTGCCTTCGTGATCTGCAAGAGCATCTGACATGATGCGCTCTAGGAAGATGTTGAAGAGTGTTGGAGAGAGTAGGCATCCTTGACGCACACCGATTGTTGTTCTGAACCAGTTCCCGATGACGCTGTTATGGAGGACTGCACTGGTAGCCTTGTCATACAGGCTTTTGATGACTTCTATAATTTTAGGGCTGATGTTGTACACTTTCATGGTTGCCCATAGAGCTGCATGCCAGACTCGGTCAAATGCCTTCTTGAAGTCTATGAACACATGATATAGATGTTGTTGGTGCTGTAGGTATTTCTCACAGATTATTCTGAGGTTGAAAATCTGTTCAGTGGTACTTCGCCCTGCCATGAATCCTGCTTGTTCTTCAGCTATGATTTGTTCAGCTTGTGGTTTCAACCTGTTGAGTATTATTTTCAGGAGGACCTTGCTGGGATGGCTGATGAGGCTGATGGTGCGAAAATGCCTACATTGCTGAATAATAATATTGTAGGAAGCTTTAGTGACCATTTGGCAGAAAGCGTCCAATATTCCCAAGCTAATGCAACAGACCTCACACACAAATGAGGATTTTTGTCCCGGAAGAGTTTTTCAAGAAAAAAGGTAGGTGACTGGTCTAGCGAAGAAGAAGATAGTCTAGTAGATGGATAGAACAGAGTAGGAATTAGAAAAACCAAAGGAGAAAGACAGCGACAGTGGGAATTTAAAGCACTAAATTTCCAGAAAGTGGGGGGATACTATTTATACTGAAACTCCCGGCACCCCCACGGGGTATGTATAGAAATAGTGTGTGTGTGTGTGTGTGTGTGCGTGTGTGTGTGTGTGTGTGTGTGTGTGTGTATATACATGAGGTTTTCACAAACTCTGATCACTAAGACTCGCCGATGCACACTTCGATCCCCAAACACTCTCTCTCTATCTCTACTAAGAGGATAGGTTGAACGCAAAGCCTCGGCTAGTTTCAGCAATGCAGTTAGCACGGGTTAAGAAACTCCTTCCTAAAAATAAAAATTTAAAACAAATAAAAAAGACAAACAAACGAACTAACAAAACCAGACACACATTGGTCTGTTGAACCAAAGATTATGGGAAAGGAACCTCTTTGGCTGAACGAAGCTAACAGCGCGTTTGGTGCTGTCGTGTGTTATGAACGCGACTGTAACCTGAAGCAGGGTAGTGTGCAGGGTATGGAATAGTAGGACAGTTTAGATTACGTGTACGAGGCAACAGCTGATAGGGTTCTGCAGGGCCCTCTGCTGCTAACAGCAGGTACAGGCAGGTGAGACCACGAGGAAATAAGGAAGAAGACTGTGAAAGGTTGGTTTTATTATTTCTTCTTCTTCCTGTAGACGACCAACATCAGTATTTTGATGATTTTGTCGCTTTTTGGGTGCTAAGACGCGCTTTGTATTTGAGGTCGGGTGTACTTTGAGGATACTGGAGGCTATGCATTGTTACTTAGATAAAAATAGGAGAAGGGAAGGGTACAGGGGTGATCGTGAGAGGGGGGGAATCAGTGACTGGGGGGTTGGGGTGGGTCAGAAAAGGGGTGGGGATACGTGGGGAGTGAGGATAGGGGAGGAGAGGGTGCATGGAGTTTGGGGAGGAGCATCATGTTACAGGCAGGAGGTCAACCTGGACTTAAAGGTGTCCAGGGACTCTGCAGTGACGACATCGTCAGGCAGATTGTTCCAGTCAGGTATTGTTCTTGGGAAAAACGACATCTGCCTATACTGAGTTCTGCAGTGGGGGATGTCGTAGCAGCAGCTGTTATTCTTCCTGGTACTCAGCCTATTTTCTGATGGTTTGGGCAAGTAGTTGGAGTTGATGGATACTAGGCCATAGTGATATTTGTACATCATCTCTAGGCGGGCTCTGTGTCGTCGTTCTTGAAGAGAGGGCCAGTTGAGGGATTCCATGATGGTGTCTACACAAGGTGAACGCCGATGTCGATCTGAGACCCATCTCGCTGCTCTGCGTTGTACTTTTTCGATGGCTAGAGTCTCGGTGACTGTGTGAGGGTCCCATACTGTTGCTGCGTATTCGAGGATTGGACGGACAAAAGCCTTGTACGCAGTTTCCTTTGCCTTCTTGTTGCCAATCCTGAGGTTGCGACGGAGGAAGCCTAGTGTCTTGTTTGCTTTATTAGTGATGTTGTTTACATGGTTT
>CM072518.1:61146645-61192221 GCA_036898135.1 Oncomelania hupensis
GCTGCCACAGAAATAATTAATTCAAAAGTGCGACATCGCCCCCTTTTTTTTTTTTGGGGGGGGGGGGGGGGGTCGCCGAGTCTAAGGCAGCACACAAAATGGCCTGCCATACATTATTGACTAATCCTGGGGTTAACAACACGCACATACTTGTTCATGAAGGCAGCGCGCGCACACACATACACAAACACGTTCAAGAGGACAGCAAGCAAGCACACACACACACACACACACACGCACAGACACACACACAGCCATAAACCATCCTCCAACCCACTCACTCCCACCCACCCTCCCTCCTCACATACACAAACACACGCAAAAATACTAATACGATAAACAAGATGAATGGGAAAAAGCAAATGTCAGTTACTACTTTAAATTACACAATTATTTTCAGGTCGAGCTGTCTCTCTCCCTCCATATTCCCCTTCCTCTTCCCTTGAAAACCAACCACCAACTACAACTACCAACTACAACTACAACCACCAACTACAACTAAAACAAAATTAACACACACACACACACACACACAAAAACCCTCAACAACAAAGAGGCTCTCCAAACGAATTAGAAGACAATCGGAATGGCTGGAGTTTGATCCCGTTTCTGCCATCGCCTTGAGCAGCTCTTGAGCTGGAAAAGCGCTATAAAGAAAAGTGATACAACGGAAGAGGAGACAGACGAATAGTGCAGGAGAAAGAGGAAGATGACAGGTAAGGAGACCGAGGACGACAAACCACACGTTTTGCACACGTTTGCGGCAGAGAAGGAAGACGGCAGAAGGACCTATAACTAGAATGAAAGACAGCCAAACGTCCAATTCACTACAATATAAACTTTCCACCAAATCAGTCGGTCCAAACATCTCTCTCTCTCTCTCTCTCTCTCTCTCTCTCTCTCTCTCTCTCTCTCTCTCTCTCTCTCTCTCTCTCTCAACACAGTCATTCGTGTAATTATTAACCTATTTATTTATTCACTTTATTCTTATTCTTATTATTATTTATTGCTGTGGAACTTGACTTGTCTTATTATTATTATTATTATTATTATTATTATTATTATTATTATTATTATTATTATTATTATTATTATTATTATTATTATTAAGGTGAAGGATATGGGGAGGAGGGGTAGTTGCCTAAAATTGTTTAAAGATAATGATGAAGATGTTGGTGTGATTGTGTGTGCATGTGTGTGTGAGTTATGTGATTTCCAAGTTAAATTTAAAGGTTAATTATTATTATGTTAATTTCTTAAGGGACAGATTGGAAGATTAGACTGTATCATTAGTCTAAAATCTTTATCCCTAATAAAAAAAAGTTTCAAGTTTCAAGTTTCTCTCTCTGTCCAAACTCCGAAGCTCTTTGTCAACATAGCGTACTGAAGTTCTTTGCAACTGCGCTATCACAAAATCAAGGCTGCCTCTTCAATGCGACGTACCATACTATTGTATAGCGATTAGTCCTATGGTAAACACGAGGGCTTATTGCAAGTCAGCAGCTGGATGTTTTGATAACAGCTGTATCTGGTTATAAAACATGTTCCACACGATAGGAAAGATGACACTCCGCTTAGCTGGAACAAAGAAAGGGAAAGATGAGACGAGGAGGAGCGGTTATTTGAGAGAGAAAAATCACACGCGCGCTGACGTTCACAAGACAAGCAGACAGACAAACAAGCAGATAATGTAAGTGCGCAGGTACCCTTGCACACACACACATACACACACACACACCTACACACACACCCACACACGCACACATATACTTGTTTTCACAGTGTTATTATGACTTTCCTGAAACGCCACATACGTTGTGTTGACAATGGGGCATATTACGCCGCCCTTTTTAAGTGATTGATTGATTGATTTATTGTTGCTTTAGGTCCAGCGGACTCCTCCGAGCCAAATCAGGACCGGACAACCCCCGATCCGCATAAAAGATCTGCTGAAACAACCCTAGTGGGAAAATTGAACGCCCTCCACCGGCCAGTCACTTTACAATAAAGACATCCCACGCGGGGGACGGCTGAGGGTTTACCTCAACTACGCGAACCCCCGGTTACAAAAACAAAATAGAATACAACCATCATTACAAATCATCAACGAAACATATACATATAAAATGCCTATATTGCTAAATACTAACATCATAGGAAGCCCTAGTGACCACCCAGCAGAAAGCGTCCAACACTCCCAAGCTGATCCAACAGACCTCATACACAAACAAGGAGTCTTGTCCAGGAAGAGTTTTCAAGAAAAAAGGTAGGTCATTGATCTAGCGAAGAAGAAGATAGTATAGCAGAGTGATAGGACAGAGCAGGAATGGAAAGAGTACATGAGGAAGATAGCAACAGTGGGAATTTAAAGCACTAAATTTCCATAAAGTGGGGATACTATTTATACTGAAACCCCCGGCACTCCAACGGGGGTACTGTTGCCGCAGTGAATCTGTCATGCCTACAAAGGCAAGACAGGTTTTCAACTGGGGCTTTCACTGTTCCCTTTATAGGTTAGAACAATCTACAGTGGCAAGATTGCTCATGACCCCAAGGGGTGCCCTTTTTAAGTACTTTTAAGTGTTCTAACACTAACCCTAACCCTTGCCCTTACCCTAATCCTTACCGAAACACAGCCCTAACCCTAACAGACCATTGGTTTGACGTCAAAACAAGTAGGTCTGTCAAAACAATTTATGTAGATGTTCACTGGTTTGTCCAATTAACACTGGGTAAACAAGTACTCACACACACACACACACACTGACGCCTACACGCGCACACGTCAGCGTGGTCTATATACGCACTCACAGACAGCAACGATTCATGAGAAATTATAAAATGGCAAACCTATCAATATCAGAAATGGGAGCAATGTTATCTGCAGAATAACACAAACGCGCGCGCACAGGCAAGGTTACACAGTATTATCATGACTTTCCCGAAACGCCACCTACGTTGTGCTGACAATGGGTCATATTTCGTCCCCATTTTTAAGTACATGTACTTTGCAGTGTACGAACCCTAATCCTAACCCTAACCCAGCCTTAACCCTAACGGATCATTGTTCTGACGTCAAAACAAATAGGTATGTCAATACAAGTTATGTAGATGTTCACTGAAGGACGCACGCACGCACTCACACACACACACACACACACCCTCACCTACACACACACACACACACGCACGCTCGCAAACAACCTTTGAACATGTTACTCGAAAAAATGACCTTTGCTAAAATGCGGGCGCGTGCACACACACACATAAACGCGCGCACACCCACACACACACACACACACCCTCAAACACACACTCACAAAATCCGACAGTGTACTGGATGCACCACATAGACAATCAGAGACATAACAGAGATCCCTACCAAACCACAGAAGTAAGTTCGAATACTACTTTGAAAGCAGAACCGTTGGATACTCTGCATTGTGGTCAATCTTCTCTTCCTGCCACTGACCAGGCATGACTAAACGGCCGGACAGACCACAAGGAAATTCCCCAAATTGACCACCATTTCCCTCCGAGAGCTCTGTAAGCTCGTTGGAACCTGCTCAGGCATAGACGACGGTCATTTACAATGCCTTGTGATAGCTGGAGCCCGGAACCTACGCTATGCAGTGAGAAAAAAAGGGAGGTTTCATTTACAATGCGACGGCTGCCAGTACAGATACTAAAGTGATATTCAAGTGACATCATCATCATCATCAATGTCTTGGTCGTAATCATCATCATCATCATCATCATCATCATCATCATCATCATCATCATCATCATCATCATCATCATCATCATCATCATCATCATCATCATCATCATCATCATCATCATCATCATCAAACAAATCAAATCAATCAATCATTCGTCGTCTTCTTCAGCATTTCAGTAGTTCAGTATGCGGATGACATTGCTATGTGGATTAATACGTCTCTCAGAAAGCATACTAAACAGAGAGTAGTAATGTATGTACAGAAACTTTTCCAAGAAGAACTGAATAATCTTTTTATATTTTTGAAAAATAACGGTCTTGAACTGTCTACAGAGAAAACTTATTTGATGCTTTTCAATAATGGAAATAATCCTAAATTATTACCTGTTTTGAAATTAAATTATGACGTTCTTGCTTACAAGAAGCAGGTAAAATTTCTCGGAGTTTACCTAACACCTAAGCTGAACTGGAAGTTACATATTGAACATTTAATAACCAAAGCACGAAAAACCTTGAATTTATTAAAAATTATTAATATGCAAATATGGGGTCAAAACACTAAATCCCTATTACATTTAGCTAGTTCGATCAAAGCTTATTTATGGTCAAGAAGCATACTTTTCAGCAAATAATTCATTACTAAATAAATTACAAAGTATTGACAGTAGGGCTATTAAAATTGCATTAGGAGTTCCAGTTCATGCTAACACTCTACGAATATACCAAGAAGCTGGAATATTATCATTAAATCAACAACGTCAACTGGCTACTTCCAAATATGTGTTAAGATGTTTATCTGTTCCAAATTCGGTGTATGATGAAATATATATTGACGCTCAACAAGATTATCCAAAAAGAACAAAAACTATGAAGTACTTGCAGCCAATTAGAAACTATACAAAAGACCTTTTTGAAAAGTGCAACATTGATATCACATCAGTTTCAGTTCTTTCATTAACACCATTGATTCCACCATGGGAGCATACATGTGCACATATTGATATTGACTATAGCCAAACTAAAAAAGAGGATAATCCTAATATATTAGTTACTGATGTAAAAAAGCATTATTGAAAGTAATTATAAAAACCATATGCAGACTTTTACTGATGGATCAGTTTTAGATTATTCGGATAGTGGATCAGCATATATTATTCCTGAAATAAATATCAGAAGGTCATATTATTTAGGAAAGGGATTTTCTATATTTACAGCTGAGCTTTATGCTATTTTAATGGCTTTAAATTTCATAATGACGTCACCTTTAGAATTATTTGGTATATTAGTTTGCGTTGATTCAAAAGCGGTTCTGTATGCATTAAAACAGTGGAACTGTAAAGATAGACATTACATTACATTACATTATTATTACTTTAGGTCCAGCGGACTCTTCCGAGCCAAATCAGGACCGGACAACCCCTGATCCGCATAAAAGATCTGCTGAAACAACCCTAGTGGTAAAACCGAAAGCTCCCCACCAGCCAGTCACTTTACAATAAAGACATCCCACGCAGGGGACGGCTGAGGCTTCACCCCAACTTATCGAACCCCCGTTTACAAAAACAAAATAGAATACAAACATAATTATAAATTATCAACAAAACACATACATATAAAATGTCTACATTCCTAAATAATATCATCATAGGAAGCCCTAGTGACCACCTGGCAGAAAGCGTCCAATATTCCCAAGCTGATCCAACAGACCTCATTCACAAATAAGGAGTCTTGTCCCGGAAGAGTTTTCAAGAAAAAAGGTAGGAGACTGGTCTAGCGAAGAAGACGATAGTATAGCAGATTGATAGAACAGTGCAGGAATGAGAAAGAGCAAATGAGAAAGACAGCGACAGTAGGAATTTAAAGCACTAAATTTCCCGAAAGTGGGGATACTATTTATACTGAAACTCCCGGCACCTCAACGGGGGTGTAAAGATAGACGGGAGCTTATCTATGAAATTAAACATATGATACACTGTGTGATTTCTAGAGGAATAAATATTGATTTCTGTTGGGTTCCATCACATTGCGGAATTCATTGGAATGAGGTATGTGACAGATTAGCTAAGGAGGGAGCACAAAGGTAATCAGATTCTATAACTATAACAAATTTGAATATGTGTAATCATGAAATGTTTTCTTTACTAGAAAAGGCAGTGTATCATGAAAATAATATTAAAAATATATCTATACTGAATAGTTCAAGACCACTTTCTAAATTAATATATAAATTAAGAATGAATGCATGGAGCATTAAATACTCAGTAGATGTTAAATGTGTATGTAATACAAGTCTATCAGTACATCATCTTCTCTTTGAATGCTCAGTTTTAAGAGATATATTTAAAGTAAATGGACATAGCATAACTGAATATGGACATTCTGTAGACATGGTTCTATATCATCCAAATGTTACAGACATTGTGAAAGTTATTGCTAAATCTCCTGTTGGTAGACTTTTATAGATTGTTTTGAAATTATGTTTTTAAATAGTTAAAGTGTTTTAAAAGTTACATTTTCAATGTCTAATATCACCTAAATGTGTGAGCAGACATTAAATTAAAGATTGATTGATTGATTGTCGTCTTCTTCTTCTTCTGTTTCTTCTTCGATAGCAGCACGTAGAGATATACATTTTGAGTAGGCGTTTCCGTGCAATACTTTCTATTCAAACAATAACAACAGACAAATTCAATATTATATCAATATTTTTATACTTTTTTTTACAACGAACAATCTGCGCATAATGAAAATACCAACAAAATTAAGACTTGTACAACTCAGTTGACAGCATCTGATGATCAAATTCCATCTCCACTCATATTCTTTATCTCGCTGGTTTTTGTCTGTCATCGACATATCGACTTCCTTTTTTAAAAAACAACAACAACAACAACAACAACAGCAGCAGCAGCTTCGGTTCTAGAATCAGCGAAGAAGCACATTAAACCTTGTTAACATGTTGAGCCAGTAAATGTCAAATATTTTGGAGGGAAAAGCAATAACGCTGTTCAACCGCAGTAGGGACAAAGATATTTGTGGATTGTACGATGGTTGGTTAATAAGTTTTGAGACTTTTAAAAATAAATACAAGAAGGCTTCATCAACTTGTTTACTCACAAAGACTCCTCATTTGGGATCACTTCAGTGGTGTTCAACATACTCGCCACCGATTTCAATGCACTTTTTCATCCGATAAATCCAACGATCACAACAGTGCCGAAAATCAGTCAAATGGTTCAGCTATTCTTCCACGGCAGAAATGAGGCTATTCCTGTCTTCAATTCATATCGATTTCTTTCAGCTCATTCTCAACGGTGGGGAACAGCCAGAGGTCGCAAGGTGCCAAATCTGGCGAATAAGGCAGTGGTTCCAGCACATCGATCCCAGATTTGGCGAGAAACTCAGCAGTTGAAGGATCAAGTCCTTTAGGGCGCAACTGCGGCGACCTCTTGTTTAGATTTTTGAAAACTTCCGGAAGGCACAAGGTGTGGCTCGTATTCGTTATCCTTGCGGGCGAAATATTAGACTGCTTTCTCAGCGAAAGCACAGCAGCCGCAAGACAGCGCTACACAGGAGAGGGGGAAGGGAGTGGGAGAAAGGAGTGAGAGGAGGAGGGGGGAGGGTAGGGAATTAATACGTCAATAATTATAGTGCATGATGAGTACATACATGTGTAGTTTGTGGCATTTGTCCCGTCTAGTAAGCCTATATAGAGAGTAAACATGATTTTTATTTTTTTTTAAAGTCTATGCTGTGGAATGCATGCTTATAGCACAGGGTAGGCTTGTAGATTTATTAATTGGATAACTCGGTGATGGGGTACGTTTGTGTGATGCATCTGTTAAAATGCTGCATCAATTTTATTTCAAACCTTTGCACAAGGACACAGATCATCCAAAAGGAGTAGGCGATTTGACGAACCTCGTCACTTAAGTTAACTTACTTTTGCCCTATGTCAAATTCGAATCATCCTGCGCCCACGTCCGCTCGTTCGGCACTAGTACTAACTTCAGCACTGGAGGCTAGCGTGTTACCGCCACGCTAACAGGTAAAAAAGGTAAGAGGTAGAAAAAGGTAAACACGGGTAGCGTGGTCGATTACTGTATATCACACGTGTTATGGAAAGCCATAGAGGGTGGAGGGTAGGTGATGAGTTCAAGATAGTGTCCGGGGACTGTAATCAGTGATCGTGGTACAGAAGATTGAGGGAGTGGGGAAGGATAGGGGAAGGGGGGGAGGAAGGGGGGGGAATCAGAGCCAGAGTTCAGGTGATTATTTGTGGGTGAGGGTGTGGGTTTCGGGTGGGGATTTTGTTTAGCGGAGGAAGGACAGAAGATTTAACTACAGGGGGTCTTTAAAAGTTCATATTAATAATGACGATGATGATAATGATGATGATGATGATGATGACGATGACGACGACGACAACAACAACAACAACAAAAACAACAACAATAATAATAACAACAACAACAACAACAACAACAACAACAACAACAACAACAACAATAATAATAATAATAATAATAATAATAATAATAATAATAATAATAATAATAATAATAATAATAATAATAATAATAATAATAATAATAATAATGGATGCTTTACACACCTCATTCCTGAAACAAACTGATAACACGGTGACAGGTGATCATGGTAAACCTGTAGAAGTTTTACAATTTTACAGCAAATGAACGGGTTTGAAAATAGACTGCGCATATTTATTTATTTGGGATGTTTGCATGAATCACTGCAGAATCGACTGAGTGGCGTTCTTTCGGGAGAAATCGTCTAGTTCGTTTATAGAGATCTGGAAAAAATAAGTGATGACCTGCGGTTTTCGCTGAGAGGGGTTTGACACCTAGAGATATTAAAAGTACTGAAAAGAGGTGGGTTGAACAGAGAGGATCAAGACGCTATCGTAGATACGAGCGCCTGTGAGTCAGCGGGAATTCCTCCGTGCGCTGTTACACTAGGTTGTTGGTTAGTCCTGCTTAAAGCCTATACACAGAGCATTAGACTATTGTTAGACACTAGACTAGACTGCTTAAAGCATACAGAGAGCATTAGACTATTGTTAGACACTAGACTAGACTGCTTAAAGCATACACAGAGCACTAGACTATTAACCAAATGCGCCACGCTAGCTAAAAGTCTTACAGTGATTTGTGCTGCCTTTGCAAAACTGTTTGGTTTGATGTCGACATCGCAGAAGAAGGAGTTTCGACCAACAAAAGGTCAGGTTTTAGGTCTACATTATTTGTCACCTTTTTATCTCATCAAACTGTCAACAGCAGTTCATGCAAAGGTACCTCCGTCTCCTCTTAAGAATAGTAAAGCCTGCAGGTGATTTTTTTTTTTCGGTGACCTTTTGATCGTTGGGAGGAGACTGAGGCGTTAGAGGTATACAAAGCCAGCTTTACGAAACCCCACCCCCCTCGTCCTCCCACCTCTGCTCTTCCATTCCATATTTGTGTATTCTCTCTCTCTCTCTCTCTCTCTCTCTCTCTCTCTCTCTCTCTCTCTCTCTCTCTCTCTCTCTCTCTCTCTTATAATTATTATTATCCTTTTATTTATTTTCTTTTTATTTATATTTTTAAAAAAAATCTAAAATTAAATGTAATAAAGTCATTGCTTTTGAAAAAAGGACAATTTTGGTCAGAATACTGTAAATATGAAATTAATCATTCGCACGATGCTGCAAAAGTATGGAAGAAATTATCCGAAATGAGAAATGGATTTTACCTTCCTCAGCGTCCTTTAAAATTAATAGATAATGATTTTTCCCTCGCCTAAAGAAAAAGCTGAAGAGTTTGTAAAAGGTTTTGCTATTTTGCTCATGCTAGTAAATGTAATAATTTGTCACCTAACATAAAAAATGAACGAGAATGTTTGGAAAATAATAACGAATATGAAGCACCCCATATTAATGACGATATTAATGGCTCTAAATACAATTTCTAATCTTTCTGTGATTATATACAGCGTGGTTTTATGCGTAGTTTCTATGTCACTTTTACCAGCATTGAATTCCGATTATCCTAGTGAAATAAAAGAAACTAGTTTGAAAATTAAAAAAAATATTATTCACAGTTTGATTACTAATGAATGAATTTTTGATGGATTATGGATTCCCTCACATAGTGGATTCCTTTATACTGACAGGGCTGATCGCGCTGCAAAACGTGGTGTTTCAAATATTAATTCTCAAAAATACCGTTGTCTTCTAAAGAAATTCAAAACTTTATAGAAAATAAATTGGTAAAAGAGATTAACCTTACTGATAAACCTTGTGGAATTGCTAGATCAGTTTCAAGCATGGCACATAAAATAATATTAAACTCAATTAAAACCAAATATTGTAAAAAATGGTAAATACGTATGTAGTGAATCTATTTCTCTGAAACATGTATTACTTCAATGCAGTGATATTCGTCCATTTTTGCCAACTGATAAAAATTTATATTATCGATTCCATTGATAACACAAGCTTTGACGTAAGCGTTAGATTAGCATAAGCTTTGATTGATTCTCCAGTTGCTCAGTTTATATAATTATGTATTTTATATGTATGTATGTATGTATGCATGTATGTATGTACGCATGTATCTGGTGTAAATTGTTCTTTTCTTGAATCTACTAGATAAAGTTGTGACGGACTGCTCGCAGCTGTGTCTGCAGGTAGATATTGTTTATTATTTGAAAATGTTGTATTATAAATGTAATAGTATTACTAAACGATGATATTGTATTTGTTATGTAATAAAATTAATAAAATATAATTGTTGATATTAGTGTGAGGGATGGAGCAGGATGGAGGCAAACATGGTGGTTCACTGTAATTTCTGAATAACGAATTCCCTTGCGCCTCGAGTATTTCTCTGCGACAAGAAGTTGTGCGCCGTACAAGTATTCATTGGATTGGATTAGAACCAGACAAAAAAATCAGTCTGCCTGTCGGTCGGTCGGTCGGTCAGTCGTTCCGATGCTCGACATATCTCAAGAAACACTGAACAGATTTTAACCACACTTCACAAGAACATTACCGAAGTTGGTGGCCAACATTTGTTTTGGTAACTCATTACATTACATTACATTCATGATTATTGCTTTAGGTCCAGCGGACTCTTCCGAGCCAAATCAGGACCGGACAACCCTCGATCCGCATAAAAGATCTGCTGAAACAACCCTAGTGGTAAAACTGAAGGTTCTCCACCAGCCAGTCACATTACAATAAAGACATCCCACGCAGGTGACGCTGAGGCTATACTCTGATTTATCGAATCCCCGTTTACAAACACAAAATAGAATACAAATATCATTATAAATTATCAACAAAACACATACATATAAAATGCCTACATTGCTAAATAATAACATCATAGGAGGCCCCAGTGACCACATGGCAGAAAGTGTCCAATATTCCCAAGCTGATCCAACAGACCTCACACACAAATAAGGAGTCTTGTCCCGGAAGAGTTTTCAAGAATAAAGGTAGATGACTGGTCTAGCGAAGAAGAAGATAGTATAGCAGATTGGTGGAACAGAGCAGGAATGAGAAAGAACAAATGAGAAAGACAGCGACAGTGGGAATTTAAAGCACTAAATTTCCAGAAAGTGGGGATACTATTTATACTGAATCCCCCGGCACGCCAACGGGGGAGGAGGTAAATCATTCACCGTTCTGGGATGTAGGTGTACAGACATATATGCAAAGACTAGAGATTGGATTATAATCTCATCTGATGTTTGCAGCACTGTGTGTAAGCTTATCTTTGCATGTTTTCTTAAAACAACGACAACGACAACAACAAAAACAACAACAACAACAACAACAAACAACAGCACTAGGCTGTTTTGTAACACACTGGTCTCTGGGCTACGAAATTTGGGGTCTTGACGATTCATTTCGGTCTCTTCTCCACCAGAGCAAGGTTAAGTATGATGTAAAGAGATATTTAGTGACAATTTTAAAGTGTTTGTTGTTGTTGTTGTTGTTGTTGTTGTTGTTGTAAAGGAGCAAAGGGACGAAAAAACATTAGGTCAGTTTGTTACACACTGCTCTCAGGGATTCGAAATACTGGACCTCAATGAATTTTGCACATTGCGTGAGAATGAATGAGTGGTGCGCTTTGAGCAAAACTTCATGTTCGGTATTGCGCGTTATAAAATAAATTAATAATAAATAAATAATAATAATAATAATAATAATAATAATAATAATAATAATAATAATAATAATAATAATAATAATAATAATAATATGATGATGATGATGATGATGATGATGATGATGATGATGATGATGATGATGATGATGATGATGACGACGATGATGATGATGACGATGATGATTATTATTATTATTAGTATAATTATTATAATTATAATCATAATTATAAAACAGCCTTACGTATTCATATCGGCCTTCCCAATACAAGCGTACGGCAGCGTTGAGTGCAAGTCCTCTTGAGCGCAGATACCTAAGGGCTGAGGTTTTTCTATCGCTCTGCTTTCGAGGATCCACTAAAGGCGCCCAACTTGAGTAGCAGTCCTCCTCCCTCCCCCCTCACCCGCCTCCCCATTTTCCCATGTGCCCAGACGCGGTAAAGGCAGCAGAAGTTAGTTTGAAGGCTAACAAATAACAATCGTCACTACTGGGTATCAGAAGCGGTGGAGTCTTCGCCTCAAAACAACTTAACAACCTAAACTAGTTCCCTCCCCTACGAATGTGACAAAGCATGTGACAATCAGCGGTTTATTTCCCGAGCATTTAACAATGGGGGTCGTTCCATCTAGAAGGTTAAAGTCGTCCCGAGAGAATTAAGTAGTAGAGAATTAGCTGTTGGCGTTTGTAACGCATTGCTGTGGCTTGGCAAGCTGGTAGCAAGGATACGGCGCTTGCTTTTACTACAGTATTGCATGCACTATTTTGATGTTGTGCTGTCGGGGTGTGTAATAGCGCCTAGGTCACCTCTTAAAATTAGTATGCGCTAGTTAGGAAATAAACCCCCACCCGACCATCTACCAAACCACACACACCCTCACCTTTACCCCACCCAGCACCTACCCATCCAACCAACTCTCAAACTCTGCCGTCGCTTGAATTTTACCTGAATTTAGCGTGCAGCACAAATCGTTCCCATCCAAATGCGCCTGGCTGCAGGAGTTCTGCAGCAACATTATACAGTAACAGTAAGCTTTACGGTGATGCTTACTACTTCAGCAAACTGTAGTGATCCAGGTCCTTGAGCAGCTCTTTCAATTGGCACGAGCTACATAAGAGAAAACTATACAAGCTACCAGTAAGGTGCAATAAGATTTCTTATTCAGAAACAATGTAAGCTTATCAAACGGCCGAAGAATGCCCTTGCCCTAACCCATCCCATTGTCACACACACACAGCGCGATGCTTTTCACACATCTTTGTCCTGTGACCACCACTGCACAGCTTCGAAAGCGCGGTTTTTCTATCAAGGTAATCCTGTTACCTAGGCTTGGTGACACTGCACAGCCAACTCACCGGGACACTGCCAATCAAAGCCCTATAAGATAGAACTGTTTATAATGTTGGACCATACAGTAAATCTTAGTCTAATGCTTCTCTTGATAGATTTGTGTAAGCAAGATCAATGCATTTTAGTATGGTCTCGGCCAATCACTTGGTTAGCGTAGTTGGTTATATAGGGAGCAGGTTTTGTACGCCGGAGGTCGTGGGTTCAAACCCCTCATGGGGGCGAACTTATGTAGCTTAGGTGCGAGACTTTTTAGGTCACAGAGGGTTTCCTCCGGGTTACTTCGGTTTCCTCTCCTTCCCTTCAATAACGGGAATGGATGCAGTCACTCTCCCTACAACAACAAAAATGAAATCAAAAATCGATTTCCTTCCGACTTCTAAGCACTTTCTCTGTTTCTCTCTCTCTGTCTGTTTCTGTACCTGCCTGCCTGTCTCTCTCTCACTCACACAAACGTACGTACAAACACATACGCGCACACACACACAGCCGAGGTTACATAGTATTATCATGACTTTCCCGAAACGCCACATACATTGTGTTGACAATGGGTCATATTTCGTCCCCATTTTTAAGTACTTTGAAGTGTTCGAACCCTAACTCTAACCAAAACCCTAACCCTAACCCAGCCCTAACCCTAACGGATCATTGTTATGACGTTGTCAAAACAAGTAGGCATGTCAATACAAGTTATGAAGATGTTCACTGATTTGTCCAGATAACACTGTGTAAGTGTGCCCACACACACACTCTCAAACTGACGTAATCAACTACATGTACAAACCTTTAAAAAAAAGGTAATAATTCAAGTTGATATAAATGTAATGCGTTTGCACCTCATTTGCTCTCTCTCAGCCTCTCTCTCTCTCCCTCTCTCTCTCCCTCTCTCTCTCCCTCTCTCTCTCCCTCTCTCTCTCCCTCTCTCCCTCCCTCTCTCACCCCACGCTTCACTTGCAAACACGCACTACTAATGCTAAATTAGATTGCCCATGATTGTGCTCAGTTGTCTGGGGCGCCTGACGCCTGAATGCATCAAGTGGACGTTTCGGACGGCTTGAAATAAATCCCGTATCGTCCAGCGCCTTGAGCAGCTCTTGAGCAGGAATAGCGTTAAATAAGAACGATTAGATACATTAAATAAACAGGGCCAAATGCAGCAAAGATGATTTTTGGATTCAGAGTTGCTATACATGTACAATTGGTTATACCGCCAATCCACTCCCGAACTCAAACACACCCACACAAACACACACAAACACACACCCACACAAACACACACAAACACACCCACACACACACCAACACACACACCGCCATCACACCACATTCAGCGTTCCAGTTCACTTAGCATTATTAACCTTATCAAAGGAGGCCAGGGGTGGTATTCAGGACGCAGTTCTATCCGATCCTAACTCGAAGGTCGTTGGAGCACCACAAATGATCGTTTAACCAGCGTACTCCATCTTTCTCTGTCCTCAGCAACCCTCATGGCGTCGCTCAGTGTCAAGCCAGTCCGTTCTCGAATGGTTGTCCTCCCACCTCTTTTTCGGTCTCCCTCTTCTTCTGCCTTCTTGCACCGTGCCTTTGCAGGATGGTCTTAGGCTGCTGGGCCATAGAACCTCACGCCTCACGCCACACGCCTCACGTCTCACGCCTCACGCCTCACGCGTGAAGATCAAAATGAACAGACATGGTATCTCTTGGGCCATACAACTTCACACACGGCACACGGCACACGCCTCACGCCTCACGCCACACGTGTGAAGAGAAAAGTGAGCATGCCCACTTTTTTCGATGCGTGTTGTCACGTTCTAGCTTACCAAAGTGGTCAGACACAAGAAATTTGATCTAACTGGATGGTAAAATGGATGACTTTAGAGTAAATTTAATCGAGTTGGTCCGAGCAAGGTCTCTTCTCTGGGACCCACAAGTTTCGGATTACAAAGATGAAGACCAGATAGCACAAGTTTGGGAGGATTTGAAAAAAATTGTAAATACACCCAAAGGTAACTTTTATACGATTTATTTATTTATTTATTTATTTACTGTAAGTCATAGCACAGTCAACCAAAAGGTGGCAGACTTATCTCAGGGCTTGTACACATGTATCCAATTTTCGAGATCTAATCTCAAAAGCACAAAATTCAATACAACTTGTCTTTTCCATTTCTTTTAATCTTATTTCTCAATCTCAATTAATCAACACAAAACTGACGCATGAAACGTGAAGCGTGTAGCGTGTGGCATGAAGTCCTATGGCCCAGAGCATGAAACGTGAGGCGTGAGGCGTGAGGTTCTATGGCCCAGCAGCCTTAGGAAGCAGTTAGCCAGTGGATAAATCTGCTAAGCAGTGAGTAATCCCGTACCCTACTGTACGGCTTCGCGGATTTATCTACTGGTTAAATGCTTCCTGAATACCACCCCAGAGTTAAATACAAAGAAAGTCGAAAGACACGTTCTTATATTTTTTGTTACAGTGTCAAGCATAACATTGATTACGCCCTTACATAGGCACTCAACGAACCTACCTACATCTACACATCGCAACGTTCACTTCTCATTTGTACAACAACATGCAGGATTCAAAATCCAAGATTTACGCAATGCTCTTAGCCCAAAGCAAAACGTTGATTAAGTTATTAATGTAATGCAAATTAATTTCTTTTAGTGATTAAATAAAAATGATTATTTGTATGTATGTATTCGTTCCAACATAGCGCTTTTTCAGTTCAAACGCTGCTCAAGGCGCTGACCGATACAGGATTTAATACAAGCAGCGCGAGGCGCCAACTTGCTGCCTTTAAGCGCATTGTCTGATGACCAAGACCACTGGGCACGATTCTGAACTACTGGAGGGGTGGGTGTGGGTGTGGGTGAGTGAAGGAATGGACCTAGTGCTAGCTGGGTGTATTTGAGCGTCAGGATCTCTAAAGTCCGTGTGAGGGAACGCGTGCGCGTGCAACAGACTATCCTATCCTATCCAGTAACTCTGAGGTCGTTGGGGCACCTCAGATGATCGTTTAACCAGCATACTCCATCTTTCTCTGTCCTCAGCAACCCTCATGGTTTCGCTCAGTGTCAAGCCAGTCCATTCTCGAATGTTGTCCTCCCACCTCTTTTTCGGTCTCCCTCTTCTTCTGCCTCCTCGCTCAGTGCCTTGCAGGATGGTCTTTGCAAGGCCCGATGATCTGGTGACGTGGCCATACCATCGGAGTTTCCGTTTTTTTCACCACTGTGAGCAGGTCATCGTGTTGTCCAATGGCTTGTGTGATGGTCTATCGGACTTCGTCGTTGGTGATTTGTTGGGTATAGGAAATGCCCAGAAGTCTTCTGTAGCACCTCATCTCCATGCTTTGTATTCTTCGTTGTAGATCTGCTGTGAGGGTCCATGTTTCGCAAGCGTATTGGAAGATGGAGATGACAAGGGAGCGCAGCAGCCTTACCTTGGAATGCCACAGACTAGACCTCGGTTTATACTCTCATCCGTCAAGTATCACTAATGACTAATGTGGACCGACGTTAAAGATGTGTTAGGATTTTGATTACCAAACACTGATTACATCTCCTTCTCTCTCCTCCCCACCTTCCTCCCTCCTCCCCTCCCGAAACCCCACGGTGTGTATAAACTGAAAGTATACACCCAAACACGTCCAAACATGCATGACTATAGCTAACTAAATTGGATTATTTGCAACAGATATGTTTTTGGATTTTTCGTTAGTGTGTAAATTCGAAAATAACGTTATTCATTACAGCCCTCCGGCGTTGGTATTAAGAACTGCAAGTTCACGCAGTCTTGCGAAGTTCATCTCACATCACACTAAACGTGCTTTGCCGATGACAGGACGGATGTGTTAGGATTTTTGAATGTGGGATATAATATTGATTGCACCCCGTAGGCGCTGCACAAACTGAAATTACATTTAAGGCGAGACTGTTTAAACACCTTGAGTATAAACAGCATTTTAAAGGGTTACAAGATGCAAGACAGAACTCTCATTCAGACCATAAGAAAAAGCGAGGTCTACGCTTGCTATAATAAAATCTCAGACCTCGAGCAGATTCTAGAAGTTTGAATCGTATTTGCAATACAATACATTACAAAACAATATAAAACAATACAATACAATACAATACAATACAATACAATACAATACAATGCAACACAATATAATACCACACCCCTTTAAGACCTCAAAAGGAATTACAACAGGCTCAGAATCATAATTTAAAACCCACAGATAAAGAATACACCGCTGTCATCCACATCACAAACACTTTATAAACATTAGTCCAGCATACCCTCGGTCCCAGTGCTTCAACCCTTACACAAATAGCACAAGTACACACGCGCACAAGTACACACACACGCGCGCGCACACACACACACACACACACACACACACACACACACACCCGCGCGCGCTCACACACACAACTCCCCCACAAGGACACATTTCACATTACATCGCAACTGAACAATCCAAGCAGCTATAATGTGATATTATCACAAGTTGTCACAGTGCAAAGGACTGACAGGGACTTGACATTTTGTTATTGTTAGCCCAAAACGAATGATAAACCACGATCCATGAATACTCTGTCTAGTGAACTATATGTGTTGGTAACCCAAACAAACGGTTCTCCGTGACCCCAGATACTCTCTCTAGAGAACCATAGCCCACACTAAATGATACTCCCTGACCCCTGAATACTCTGTCTATAAAACTAAATGTATTTGCGACCCCAAAAAACGAAGTATATTCCCGGACGGAGCCCTGATACTGTGTCTAGACTAGACAGACGACTGCGCTTTTGTGTGCACTTGGACTGTCTGTCTGTTCCCTTAAGGGTATGGCTGGGTCTCTAAACGCAACAATTCTAAAAGCATTTTCCCTCTCACCCTTTTTATCACAGGACTACACTTTTAAAGCACACACTTTTTTGCTCAGTCCTTTGCCGAGTCCTTTGCTCGACCTTGCGAGACAGAACATGCGTGAGTAATAAGTTACGAAATGTGTGTGTATGTGTGTGTGAGCGTATGTGTGCGCGCGCATGTGTGTTCTTCTCTTGGCTCTTAACTTTTTTTTTCACTGATGAGATGCATAATGGATGAATGAACTAAAATAAACTATTCAACTGTTTTGTTTTCTCATCATTATTGAAAAGTCTGAAAGCTTAGCTCTAGCAATTTCGTTGTTTTATTCCATGTAACAATTTCTCATCTGCCCAAGTCAATACGAATAATTGTATAAGTACATGAGATTTATTTTCTCTACACTTGTTAAACTGGCAAAAGATTAGTTTAACCATTAACCCAAATGTCAATTTTAAGGAAATTTAAGGATATAAACTTACCTAGATTAGATAGATCCTACTATGAACAATGCATTTATGAAAACTATAATAATAATAATAATAATAATCATAATAATAATAATAATAATAATAATAATAATAATAATAATAACAACAACAACAACAACAACAACAACAACAACAACAACAACAACAATAATAATAATAATAATAATAATAATAATAATAATAATAATAATAATAATAATAATAATACCAATACTACTACTACTACTACTACTACTACTACTACTACTACTACTACTACTAAAAATAATAAAAGGCTTCTGTTCAGCGCAACTCATCACAGGGTACTCCTCAAAGCTCAATAGTACAAACAAGGTTCACCTTACTCTTTACGTTCACCTTACATTGCAGACAACATTAGCCATTCCATTTGTGAGACCGAGTGCAGAGATTTATCACAACAGCGTAGGCCTATAACTACAGCGTAAGAGCCGAAACCTACAAACCTACATACCACAGGCGCTTGTACCTGGACACGCGAGCGCCTATGCCTCTGACGCGTCTCCCTTTGGTTATCTATAATACTAGATAACCAAAGGGAGACGCGTCACAGGCATAGGCTCTCGCGTGTCCAGATACAAGCGCCTGTGCTACAGACCTACAGCGTGAGAGCCGAAACAGACAAACCTATAGGCCTAAGAGCCGAAACAGACAAACCTATCTGAACAGCAAAGCACTATAACATAGCACGATACACACAATTTATCTAAACAGTAATTATAACAACATACCCATACCATGAATGCTTTTATCATGGCATGACACGATAACATAAACACTATGTACGCTGCATGCAACTTGACATCAAACACCATGACTACGAAACAGTACACCACAAGAAGAAGAAGAAGAAGAAGAAGAAGAAGAAGAAGAAGAAGAAGAACAACAACAACAACAACAACAACAACAACAACAACAACAACAACAGGAAAGAATTTTCGTTGGCATGTAATCCAAAGAAACCTCACACACACGAACGCACATGCACACAGTAACACACGCACGCGCACTCTCACCCACCCACACACACACACAGAGTTCCAAAAGTTGACAGGCCTAGTCCTTGCACAAAATAAAAAAAACCCACTTCGAACTCAATCCTAATGAAGATCTATACACAAACGTTCTATAAAGAATACGCTTTCGGTCAAAAAAGACACACCTTCTGAAGATAGGATATACGAAGATACTCCTTTGGGCGAAGAAGATACTCCTTTGTGGGCGAAGAAGTTAACAAGATACTCCTTGACTGCAGATAACAATGGTAGGATATCTCTCCAACACAGACACAACACGACTCAAAGTATGTGTCACCCCCTACCTACACTAAAGGGGAAACACAAGAGAGCAGAGTTCGAGGACCATACCGCATTACAATGTTATAATAGGGGTACTCCTGAACGCAATGCGACAAGGGGTTCCCGTACTACTGGGGCTAACTTTGTCAGCCGTTGAAAACTAGAAAAAAAAAAGGTTAGGCTGAGGACACCAGAGAAGACAGTAACAAACTTGAAAATGAACGGCCGGTCGACTTGAAGAAGCTGCTGCTATGCGCTGCACGATGGCTCTCGCTACATTAACGTGACATTTTCACACAAGGATTATTTCCCCTTGTCTACATGTCGCTTAATATGATTTGGTCGACTTTAGCTGCATGCATTTATATCCTTTTGCTCACACGGTGGCGCTCGCAACATGCGTGTGAAAATTTAACACAAGGTTCATAATTCTTTTGTCCAAATGCCGCTCAATATGATTGGTCGACTTCAGTTACATGCAGTTATGCCCATTCGCGCTTCTCTTCTTTCCACACAGTGGCACTTGCTACATTAGTGTGAAAAGTTCACACGGATTAATATCTCCCGTCCAAAATGTTCCCTTTTGCCCTTCTTTTTGTTTCTCCTTTTGGGTAACATAGCTTTACTGTTTACCAAGATAAAGGGCAATGGGATTCGAAAGCAACAACATATAATAATGATGCGTACAATGAAAAACACCAAACCTAACCCTAATTCCGTCTCCAATGCGTTTCCAACCAAAGCTCAACGCGTCCTCTTGATCGGAGAGAGAGAGAGAGAGAGAGAGAGAGAGAGAGAGAGAGGAATAAGACTCTCCCATTCACTTTACGCATGTTATAAGGCAAGCGTTTGCTTTTTTTTTGCTTTTTTTTAATCTTTAAGCAATCTAAAGTCTTTCGAAGTTAGTCAGGCAAGAATGTCAACTCTGCAAATTTATTTTAAAAAAAAAACACCCTTACACAGGAGTACCCGACCGCGGTCAAAAAAGCCGTGAAAGAGATCAGATGTTCATCTACAGACAGAGAACCTTTCTGATGCGCGAAGATCGGGCTAAGTGTAGATTGCACCTGTAGTAATGTTTTACCCTGACACGCCGATGACCCAGATTTTAATCCCGCGGTGGACAAGGTAACAGTGGCCATCTCAGCAGTTAAGGTTGCTCTGGCGGTTCAGCGCTGATTTAGGTCGCTTACCCCCTTCTTTCCTGGGATGGCTATCCCCGTCTGCCGTGTCGCCAATGGTGGGCGTAGACGTTAACTTCAATGTTCGTTTGGTAAAGGTAAAGGTAAAGGTGGTCCCATAGCCTTGTGGCCGTAGGGGAGCGTGATGTTGGAGATCACACTTATCTTGGGCCAGCGTAATGAGGGTGATGCCCATCTCTGTCCCTCGCTGCTTTACCTTCCCCACCCTTAAGAGAGTAGGTACTCAGTCACAGCTGAGTCAACTGGGGGCGTTGTTATTTGTAGCTTCACGTTTTGCTAACCGCATTCTGGAAGGTGCTTAACTTGCAACAAAGTAGCGAGTGCTCCAACCACTGCCCTATCCGACACCTGTATAATCAGTGTTGCGAAGAACGTTTTATTTATTTTTATTTTTAATAACATCCTACTGCAACAGCGTTAACAGTCCGAATTGAACCGTCAAACCCTGCATATGAAATCATGAGTAGCGACATGAATAAAACTTCTTTAAAACTACCAACCCAAACTGCAACGTTTAGATTTTAGAAATATTTTGGGGCTAGGAATTTTTTTTCAAATAGTGGTGTTCCTTTAATTCCCATTTATGATGCCAGACAGCGAATGTGTTGATATTTGTTTCGCATCAAGATGTTGGTTTTTGTTTGTTTGTTTGTGTTACGTTGAAACGCGAACGAAAGTATGTCAGAAACGCGCACGATAGATCTAATCGTTTCGTTTTGCGAAGTATTCAATAATGGAGTTTATTTACCTTTGATTTGAGTTTGCATTGTTGTTAGGAGAGGCTTTGTATAACGTTGATGATTTGCGTTAGTCGATATTACTGGAGAATTTTCTGGATCTGCGTGTTTACTCTCGATAGAAATTTCCCGATACATGTCGAAGCAAGAGGACGTTCCGGAAGGAGAAATAATAATGTATGACGTAAGTCAGTGATGACGATCTTTTATTCGATTGGTGGTAGTGCGTCATTTCTACTGTGTTCGAAATTATTCGGGAAGAGAGAGAGGTTATAAAATTGTGTGCCGCACTGTTGTTGAGAGATTGTTGTTGATAGTGAATTGGAAAGTTGTTGAGTTGAGTTGAGAATTGTATGCAGTTGTTGATGTGTGCTGAATAAAAAGTGGAAAACTTCATACGTCGACTTTGTGACTTGTATGCTGATTGAAAGGGCTGCGTGGATAAACGAATCTGAGTTACACACCTTATCAGGACTTCAGCATCGGGGCTGAATCAAATACTGATAAAGAAGACACCAACATCATATCGAGTGTAACAGTTTGTTTGTTTTTAACCTTAGGGCCTATCCAAGCATCTTCTTATGCTGTTAGAAATGAGTCACCAGCCCAACTGATACCCTGACGAGCTGAGTGCCCAACGAAATGGCCCTCGGTATATATGGCACAATTCCACGAATGCGAACCACTGGCAGCTGAGAAAGGGGAGACAACTCTTTCTTATAATTTCCTTCTTCTCCGGAGGACAGCATCAAATAAGGATCACCTACACTTTCCATCGCATGGACTTTTAAAGATCCTGACGCTCATGCGCGAGCCAGCTAAGTCAACACACCAACAAGCAGTACATAATCCCCATTCCTTCTCCTCCCCCCCCCACCTCGGCGTCAATCCCTTCGATTGGATTAAGCTAAGATTTAGGACTGGATGGAGCTGTGGGATTATATTCCTTCAGGTTCTGTTAGGCGCTGCAACGCGGCTGTACGTCGTGCTTTCCGCTGAAGGGGGAACCCGGCCCGCATGGGGTGAAAACAATCAATCATTCACCCACCAACCCCAAACTCCACCCTCACCACATCCCCACCCCCCACCTACCCCGAAAAAAAAAGAATGATAGCGACTGCCACCCGAGTCTGCCTACCCTTCACAGGTAAAGTGATTGCATTGAACATCTATTTGAAAACACCTGCCACAGACAGCACGGCCCTTATTTATAAATGATGATGTGCAAAGCAGTGATGTGCTAGCAGCAGCAGACGGCAGGCTGACAAAATCGATGTCCCCCACCTGAGCAGTTGCTGCTGCTGGAGGATAATGGATCATCAGCACTTAAGGCATTACATATTATTATTCATATATATATATATATATATATATATATATATATATATATATATATATATATATATATATATATATATATATATATATATATATATATATATATATATACACTGTATAACTCTATAGTTTATCACTTGCTATGGCAGAAGCTGCCAGACGTTTTTTGGACGTGACGTAGCGAGGTGCACTGCGGAAAATAATAATAATAATAATAATAATAATAATAATAATAATAATAATAATAATAATAATAATAATAATAATAATAATAATAATAGTTTATTTTATAAAGCGCAGTTCCAAACTAAACTGGGCTATCCCTAAAACTGTGAAAGGATGATGAGGAACACATCGCGCAGCAACGCCATGTTGGATATCAAGTCACTATTATTGCTATCTCCGGTATTGGTGTTGATCAACGTCGAACGCGCCGGCTGTATCGCCCGCTAGGCCTACAATCGCCTCCTTTCCCCCTCTCTTCACACACACACACACACCTATCTCTCTCGTCATTGCACTTCATATTGTGGTAGCTCATCGCTTCTTATTACATTACATTATTATTGCTTTAGGTCCAGAGGACTCCTCCGAGCCAAATCAGGACCGGACAACCCCTGATCCGCATAAAAGATCTGCTGAAACAACCCTAGTGGTAAAACCGAAAGCTCTCCACCAGCCAGTCACTTTACAATAAAGACATCCCACGCAGGGGACGGCTGAGGCTTCACCCCAACTTATCGAACCCCCGTTTACAAAAACAAAATAGAATACAAACATCATTATAAATTATCAACAAAACACATACATATAAAATGCCTACATTGCTAAATAATAACATCATAGGAAGCCCTAGTGACCACCTGGCAGAATGCGTCCAATATTCCCAAGCTGATCCAACAGACCTCATACACAAATAAGGAATCTTGTCCCAGAAGAGTTTTCAAGAAAAAAGGTAGGAGACTGGTCTAGCGAAGAAGAAGATAGTATAGCAGATTGATAGAACAGAGCAGGAATGAGAAAGAGCAAATGAGAAAGACAGCGACAGTGGGAATTTAAAGCACTATATTTCCAGAAAGTGGGGATACTATTTATACTGAAACCCCCGGCACCCCAACGGGGGAAACTGGCTTCTTATGTCGAAGGTCGCGGGTACGAACCCCGCATGCGACGAACTTGCGTGATTTAGGTATGACACCCAGGGTTGTTCTCGGAGTGCTCCGGTTTCCTCCCTCCTTCAATAATGGTATGGGATGCAGTCAAGTTAATATTTTAAACAAAAAATGGGATTCTATTCCGACTTGTGTAATAGAGACCTCTTCAGATCACCGCTCTTTGAATATGAATGAAGAAAAATGACGTGATAGCAACCTTACTACTACTATTACTATTACTACTACTACTACTACTACTACTACTACTACTACTACTACTACTAGGCTACTACTACTACTACTACTACTACTACTTCTTCTTCTTCTTCTTCTACTACTACTACTACCAGCTTTATGGTAAGCCCTAAATGAGGATCATCATCATCATCATCATCATCATCATCATCATCATCATCATCATCATCATCATCATCATCATCATCATAAGGGTATTTATGTAGCGTTTTTTCCTAATGAATTCAGTTCAAAGCGCAGTTCTCCCGCATTTATACTTAACACATCGAAACACATACGAAAAGAAGTGAGACAAAAAGGAGACGCTAATAAATTATGCAAAGACATAATACAAACATGAAAAAGAATATTTACAAGTTTTGCTGCTGCTGCTGCTTCTGCTGCTGCTGCTGATGATGATGATTCAACCAATCTTTATTACTTCTTAACAAGAAATTATGACAGGCATTAAACATTACTCAAATAAGCTATAGACATTCCAACATTGACATACATAAAGGTATACAAATATAAAAATGCATTATGCACACAAAAACACTCTGTCGCCCACATATACACCGATGAGGTAATGCACATGGCTACCAGCGCTTTCAATATACAGTTGAAAGTACCGCTGAGTAGCGCTGCAGGATAGTATCCTAACATCCTCAAGATATTAACTTGAGTCCGCTATGAGCGGACGAGGTTACCTGCGAAATCACGGGAAAAGCGCAATTTGACTGCAATGAACTCATGAAAATAGAAAAATGTAAGTTTCGTCTCCTCTAGGGGACGATTTAGGTCGAACTGTATTAGTTTGTAGGTCAACTGTCTTTTACGAACTGTTTGAGAATGTTTTTGAACCGTTTGTTGACGCCGGATAGTGTCCTCACTTGGTTTCATGCAATTTAAGAATCCAACAAGGCAATTGGGTTTTTGAGACGGAAAGAGCGGAATGTTGTAGAGCAACATTCTGTATATATTTACAGTGAAATTGCGCTTTTACCGTCACTATAGCGCTTGAAGCGGGTAGAATGCGTATCTTGGCGATATTACGATATATCCTGTTCACGCTACGCAGCGAAGATTAGAGGTGTATCTTGAGTGCGCTGGTACCTTGGTGCAATGGGTGACACCGATGATGATGATGATGATGATGATGATGATGATGATGATGATGATGATGATGATGGTGGTGGTGGTGGTGGTGGTGGTGAACCTTTATTTCCACAGGTTTGGCGACCTAAATACCATTTAGGTAGCCGTTCACTGTGAACTGGCTACCTACTATTTTGAACGGCTACCTATAATGTGAATGTCTACTTAACCATATTTGTGAACTGCTACTTAATTTTGAACCCATTTTTACGACAGGCGACCTAAATGTGAATGGTTACCTGCCTGTGAATGGCGACTTAAGCAGTTCACCACCACGGCTACCTATTACGTGAAATGTTACTTGATGGTGATATGGCTACCTACTATGCTATGTTGTTAAACTGACATGAAACAATTTGTTAAAAAAACATTGACCATTGATACGTTGAAGCGTAAATTTTAAAGCCACTTTAAACTACTTCCATTCTTCACTTTAACACCATTCTTGCTTGAGATAGAGAGAGAGAGTGGGGAATGGGGATAAAGGAAGTTCTACACAAACATTTGTATGGACAGAATGCACAATAATGTTGTAACCAGACTTTCATTGTTGCAACGTTGCAATTTAATTCTCAATGAGGATCACTCTGCAACAAGGATAACAGAAATTATTTTATTTCGCCAATTGACATGTAATAGATACAACAATCGGAATATTATTTGGTGTTGGACAATGGCAGAATGTTTTATATTTAACATCTCTCTGTCTTTCTCTCTCTCTTACACGCACGCACACACGCATACCTACATACACAAATGCATGCACAGCCACATGCACTAGCACAAACATACCCAAAGGCGCGCACACAGTCATCGCCTATACTACTACTAAACACACACTCTCACAGCGAGAGCATCATTATTACATGATATTCCATAGCATACTGAAATGCATAAACAGACATTTATGTGAGAACATACCACATAAAACAATACTTTCAAACAGCTTCACATCACTTTAAGAGTCTTTATTGTCCAAACACATGGCATGGATATTTGTTTTGCAATGCAAGAAAAGAGATAATATCAAAAACATAGTCATACAATATTAATACATTTGATATACTATCATACACAACTTCCATACCGATATACAAATCTATCACCACTAGCACACATGCCTAAACAGATATCCAGGTACATACCCCTGCGTACACATTAGACACACAGATAATTATTCCACAATACACACAACCACTCAAACCCACCCATTCCTCCATGCCTTAGACCCATCATAGCCATCCACAACACCTCACTTCTGTATCTATACACTCGCACTTAAATACTTTTAATCCTTTCTACCACTCAACTCGTTGACTCACACAAACATCCATGCACACACATACACACATGCTTCCACGTGCACCCACCCCTCCATTCATGTCTGCATACACCTTGCACTAACGACAGCAACAATAGAATAGAATATATTAGGTTCCTGGAATAACTAGGTGCGACAAAGTACTAATGACTTCAGCAAAACTATCTTTTTAAAATTACAATACTGAGAACTGGTGAAAACCTGATGAAGGTGATGATGGTGATTTAATAATAATATTAATAAACATAATAAAAAATAATTGTAATCATCTTGCAGATCACGAAGGCACAGTCAGCATAGGGGGCAGAGCAATCTCCAATCTTCGTTTTGCGGATGATATTGATGGATTGGCTGGAGAGGAACAAGAACTTGAACCGCTTGTACAGAGGCTTGACACCACCTCCAGAGCTTATGGAATGGAAATAAGTGCAGAGAAGACCAAAATGATGACCAACAACACCAATGGCATCAACACGGACATCAAAGTACAAGGCCAATCCCTCAACACAGTGCACAGCTTCAAATATTTAGGAGCCATTGTGTCAGACAATGGGTCTCGACAGGAAGTCCTCTCCAGGATCGCACAAACAACTGCTGCCCTGACAAGGTTGAAGCCCATTTGGAAAGACACAACCATCAGTCTACATTCCAAAGTAAGACTGTTGCGCTCTCTGGTCATCTCCATCTTCCTATATGCTTGCGAAGCATGGACCCTCACAGCAGATCTCCAACGAAGAATACAAAGCATGGAGATGAGGTGCTACAGAAGACTTCTGTGCATTTCCTATACCCAACACATCACCAACATTGAGGTCCGACAGACCATCACACAAGCCATTGGACAACACGATGACCTGCTCACAGTGGTGAAGAAACGGAAACTCCGATGGTATGGCCACGTCACCAGATCATCAGGCCTTGCAAAGACCATTCTGCAAGGCACACTGCAAGGAGGTAGAAGAAGGGGGAGACCGAAAAAGAGGTGGGAGGACAACATTCGAGAATGGACTGGTTTGACACTGAGCGAAGCCATGAGGGCTGCTGAGGACAGAGAAAGATGGAGTATGCTGGTTAAGCGATCATCTGTGGTGCCCCTACGACCTTCGGGTTATGGGACAGGATAGGATAGGATAGGAAGAGTAATTATAAAAATAATAATAATAACAATACAACTACTTAAACTAATACAACAGCAGCAGCAACAAGACTAATAATATATGGTAACAATGATAATCCGAAAAGGCATGCGCACAGCAAAGGAGAACTGGATAGAAGATCAATGCCAGGAAATAGAGAACAACAGCAAGAAGGCCTACCAGTCTGTAAAGTTGCTGACAAGTGTCAAACAGCCCAAAGTCTCCACGATCCAAAGCAAGTCTGGCATATGCCTAACAGAAGAACAAGAAGTCTTAAACAGATGGACAGAGTACTGCTCTGACCTTTACAACTATTCACCAAATGGAGACCCATCAGTTCTAGCATGTCCCGAGAACAGAGAAGAAGAAGAAATCCTCCCAATTCTCCGGGAAGAAGTTGAGGCAGCAGTGCAATCGCTAAAGAAAGGAAAGTCAGCGGGAGTGGACAACATACCCGCGGAACTGCTACAAGCAGGAGGAGAAGCGATGATTGATGTCCTCACCATTATCTGTAACAAGATCTGGCAGAGTGGGGAGTGGCCTATACCATGGACCCAGTCGCTTGTCATCACTCTTCCCAAAAAATGTAACCTTCAGGAGTGTGAAAATTACCGCACCATCAGCCTCATCAGCCATCCCAGCAAGGTCCTCCTGAAAATAATACTCAACAGGTTGAAACCCCAAGCTGAACAAATCATAGCTGAAGAACAAGCAGGATTCAGGGCAGGGCGAAGTACCACTAAACAGATTTTCAACCTCAGAATAATCTGTGAGAAATACCTACAGCACCAACAACATCTATATTATGTGTTCATAGACTTCAAGAAGGCGTTTGACCGAGTCTGGCATGCAGCTCTATGGGCAACAATGAAAGTGTACAACATCAGCCCTAAAATTATTGAAGTCATCAAAAGCCTGTATGACAAGGCTACCAGTGCAGTCCTCCACAACAGCGCCATCGGGAACTGGTTCAGAACAACTATCGGTGTGCGTCAAGGATGCATACTCTCTCCAACACTCTTCAACATCTTCCTTGAGCGCATCATGTCAGATGCTCTTGCAGATCATGAAGGCACAGTCAGCATAGGGGGTAGAGCAATCTCCAATCTTTGTTTTGCGGATAACATTGATGGATTGTCTGGAGAGGAATAAGAACTTGAACAGCTGGTACAGAGGCTTGACACCACCTCCAGAGCTTATGGAATGGAAATAAGTGCAAAGAAGACCAAAATGATGACCAACAACACCAATGGCATCAACACGAACATCAAAGTCCAAGGCCAATCCATCAACACAGTGCAAAGCTTCAAATATTTAGGAGCCATTGTATCAGACAATGGGTCCCGACAGGAAGTACTCTCCAGGATCACACAAACAACTGCTGCCCTGACAAGGTTGAAGCCCATTGGGAAAGACAGGACCATCAATCTACATTCCAAAGTAAAACTGCTGCGCTCCCTTGTCATCTCCATCTTCCTATATGCTTTCGAAGCATGGACCCTCACAGCAGATCTCCAACGAAGAATACAAAGCATGGAGATGAGGTGCTACAGAAGACTTCTGGGCATTTCCTATACCCAACACATCACCAACGATGAAGTCCGACAGACCATCACACAAGCCATTGGACAACACGATGACCTGCTCACAGTGGTGAAGAAACGGAAACTCCGATGGTATGGCCACGTCACCAGATTATCAGCCCTTGCAAAGACTATTCTGCAAGGCACGGTGCAAGGAGGTAGAAGAAGAGGGAGACCGAAAACGAGGTGGGAGGACAACAATCGAGAATGGACTGGTTTGACACTGAGCGAAGCCATCAGGGCTGCTGAGGACAGAGAAAGATGGAGTATGCTGGTTAAACGATCATCTGTGGTGCCCCTACGACCTCCGGGTTACGGGACAGGATAGGATAGGACAGGATAGGAACAATGATAACACTAATAATAACAATACTACTAAAATTAATAATAATAACAACAAAAAGGATACAAAACCAAGCTTCGTGATGATCTAGGTGAACAAAATTAGCTGTATTGTCAACAAAACTGCATAGTTGGAAGTAATAATAATAATAAAAACAAGAAGGATACAAAACCAAGCTTCCATGATAGTTATTGTTAACAATAAGCATCAGAAATGCCAAACAAATCAGCAACGACCTGTACAGGCAGATTCAACCTCAGTTGAGTGAGGACAATTAACACTTCTTGAAATTTGCTTGTGATTGATCTGGGCCCACTAGTAATATGAGGCATGAGGAATGACACCGGAGCAGCAAGAGTCAAAAAAGATGGTAGGCCTGTGTAATATTTAACCTTCTCATCATCTCTAGACCCATGTTCTTTTAAAAAAAAGTCATCTGACATCGTGCTGGCATTCAGTTTCATACGAAGAGTGAGGTTTGCTGTTCTTAGGGTCTGAAGCTCAGACTCCATGGCTTCCAGGTAGGAAATGGTAATATCGGTCTGGACTTCCTGCTCCACAGTTCGTTTAAAATCAGTAGCTTCTTCACCCAGTTCTAAATCAGTGTCCCCTCCAAGATCACCCATAGATGTGTCACTGTCTGTGGTGTTCTCACCTACCCCAGCATGATCTGCACAAATAAGAACCATAACATACACATAACTATTTGTTTACTTCAAGCACATTCTATGTTTAGGTGATCATACTGCCTTGAAATATTTCACTTTTGTTTTTTACTCAAAATTATGAGTAAATGCCTATTTTGGGCAATCAGTGTTCCTCCCATCTATAAGACAAGATGTGGCTTTTTTTTTTAAATTAACCAAAATGAAAACTGAAGACAGTTTATATAACTGTAGTTTAATACTGATGAATTGAGATTCATAATGATGAAGTGGTGGGAACGGGTTGTGGTGAGAGAAAAAAAATTAACACTGGATCTGGGGGATTGCTTCCCTGGAAAACTGCATTCCTGTGCACTTACTAACAACTGCATTACCTTCAAAAAGCATAATTTCATGGACTACATCAAATATATAAATACAAAGGCGATGACATTATAGCCTACATGCCAATGTTAGATTTACAAACATTAAAAATTGCACTTTAGAAAGGCAGCATTGTTTCAAAAACACAATTTCTTTACACTTGAAGATAAACTATGAAATATTTCATAAAGTAAATATTCATTACATACTGTTGTGGGCATTTCCTTGTTTCTGTTGCTCTCTCTTCTGTTTCCTTTCAAACCGGTCCACATCAGTGGATGCACATTTAATGCTGTAGCCAAGGTGCAAAGTTGGGATCCAGTTGGGCGTATCATCTTGATAGAACTCCCTCCGCACGTTTTCCTGCCATCAAAATCAAGTCAAAATGTAATAACAACTACACTAAAATATTGACTTGCATGATAAACAAAACAAGCACTCTACTCGTCTCTAGTCTTTCCTCTGTGATTCTGGAAGAAAGGTAAACAATGTTTCTCCTCAGGTGTTTTGTGTGTTGTTTTTTTTAAATATTATTTTGTATTCAAGTAAACGTGAAATTTGGAAAAAAAAAACAGTCACAGTCTTTATATTTAAATCACGAAGCCTAAACGCACATTCTATCTATGAAATTTTTAGAACAGAGCAAAATGTATCTAAAAACCCTCCAACACTCGACCTGCTCAAAAATGGCATATTTCACTACTGCCAGGTTGTCGGTGAAAGTGGGCAGCTGCAACTTCGCAATGGCCTAAGACCAATAACAAAATGCATGTGAACCATTGAACAATTATTAAAAATGCTTACCTTTCACAAAGTGGCGTGAACACACACGGGTCCAGGGTTTCACTGTTTTGTCTGTGATCTTCTTTCGATTGATTTGGGCGATCCAAAGCCTTCTCCTCCTAGCTGTCAGCTCGCGTATGTTGGAGCCTCTATTGAATATAATCGTCGGAATTCTATGGTAAGAGATCCCAAGATCTCTAGTACTTCGCTTCGAACAATGTTTGACACAACAATCGTTCGTCATGTTGAGAAAATGACGTCAATCGGGATAGGTCCAGTCTATTCTCTCTCTTTCTCTCTTTGTCGGGAGAACAGTTATTCGGGGTGGGGACATTCCAAGCAGTATAACACCCGTTCTGCTTGACTTATTTACACACTTTTGGTTGCAAACAACGCACCGTTGAAATACCTACCTACAATGTTTGTATATTTGCTAAAAGTTTTCACACAGTTTTGCGATTGATTGATTTTGACTGCCACCGATTGTCTTGGCTACCTAAGCTAAAATACGGTTAATACATTTATTATAATACTTCGCCACCAAGCCCATAGATCATTACAATAATTCAAATTAGTATCGAATTTAAGTTTTTTGAGTACATGGTGTCCAAGTTTTAACTTTTTGTAAAAGTGTTGACCAAAATAAGCGCGGTGGTGCTTTTCCAAACTGGACATGGTGACCTAAATCGGATATAAAAACCCCAAATCCACATTTCTCCCGCCACGATGAACAAAGTTAAGTTTTTAATGATGGTCAAGCCGAATGTAACTAGCTCATATGCACATGGCATTCTACTTAATTGAATTAAGGACGCTGTCACTGACTTTCTTAGGTAGCCATTTTCGGCTTATGCCACGGGTTTTTACAATGTTCCAGAAAATCACTATAAAACTAAAATTACTGATTGGATTTTCAAAATTTTTCTTTCACCACTTTAGTAACATTCCAGGCAATGTTTCTGCCAAGTTTGGTTACATTTGGTTAACGTTTAGATATTTATTTTTCATTTCAATCGTTAAAACGAGTTCACGCAACTTGGTGTTGAAATCTGGACATATGGGCAGTGTGAGGAAGTAATACGCTTGACTCTGTTTTTTTAAAACCACCAAAAACACGTGGTGTTTCAATTCTAAATTTTATATAAAATATATTTCTTGATATTTCTTAACCAAACAAACACCACCTAAGTTTTTACATCAAAATAAATAAATTTCATTAAATAGAACACGTAAATAGTTTTAGGTAGCCACTTTTTGGACAGCTCCCATTGGTATAAAAAAGTAATAATAACTGTTCCATTGAATTTTTCAGAAACCTACAGCCATATAATTTACAATGAAACACTCAGAATCTTAATTGAAAAACTAGAAAGTACTCGTGGTGGAACCATTTTGATTAGGTAGCCAACGTCACGCCAGCAGGTAGTGGTGGTGTCCATTTATAACGCGCGTGCCTCCATCCATCTGTACGAATATAGTGGCGGCGATGGTGACGTTGACGACAACGAATTCTACTCATCACGGAGGCAGTGTTAACATTATCAATGGAAATATTACTGCTGTGGATGGTTAAAGTAATTTTTTTAAAATTTTTACTCGGTCACCATCAGCAAGCAGACCCGTCACCACAATAACATCACCATATTCAACAGCAGCAACAGCAGCAGCTTTACAACCAACTCCTTCAGCTTCACGATTCTTTACATGATCATTATTATCGTCGTCTTTGTATCATCATCATCATCATCATCATCATCATCATCATCATCATCATCATCATCATCATCATCATCATCATCATCATCATCATCATCATCATCACTAACCCCGCAATCATCATCACCTCAGTTCCATTTTGGGCTACTTTGGATGTTCATCAATAATCACGTTCTCATAATTGTACGTCACTGATATTCAATCCCAGCATCATTGTTAGATCTCTGGAAATAAAACCCCTAACCCACCCTTCTCGTCTCACAAAATTTGAATTTAAGCCTACTAGGCCAACGGGTGGGTTCAGTAGTTCAATGTCCGGCCACGAAACGGAGCAGACTCGACTATGATGGGGCGGCACTGTCCGTTGTATGAGACATCTCGTTAACTGTGCTCAGTACCACACCTGCATCCAAGAATTGATACTGAAGTGCAGTAGAACAATCTCCGGACGCGCTCCCGCCACACTCCACTCCACTCTCCACCCTCCTTCCTTCATCCCCCCCCCCCCCCACAAACGTTTGGAATAATTGCAATATAATTATTATGCTTTTCATCATGCATCCGTTCAAACCATACATTCATTAATCGAAACCCAAATCAAATAATCAATCAATGAATCCAGCAGACATGTAAGTCCCATATATTATGATGACGTGGTACTGACAGTGATAGTTGAGACGGAGGAGAAGAAGAAGGACGACGACGACGACGACGACAACTACGACGAATGCGAGAATGATTCTGAATTTTTTGGGGGGGGTTAAAAAAAAGATTTTATCGCTTCATTGATCTCTATCTAATCTGAACTCATGACTGATTTTAACGACTGCCTTGAATTGATCTTGATGATCACCATGGAAACGGGAAAAAAATAAACAACCCAGATGATGCCGTGCTGATAACTGTTAGCATCAAACAGCAGGGGCGTCGCACGGTCCAAAATATTGGGGGGGCAACCCTGTCGACGGGGAGGTGGGGGGGGGGGGCTGACAAGCGGGACGCACCCTGTAATATATCCTCGTACCTTCATCCAACTGAAAGACTGAGAGTAAAAACATGTAATTATTTATGTTCTTCTTTACTGAAAATACAAGATTCATTTCCAGAAACTACAAATACATGATTAGCGATATGTGATAATGATTAAAACCAGGAAATACGAACATTAATTACCTGCCGCAAGATCATCTATGTTGACATTGTGTCTTCTCTATAAATCACAACTCGTTTTGCATATTGCATACATATATAATGACCAAACACTTCCACTACCAGTTTCAGAAAATCAGTCAATTGATCAATTTGTTTTACTAGGGCGTATATTACTCGCAGTTTCTCTAAAGCAAAATACTGTCTGTCTGAGTGCCTTTTGTCTTGCTGATCACACCCAGCTTGCAGTTGTCCAGGACGCTGAAAGTTCCAAACACTTATCTGCGGTGCTGAGAAGATGCAAAAGTATTGGCAAGCTTAACCAAATCCAAGGAATCCGTCCTTTGTTTGTGGACGTGGAGCAGCATCAAGTGGTTCAGACGCTCTTCTGTTGAGCTTGACCTGAGGTAGTTCTTGACCCTCCTCATGGCACTGAAAGTTCTTTCGCTCACGGCATTGGTGGCAGGCATGACCAAAATGAGCTTCAGTAAAAGCCCAACCTCAGACATGAGAGCTAGCTTTGAGACAGACAGTGACTTGAAATGCTGAACAACGGCTGACAATTTCTTGTTTCCACCAGACATTTCTTGTGCAAGAATCTGAAGCTGAACTGAGAGCCTTGACTGGTCAAGGTCTTGCCCATAGAAGTCGCAGACATCTTGTAGCTGCTTGTCATAGTCCTGGCCGTTCACTGCATTCAAAAGGAGCTGTTCACATTTGGAGTAAGTTTCAAAATCCTGTTGATCAAAACGATCAGTCAGGCACGTTGTAAGACTGTCCAGGGCCTCAAAATAAATTCCCCGGTAGTGGTCTTCAACAGTGCTTGGGAATTCTGGAGCACTGCATCCTTCCTCTAACCTTGCCGGTCTTCTTTGTTGTCTTGGTAAACATGGATCGTTCACCTGTGAGACTTTTGCTTGGCGGCAGGTTTTCTCCCAAAAAAGGTGAAATGCCTCATCACTTCTGATGCTGCAAAATGTCTCCCTGGTCATCTTGGCAATCTCCTGGGCTTGGGAGGCTGACATTTCATGATGCTGCAAAGCTGCTGCCAAGGTGTCACTATGCCGTAGAAGAGCCTCCCCAAGAGATAGGCCAAAGAAGAATGAAAATTGTTCCATGTGGGCGCTAACTCCTCTGACCCTGGCCTTCATTTCACTGTCTTGAGTAGTCTCAAGAGACCATTCCCAAAGACCTTGAAGCAAAGAGTAGTTTCTAATGATGCTGTAGAGTGCTTTTCCACTCATCGTCCACATTACTGGACAAAGCATTCTGATCCCAGGAGCATCTTTCCGTTCATCTTCGTCGTCCAGATCGTTTTTCATGCGCTGTAAATGTGTATCTCGCTTCGGCGAATTCTTCACTAACTTTGTGATTTCCTGGACAGTGTCATGAACGTCTCTAACCAGCTTCACATTTTTTATGCTACTTGCACACGCCAGATTCGTGGCGTGGCCATAACAATGAGTATACAGAGCACGCGGCTCTTCCGCTTTAATCACGGTAACCACACCAGACTTTGCACCGCTCATCGTGGAACAACCATCATAACATTGCCCCCTTAATTTGGCCAGTGGCACCCCCATACTCTTGAGGATATTCTTGATTTCTTCAACGATCGACGCTGCGGAAGTTGTTTCGAGATTCTTCCTGCCTTCCTCTATCGTTTGAAATCTTCTTCTTCTTCTTCTTCTTCTTCTTCTTCTTCTTCTTCTTCTTCTTCTTCTTCTTCTTCTTTTTCTTCTTCTTCTTCTTCTTTTCTTCTTTCTCTTTCTTTTTTTTTTGGGCCAAATTATTGGGGGGGCAGGTGCCCCCCCTGCCCCCCCGTGTGCGACGCCCCTGAACAGTCGTCAGCAAAACGAGGTTGACTGGAAAATAAAAGCCTACTGAACAACGAAGTTAAGTTGTGACAGTGATAAATTTAGTTTTAATTCCCAGGGGAGCTTACTCCTCCAGGTCGCGGCCCGCCATTGTCAATGTTATCGATCTAGGCGGTTATTTCCCTTCATTGTAACCTCGCTCGACATCCCGTTATGTGATCGCCCCTTTAATCATTATGACAGTAGAGAGCTCCATATTTTTTGTGTTACCAACTCAAAGCAGGATGATTGCTCTGGTGGTTCCGTTTTGATTGAATCGTACGCCCTTCTTCCCTGGGATGGATATGCCCTCCACCCCATCCTCACCTTTTCCATATGCCGTATTGTCAATGGTGGGTGTAGACTTACATTTCCAGGTTCTTTCATTCATTCTGTTCCAAAGAAACCAGCCCCTCTCTGTCTCTCTCTCTCTCTGTCTCTCTCTCTGTCTCTCTCTCTGTCTCTCTCTCTCTGTCTCTGTCTCTCTCTATCTCTCTGTCTCTCTGTCTGTCTGTCTCTCTGTCTCTCTCTCTCTCTCACTCTCTCTCTCTGTATGTCTGTATGTTTGTCTGTCTGCCTGTAGTTTTTTTTGTTGTTGTATGTATGTTTTGTTGTTTGAGTGTGTATGCGTGTGCTCACATATATTATCAAATATAGACGATGCAGGGAGCTGGCTGTTGCAATAATTGGTCAGATTTAGAAGATCAGAGAAACGGAAGTGTAACTTAAGTGAGCAGCTTGTAGGTAGGAATGGATCCCAGAACTGAAGATGTGGTGAGGAGTAAGATTGGGAAAAGAAAGTGGCGTTGTGGAGTGAGTTCTGGTGCGGATCATGGGAATAAAATCGGGGAAATGAATGGGATTGTTGGATCACGGAATAGAATGGGGGAAATGAGTGGGATTGTTGGATCACGGAAAAGAATGGGGGGAAATGAATGGGATTGTTGGATCACGGAAAAGAATGGGGGTAATGAGTGGGATTGTTGGATCACGGAATAGAATGGGGGAAATGAGTGGGATTGTTGGATCACGGAATAGAATGGGAGAAATGAGTGGGATTGTTGGATCACGGAATAGAATGGGGGAAATGAGTGGGATTGTTGGATCACGGAATAGAATGGGGGTAATGAGTGGGATTGTTGGATCACGGAATAGAATGGGGGAAATGAGTGGGATTGTTGGATCACGGAATAGAATGGGGGAAATGAGTGGGATTGTTGGATCACGGAACATCTTCAGTTCTGGGATCCATTCCTACCTACAAGCTGCTTACTTACACTTCCGTTTCTCTGATCTTCTAAATCTGACCAATTATTGCAACAGCCAGCTCCCTGCATCGTCTTTATTTGATAATATATGCGAGCACATACATACACACTCAAACAACAAAACATACATACAACCCAAAAAACAACAACACAGGCAGACAGACAAACATACACACATACAGAGAGAGAGAGAGAGAGAGAGAGAGAGAGAGAGAGAGCGAGAGAGAGAGAGAGAGAGAGAGAGAGAGAGAGAGAGAGAGAGAGAGAGAGAGAGAGAGAGAGAGAGAGAGAGAGAGAGAGAGAGAGAGAAAGAGATACATACAACTATAAAAACACACGCGCAGTGGCGCACACTTTCCACTTCTCTCTCCCCTACCTCCATCCCTCCCTCTCTCTACCCCTCTCTCTCACACACACGCATAAATACACACACACACACGTACAAACACGCACACACAATCACACTTACAGTGTACACACCAAGCAAAGCTTCGCACATGTGCGTCAGCAATAGGCAAATCTACGATAGAAGGGAGACTATCTCTGCTACAGAAGCAACAAGCTAGTAATATAAAATGGAACGGAGCGGGAAGCAAATGGGTCTCGGAACCGATAAATAACTTACCTCCCCCCCCCACCCCCACCCCGCACCCATGATTGCGTTATATTCATAATAAATAGATTTGTCTTGTGCAATGGCGAATTAAAAAATGAGCGTGTGAGTTAGTTTGACAGAAGCAAAATAGTTCGAGTCTATAAATCATCCCAATTGGAATCAAATTATCAGTCTTCCATTGTTTACGGACAATACTCGGATGGATGGCGAAGGTTTCAGAGCTTGCACACATTGTTACAAGATGTGATGATTATTATTATCATTATTATCATTATTATCAGTAGTAGTAGTAGTAGTAGTAGTAGTAGTAGTTGTTGTTGTTGTTGTTGTTGTAGTGGTAGTGGTAGTAGCAACAGCAGTAGTATTTATTATTATTATTAATAATATTATTATTATTATTAATATTATTATTATTATTATTATTATTATTATTATTATTATTATTATTATTATTATTATTCGTACCTCTCCTATCACACACACACACACACCGCACCACTACAAACACACACTCACACACACAGAGCCTATCACCTCTCACAGCTCCCCTTTATCTCTATCCACCTTCCTCCCCACCCACCCGCCCCCCATCCCCAATCTTATGTTCAGCTTTCCCCAAAATCATCATGCACTGGGACGCAGCAAAACAGACGGAAGCTAAAATGATCTCTCGGGATGGGATGAAAACGATAAGCGTAACTACTTCGTCAATAGCAAATGACTACAGGCAGAATTTACATCGCTAAAAAAACAACAACAGACGACCCTTTTAGAACTGTGGACATCCTTTACATGGCATCGTTAGTTCGTGGTAAGCGAGGGGGGAAATATCCATTTGTCCTGTGAGACAAACAATTAAATTAGCAAGTAATCACTCCATGCCGCGCAGACCGCGGTTATCGAACAGACGAAAGAACACAGTGGATAACACGCTCACTGTGGTGACGAAAGGGAAACTCCGATGGTGTGGCCACGTCACCAGAGCATCAGACCTAGTAAAAACCACCCTGCAAGGCACGGTGCAAGGAGGCACAAGAACAGGGAGACAGAAAAAGAGGTGGGAGGACAACATTCCAGAATGGACGGGTTTGACACTGAGCGAAGCCATGAGGTTTGTCGAGAACAGAGAAAGATGGAATACGCTGGTTAAACGATCATCTGTGGTGCCTCAACGACCTTTGAGTTACGGGATAGGATAGGATAGGAAAGAACACAAGGTTATCGCAAATTGCTGCTTAGATCTGTATGTTTGGTCGCTGTGTGTGTGTGTGTGTGTGTGGGTGTGTGTGGGTGTGTGTGTGTGTGTGTGTGTGTGCATGGGTGCGCGCGCGTTTGTATGTGTGTGTGAGTGTACGCGTACGTGCGTACGTGCATTTGTCCATGTGCGTGTCTGTGTCTGTGTCTGCTCGCGCGCGCGTGTGCGCTTGTATTATTATGCCTCTGTAGGTGTGGCGACATCCAAAACAGACAGCCTAATGATTGCTTAAAAACAACAACGACCACAATATCAACAACAACAGCAACTGAACAACAAACACATAATCGATTTTGATTATTATAATACTGTAATACATCGCAAAATGCATAACACACCCACAATAGGCAAGGGTTGTATCGCAAAAAATGCTGTTTCAGACATTATTACCCGAATCTATATGCTACATAAAGACACTGATTCTCGCAGACTGTTATAGAAATCAATAGACAGAAAAACAGCCATCCATTTTCATAGCAACGCCCAAAGCGACCAAACACACTATTGAGCTTAGTAGGTAATATAATGCACCTGAATGCCGGATAACCAAAACTATACATCTGTTAAAAGTTAGCAAAAATTCTATAATATTTAAATACGACAACGAATACAAAGATTTTAAGAGAGAGAGAGAGAGAGAGAGAGAGAGAGAGAGAGAGAGAGAGAGAGAGAGAGAGAGGAAGGAAGGAAACAAATTAAGCACACACAAAACACGACCAAAACAAAAATCCTGACGTTCATGTCCTAGACGGGTGGATGCCGAATATACCTCCACCTAAAGAGATTTCACTCATGGGTTTGTTGTACATGACCGTTTGCGTGACCTTTTGCTTGCGTATTAAAAAAAAAAAAAAAAACCTGATTGAACTCAGCTAACAGCTTTTATCTTGCGTGAAAAAAACAACAACTAAAAAAACCCTAACCCTATCTATCTATCTATCTATCTATCTATCTATCTATCTATCTATCTATCTATCTATCTATCTATCTATCTATCTATCTATCTATCTATCTATCTATCTATCTATCTATCTATCTATCTATCTATCTATCTATCTATCTATCTATCTATCTATCTATCTATCTATCTATCTATCTATCTATCTATCTATCTATCTATCTATCTATCTATCTATCTATCTATCTATCTATCTATCTATCTATCTATCTATCTATCTATCTATCTATCTATCTATCTATCTATCTATCTATCTATCTATCTATCTATCTATCTATCTATCTATCTATCTATCTATCTATCTATCTATCTATCTATCTATCTATCTATCTATCTATCATCTATCTATCTATCTATCTATCTATCTATCTATCTATCTATCTATCTATCTATCTATCTATCTATCTATCTATTCTATCTATCTATCTATCTATCTATCTATCTATCTATCTATCTATCTATCTATCTATCTATCTATCTATCTATCTATCTATCTATCTATCTATCTATCTATCTATCCGAGTGCATCGGAACAATTACAACGCATAAATTAAAGAGTATCGTGAAGGATAAGGTCTACCGTAGTGGGTGGGGGGGGGAGGGGGGGTTATAATGGGCAGGAGAGGGTTAAACGAACCTAGGCCAGATAATACCCAGGGGTATAGTCTGGGCTAGGCCAGTTTATACGGGGGCATAGTCTGGGCTAGGCCAGTTTATACGGGGGCATAGTCTGGGCTAGGCCAGTTTATACCCTGGGTAATCTGGCCTGCTACACCGGCTACACCAATACACCCAACACGCACTAGGTCACTTCTACCCATACCCGGTGTTCCAGGAGGGTGCTCATTCGTCTGGGCGTCCGACTATACACCCAAAGGTTGCAAGTTAGCGCCTCGGGCGGCTTGAGTTAGATCCTGTATCGACCAGCGCCTTGAGCAGCTCTTGAGCTGGAAATGCTCTATATAAAAGTGATAAAAGAAATAAATACGTATCCCCATCTCACAAGAGAAATTTAACAACGATAGCACAACATTTTAAAATTATAAGCAGTGGGTTCTCTAAAAAAAAATTAAAATAAAATCGCAAAATATATAGAATCGCAGGAATCGTCCGTTTTCATGGCAAAGTCTGAAACAAACTAAATCAAACATTAAAGTAAAACTTGTAAAGGGTGGCGACGTGATGACGTTATGGCTTGATGACGTTGTGGCGTGATGACATTATGGCTTGATGACGTGGGGCAGGCGTACACAACGTTATAAAAATTAGTCCACCAAAAATTATATAAATCCTCCACTCAATTCCGAGGAAACGTGCGGACAGGCAGGTAGACATACACACATATACACAAAAACGGAAACAGAAACAGACACACACACACGCACACCCCACACAAGTCAAGTCAATAAACGTGCAATACTCAAGAAAAAAAAAGTTAAGACTTTTCACACGACCCCAGCAACATGATTTAACAGTCATATATAAATTGATTTCGCACACAAATACAAACACCCCCCCCCCCCCCCCCCCCCCCCCCCCCCCCCACCCCCCCCACCACCACCAACACCACCACACCACACGCACACATAAATCCACACGCATGCACACACACACGCACACACACGCACATGCACACACACACAATGACAGACCAATCGATTCCACCAAACCGTCAAAATATATCAATATGGATAGCAGCGGTTTGATTAATATAGGTACAGTTGCAAATTGCCGTAATTCGTGTATAGGCAACGGGTAAATTCAAAAATAATACTACACAGCAGCTGGGTTGTTGTCGCAGAGGCTATTTCAGCCCTGCACTACGGCTGCTCGCCTAAAATAGTTCAACCTGTTGTAGCCTTTGTAAATTAAAGTCGCTGCCTAGCAGACGACCCAAGTCAGTCGTGGGCTAAGCATATGTAGGCTAGATAAGGTAGGCAGTGACCCAATCCTGCCGACGTATAGCCACCACCCCCCGATAGACGGCGCTCAGATCTCACGAGAATTTTCGCGGGCTTTTTCCTGACCACAATGCTAGGCAGTCATTCGTTGTCTGTACCTCACACGAGAAGGAGCTACACTCTGACAGATCTCTCTAGCAGACGACCGAAGTTAGGTTGTGCTCAGCATGTGTAGGCTACAGTTTCACTAAGATAAAGCCGTGACCTCATCCAGCTGATCAATCAACCGCTACCCCCACTAGGTGGCGTTACTATTCTCGTAGTCTCGCACGAGAGCAGGCCCCAGCAGAAGGAGAGTTAGTCGTTGTCTGAACAGCACAGTAGACGGACGCTCGTTGTAAAACCTTTCTCAGAAAGACTACAGCAGGTGACGGATGAAAATCATTCATCGCAGTATAGCCAGGGCCTGACATTGTCAAGAAGGTAAATGATCAATCGTTTGTTTCATCGCGATTTATTGATATTGCTGTATTATGTTTGTGAAGTTTTGCCATGTTTTAGAATTGTGATTGTTAGTAAAACTTTGCGGACCACGTGACCGGCAACACGCGACCGGTTTCTGTATTATTGCAGACCAGTGGCTGTACAGGAGAATGTGTATATTGTTAATTACTTCTCCAGGTGTTTAGTTTAGCCATGATGTAGGTATATGTATAGGAATTATGTTGGAATTATGTTGGAGATTCCAGTGGACCACGGACTTAGAAGAATTGGTCGTCCCTTGTATTGTAAAAGGGAAGCGATCTCAACTGAGGGCTGTTCCTGCCATCAGTGAGACGCTCTGCACAACCTTTGTATACAGGGCGTTGTAGAATTTTGTCACATATGTTGCAGACGAGCAGGCATCTTGGTCCACGGCAGGGAAGAAACCCTACAGAGAGGCAACCCTGACACGTGGTCTGCAACCTTGAGCAGCGAGAGCATTGGGCTCCACTAGCCATAGTCAACTACCAAGAAGAAGAGACAACAACACCGCACCTCTACTATACAGTTAAGTCCACAGAAGAAGTGCACGAACACTACTCTAAAAGGACTGTGCGATAGTCTACTCATTCCAGAAAACTGAATAATAGGACAGAAAGAACTCATAGCCCAATGATGAGACAGTAACAAATATCGAGAACAGAATAGACCCATAAAGGAGCGAACTACTCGAAGGGAAATTTGGACATTTAAGTTAGTGTAGAGATTAGAAGATTTTGTATAGAGTAGAGGAAATAAATGTGTGATATTTACTGTTAACAAGTGGCTGGACTACCTATGTTTCATAGCCGAGTGAGAGCTAGTGTGTCAGTGAATCTTTTACCATTTTCTCCCTATCTCTATAACCCAATCTGCACACAGACCGAGCTAAACTTATAAATATAATAAGATTAGTCATAGGGTGATTACACTAGCCGATTCCCGCAGACGATAGACGAGGGGGTAATAGCATTCCATTGTGCAGAGCCCAGCAACAATAGACCTACCGTCACAGTTGTCAGCAAAACAGCAATATAGATCAGCGATTTCATTTCCGCAAAGCGAAAATTAATTATATTTTCATTAACAACCCTCAGAAAAAGAAGAGAAAAACACACCAAGATAGGACAACTTACATCACACATTGTATATATTATAGGTACACAATTCAGAATTATCGAAAAAAATGTAATTGTTGCTTAAAAGAGGGATTAAAAGGCAGACCATAATATTCCGAAGATGGTTAAAATGTAAACATAAGTTTATTACAAAGAGAATGGCATTCAGATAATGGTGGAATGGCACGCATAAACATATTATACAGATAACGTAATTAAGAGAAAAATGGTTTAAAGGTAACATAAACTTATTACACAGAGAATGGTATTCAGAAAATGGTAGAATGGTAAACATAACGCATTTTATACAGACCGAGAATGTTATTGAGAAAATCTTCTACAGACAACGAGTTATCACCAAAATTGCAATATAGATACGTTTTTTCGGTCCTTTTTTTTCTCTTCTTTTCTTTCCCGCGTGATAAAAAGCATCCATTCGCATAACAACGCCTGTTCTCCGTCCTTCAGTGGCGTGCTGATCGATGCTTCAGGTGCGCAGCGTCAGCATCAGGCTATACTCACTCCCTCCTGTAGCAACAGCGACAGCGACGAGAGTGAAAATAGCAAGTACATCAGCGTACGCAACAACGACCACGGATGGCGGCGCAGCGGAGTGGAGATGATGGTAACGATAAGCCTGACCAACAAGAGATAGTCGGCACAAGGAGTATCAGAGGCTGCTGAGGATAACCCACCGTCTGGACTATAGGATTAGTTTACATGTATTATAGTCGTAAACATAAGCCTAAGCGTACAGGACTTTCGGATACACTGGATATCTTGAGGTACGGGTGCACCTCTTAAAAATTTAAATGCGAGAACAATTCTATGGGCTGTGAGCTTTGCACCAGCCTTCTTGCAAACAGACCTAGGCTTTCTTTGTTTTGTTTTGGTGTGTTTTTGTGTGTATGTGTGTGAAAGAGAGAGAGAGAGAGAGAGAGAGGACCGATGCTGGACAGAATAAGAATGATAAAAAGAAGCAACAGGAAGATGAAGAAGAAAAAGGATAGAGAAAACGCGAATGGTTACGATGACAAATGCGACGGCATGACAATAACAGTAATTAAACTGACACTAATCACGGAAACAGGAGAAGAAAAAGACTAGGACGACGATGATAATGATACCAGTAATTTAAAAACATAACGCATTTCGCAACAACCAAAAAATAAAAATAAATAAATAAATTTTTTTAACAAAAATGAAGAAGAAGAAGAAAGAAGAAGAAGAAGAAGGCTTAATACAATTTTTGGCAAAGGAAAATGTGTAGATCCCAGC
>CM072518.1:61192721-61222721 GCA_036898135.1 Oncomelania hupensis
CCCGTAATATATCCTCGTACCTTCATCCAACTGAAAGACTGAGAGTAAAAACATTTAATTATTTATGTTCTTCTTTACTGAAAATACAAGATTCATTTCCAGAAACTACAAATACATGATTAGCGATATGTGATAATGATTAAAACCAGGAAACACGAACATTAATTACCTGCCGCAAGATCATCTAGGTTGAAATTGTGTCTTCTCTATAAATCACAACTCGTTTTGCATATTGCATACATATATAATGACCAAACACTTCCACTACCAGTTTCAGAAAATCAGTCAATTGATCAATTTGTTTTACTAGGGCGTATATTACTCGCAGTTTCTCTAAAGCAAAATACTGTCTGTCTGAGTGCCTTTTGTCTTGGTGATCACACCCAGCTTGCAGTTGTCCAGGACGCTGAAAGTTCCAAACACTTCTCTGCGGTGCTGAGAAGATGCAAAAGTATTGGCAAGCTTAACCAAATCCAAGGAATCCGTCCTTTGTTTGTGGACGTGGAGCAGCATCAAGTGGTTCAGACGCTCTTCTGTTGAGCTTGACCTGAGGTAGTTCTTGACCCTCCTCATGGCACTGAAAGTTCTTTCGCTCACGGCATTGGTGGCAGGCATGACCAAAATGAGCTTCAGTAAAAGCCCAACCTCAGACATGAGAGCTAGCTTTGAGACAGACAGTGACTTGAAATGCTGAACAACGGCTGACAATTTCTTGTTTCCACCAGACATTTCTTGTGCAAGAATCTGAAGCTGAACTGAGAGCCTTGACTGGTCAAGGTCTTGCCCATAGAAGTCGCAGACATCTTGTAGCTGCTTGTCATAGTCCTGGCCGTTCACTGCATTCAAAAGGAGCTGTTCACATTTGGAGTAAGTTTCAAAATCCTGTTGATCAAAACGATCAGTCAGGCACGTTGTAAGACTGTCCAGGGCCTCAAAATAAATTCCCCGGTAGTGGTCTTCAACAGTGCTTGGGAATTCTGGAGCACTGCATCCTTCCTCTAACCTTGCCGGTCTTCTTTGTTGTCTTGGTAAACATGGATCGTTCACCTGTGAGACTTTTGCTTGGCGGCAGGTTTTCTCCCAAAAAAGGTGAAATGCCTCATCACTTCTGATGCTGCACAAAGTCTCCCTGGTCATCTTGGCAATCTCCTGGGCTTGGGAGGCTGACATTTCATGATGCTGCAAAGCTGCTGCCAAGTTGTCACTATGCCGTAGAAGAGCCTCCCCAAGAGATAGGCCAAAGAAGAATGAAAATTGTTCCATGTGGGCGCTAACTCCTCTGACCCTGGCCTTCATTTCACTGTCTTGAGTAGTCTCAAGAGACCATTCCCAAAGACCTTGAAGCAAAGAGTAGTTTCTAATGATGCTGTAGAGTGCTTTTCCTCTCATCGTCCACCTGACTGGACAAAGCATTCTGATCCCAGGAGCATCTTTCCGTTCATCTTCGTCGTCCAGATCGTTTTTCATGCGCTGTAAATGTGTATCTCGCTTCGGCGAATTCTTCACTAACTTGGTGATTTCCTGGACAGTGTCATGAACGTCTCTAACCAGCTTCACATTTTTTATGCTACTTGCACACGCCAGATTCGTGGCGTGGCCATAACAGTGAGTATACAGAGCACGCGGCTCTTCCGCTTTAATCACGGTAACCACACCAGACTTTGCACCGCTCATCGTGGAACAACCATCATAACATTGCCCCCTTAATTTGGCCAGTGGCACCCCCATACTCTTGAGGATATTCTTGATTTCTTCAACGATCGACGCTGCGGAAGTTGTTTCGAGATTCTTCCTGCCTTCCTCTATCGTTTGAAATCTTCTTCTTCTTCTTCTTCTTCTTCTTCTTCTTCTTCTTCTTCTTCTTCTTCTTCTTCTTCTTTTTCTTCTTCTTCTTCTTCTTTTCTTCTTTCTCTTTCTTTTTTTTTTGGGCCAAATTATTGGGGGGGCAGGTGCCCCCCTGCCCCCCCGTGTGCGACGCCCTGAACAGTCGTCAGCAAAACGAGGTTGACTGGAAAATAAAAGCCTACTGAACAACGAAGTTAAGTTGTGACAGTGATAAATTTAGTTTTAATTCCCAGGGGAGCTTACTCCTCCAGGTCGCGGCCCGCCATTGTCAATGTTATCGATCTAGGCGGTTATTTCCCTTCATTGTAACCTCGCTCGACATCCCGTTATGTGATCGCCCCTTTAATCATTATGACAGTAGAGAGCTCCATATTTTTTGTGTTACCAACTCAAAGCAGGATGATTGCTCTGGTGGTTCCGTTTTGATTGAATCGTACACCCTTCTTCCCTGGGATGGATATGCCCTCCACCCCATCCTCACCTTTTCCATATGCCGTATTGTCAATGGTGGGTGTAGACTTACATTTCCAGGTTCTTTCATTCATTCTGTTCCAAAGAAACCAGCCCCTCTCTGTCTCTCTCTCTCTCTGTCTCTCTCTCTGTCTCTCTCTCTGTCTCTCTCTCTCTGTCTCTCTCTCTGTCTCTCTATCTCTCTGTCTCTCTGTCTGTCTGTCTCTCTGTCTCTCTCTCTCTCTCACTCTCTCTCTGTATGTCTGTATGTTTGTCTGTCTGCCTGTAGTTTTTTTGTTGTTGTATGTATGTTTTGTTGTTTGAGTGTGTATGCGTGTGCTCACATATATTATCAAATATAGACGATGCAGGGAGCTGGCTGTTGCAATAATTGGTCAGATTTAGAAGATCAGAGAAACGGAAGTGTAAGTGAGCAGCTTGTAGGTAGGAATGGATCCCAGAACTGAAGATGTGGTGAGGAGTAAGATTGGGAAAAGAAAGTGGCGTTGTGGAGTGAGTTCTGGTGCGGATCATGGGAATAAAATCGGGGAAATGAATGGGATTGTTGGATCACGGAATAGAATGGGGGAAATGAGTGGGATTGTTGGATCACGGAAAAAGAATGGGGGGAAATGAATGGGATTGTTGGATCACGGAAAAGAATGGGGGTAATGAGTGGGATTGTTGGATCACGGAATAGAATGGGGGAAATGAGTGGGATTGTTGGATCACGGAATAGAATGGGAGAAATGAGTGGGATTGTTGGATCACGGAATAGAATGGGGGAAATGAGTGGGATTGTTGGATCACGGAATAGAATGGGGGTAATGAGTGGGATTGTTGGATCACGGAATAGAATGGTGGAAATGAGTGGGATTGTTGGATCACGGAATAGAATGGGGGAAATGAGTGGGATTGTTGGATCACGGAACATCTTCAGTTCTGGGATCCATTCCTACCTACAAGCTGCTCACTTACACTTCCGTTTGTCTGATCTTCTAAATCTGACCAATTATTGCAACAGCCAGCTCCCTGCATCGTCTTTATTTGATAATATATGCGAGCACATACATACACACTCAAACAACAAAACATACATACAACCAAAAAAACAACAACACAGGCAGACAGACAAACATACACACATACAGAGAGAGAGAGAGAGAGAGAGAGAGAGAGAGAGAGAGAGAGAGAGAGAGAGAGAGAGAGAGAGAGAGAGAGAGAGATACATACAACTATAAAAACACACGCGCAGTGGCGCACACTTTACACTTCTCTCTCTCCTACCTCCATCCCTCCCTCTCCCCCCTCTCTCTCTTACACACACACGCATAAATACACACACACACGCGTACAAACACGCACACACAATCACACTTACAGTGTACACATAAAGCAAAGCTTCGCACATGTGCGTCAGCAATAGGCAAATCTACGATAGAAGGGAGACTATCTCTGCTACAGAAGCAACAAGCTAATAATATGAATTGGAACGGAGCGGGAAGCAGATGGGTCTCGGAACCGATAAATAACTTACCTTCCCCCCCCCCTCCCCACCCCGCACCCATGATTGCGTTATATTCATAATAAATAGATTTGTCTTGTGCAATGGCGAATTAAAAAATGAGCGTGTGAGTTAGTTTGACAGAAGCAAAATAGTTCGAGTCTATAAATCATCCCAATTGGAATCATATTATCAGTCTTCCATTGTTTACGGACAATACTCGGATGGATGGCGAAGGTTTCAGAGCTTGCACACATTGTTACAAGATGTGATGATTATTATTATCATTATTATCATTATTATCATTATTATCATTATTATCATTATTATCAATATTATCAGTAGTAGTAGTAGTAGTTGTTGTTGTTGTTGTTTTTGTAGTGGTAGTGGTAGTAGCAACAGCAGTAGTATTTATTATTATTATTATTATTATTATTATTATTATTATTATTATTATTATTATTATTATTATGATTATTATTATTAAGCCTATTATTATTCGTACCTCTCCTATCACACACACACACACACACACACACACACACACACACAACGCACCACTATAAACACACTCACACACACAGAGCCTATCACCTCTCACAGCTTCCCTTTATCTCTATCCACCTTCCTCCCCCACCCACCCGCCTCCCATCCCCCATCTTATGTTCAGCTTTCCCCCAAATCATCATGCACTGGGACGCAGCAAAACAGAAGGAGGCTGAAATGATCTCTCGGGATGGGATGAAAACGATAAGCGTAACTACTTCGTCAATAGCAAATGACTACAGGCAGAATTTACATCGCTAAAAAAACAACAACAGACGACCCTTTTAGAACTGTGAACATCCTTTACATGGCATCGTTAGTTCGTGGTAAGCGAGGGGGGAAATATCCATTTGTCCTGTGAAACAAACAATTAAATTAGCAAGTAATCACTCCATGCCGCACAGACCGCGGTTATCGAACAGACGAAAGAACACATTGGATAACACGCTCACTGTGGTGACGAAACGGCAACTCCGATGGTGTGGCCACGTCACCAGAGCATCAGACCTAGTAGAAACCACCCTGCAAGACACGGTGCAAGGAGGCAGAAGAACAGGGAGACAGAAGAAGAGGTGGGAGGACAACATTCCAGAATGGACTGGTTTGACACTGAGCGAAGCCATGAGGTTTGTCGAGAACAGAGAAAGATGGAATACGCTGGTTAAACGATCATCTGTAGTGCCTCAACGACCTTTGAGTTACGGGATAGGATAGGATAGGAAAGAACACAAGGTTATCGCAAATTGCTGCTTAGATCTGTATGTTTGGTCGCTGTGTGTGTGTGTGTGTGTGTGTGTGTGTGTGTGTGCGTGTGTTTGTGTGTGTGCATGGGTGCGCGCGCGTTTGTATGTGTGTGTGAGTGTACACGTACGTGCGTACGTGCATTTGTCCATGTGCGTGTCTGTGTCTGTGTCTGCTCGCGCGCGCGTGTGCGCTTGTATTATTATGCCTCTGTAGGTGTGGCGACATCCAAAATAGACAGCCTAATGATTGCTTAAAAACAACAACGACCACAATATCAACAACAACAGCAACTGAACAACAAACACATCATCGATTTTGATTATTATTATAATACATCGCAAAATGCATAACACACCCACAATAGGCAAGGGTTGTATGCTACATAAAGACACTAGATTCTCGCAAACTGTTATAGAAATCAATAGACAGAAAAACAGCCATCCATTTTCATAGCAACGCCCAAAGCGACCAAACACACTATTGAGCTTAGTAGGTAATAATAATGCAGACGAATGCCGGATAACCAAAACTATACATCTGTTAAAAGTTAGCAAAAATTCTATAATATTTAAATACGACAACGAATACAAAGATTTTAAGAGAGAGAGAGAGAGAGAGAGAGAGAGAGAGAGAGAGAGAGAAAGAGAGAGAGAGGGGGGGGGAGGGTGAAGGAAGCAAACAAATTAAGCACACACAAAACACGACCAAAACAAAAATCCTGACGTTCATGTCCTAGACGGGTGGATGCCGAATATACCTCCACCTAAAGAGATTTCACTCATGGGTTTGTTGTACATGACCGTTTGCGTGACCTTTTGCTTGCGTATTAAAAAAAAAAAAAAAAACCTGATTGAACTCAGCTAACAGCTTTTATCTTGCGTGAAAAAAACAACAACTAAAAAAACCCTAACCCTATCTATCTATCTATCTATCTATCTATCTATCTATCTATCTATCTATCTATCTATCTATCTATCTATCTATCTATCTATCTATCTATCTATCTATCTATCTATCTATCTATCTATCTATCTATCTATCTATCTATCTATCTATCTATCTATCTATCTATCTATCTATCTATCTATCTATCTATCTATCTATCTATCTATCTATCTATCTATCTATCTATCTATCTATCTATCTATCTATCTATCTATCTATCTATCTATCTATCTATCTATCTATCTATCTATCTATCTATCTATCTATCTATCTATCTATCTATCTATCTATCTATCTATCTATCTATCTATCTATCTATCTATCTATCTATCTATCTATCTATCTATCTATCTATCTATCTATCTATCTATCTATCTATCTATCTATCTATCTATTCTATCTATCTATCTATCTATCTATCTATCTATCTATCTATCTATCTATCTATCTATCTATCTATCTATCTATCTATCTATCTATCTATCTATCTATCTATCTATCTATCTATCTATCCGAGTGCATCGGAACAATTACAACGCATAAATTAAAGAGTATCGTGAAGGATAAGGTCTACCGTAGTGGGTGGGGGGGGGAGGGGGGGTTATAATGGGCAGGAGAGGGTTAAACGAACCTAGGCCAGATAATACCCAGGGGTATAGTCTGGGCTAGGCCAGTTTATACGGGGGCATAGTCTGGGCTAGGCCAGTTTATACGGGGGCATAGTCTGGGCTAGGCCAGTTTATACCCTGGGTAATCTGGCCTGCTACACCGGCTACACCAATACACCCAACACGCACTAGGTCACTTCTACCCATACCCGGTGTTCCAGGAGGGTGCTCATTCGTCTGGGCGTCAGACTATACACACAAAGGTTGCAGGTTAGCTCCTCGGGCGGCTTGAGTTAGATCCTGTATCGACCAGCGCCTTGAGCAGCTCTTGAGCTGGAAATGCTCTATATATAAAAGTGATTAAAAAAATAAAATAAATAAGTATCCCCATCTCACAAGAGAAATGTAACAACGATAGCACAACATTTTAAAATTATATATGCCGTGGGTTCTCTAAACAAAAAAAAATTTAAATAAAATCGCAAAATATATAGAATCGCAGGAATCGTCCGTTTTCATGGCAACGTCTGAAACAAACTAAATCAAACATTAAAGTAAAACTTGTAAAGGGTGGCGACGTGATGACGTTATGGCTTGATGACGTTGTGGCGTGATGACATTATGGCTTGATGACGTGAGGCAGGCGTACACTCAAAGTTATAAAAATCCGTCCACCAAAAATTATATAAATCCTCCACTCAATTCCGAGGAAACGCTCGGACTGACAGGTAGACATACACACAGATACACAAAAACGGAAACAGAAACAGACACACACACACGCACACACCCACACAAGTCAAGTCAATAAACGTGCAATACTCAAGAAAAAAAAAGTTAAGACTTTTCACACGACCCCAGCAACATGATTTAACAGTCATATATAAATTGATTTCGCACACAAATACAAACACCCCCCCCCCCCACACACACACACCACCACCTCCACCACCACCAACACCACCACACCACACGCACACATAAATCCACACGCATGCACACACACACGCACACACACGCACATGCACACACACACAATGACAGACCAATCGATTCCACCAAACCGTCAAAATATATCAATATGGATAGCAGCGGTTTGATTAATATAGGTACAGTTGCAAATTGCCGTAATTCGTGTATAGGCAACGGGTAAATTCAAAAATAATACTACACAGCAGCTGGGTTGTTGTCGCAGAGGCTATTTCAGCCCTGCACTACGGCTGCTCGCCTAAAATAGTTCAACCTGTTGTAGCCTTTGTAAATTAAAGTCGCTGCCTAGCAGACGACCCAAGTCAGTCGTGGGCTAAGCATATGTAGGCTAGATAAGGTAGGCAGTGACCCAATCCTGCCGACGTATAGCCACCACCCCCCGATAGACGGCGCTCAGATCTCACGAGAATTTTCGCGGGCTTTTCCTGACCACAATGCTAGGCAGTCATTCGTTGTCTGTACCTCACACGAGAAGGAGCTACACTCTGACAGATCTCTCTAGCAGACGACCGAAGTTAGGTTGTGCTCAGCATGTGTAGGCTACAGTTTCACTAAGATAAAGCCGTGACCTCATCCAGCTGATCAATCAACCGCTACCCCCACTAGGTGGCGTTACTATTCTCGTAGTCTCGCACGAGAGCAGGCCCCAGCAGAAGGAGAGTTAGTCGTTGTCTGAACAGCACAGTAGACGGACGCTCGTTGTAAAACCTTTCTCAGAAAGACTACAGCAGGTGACGGATGAAAGTCATTCATCGCAGTATAGCCAGGGCCTGACATTGTCAAGAAGGTAAATGATCAATCGTTTGTTTCATCGCGATTTATTGATATTATTGCTGTATTATGTTTGTGAAGTTTTGCCATGTTTTAGAATTGTGATTGATAGTAAAACTTTGCGGACCACGTGACCGGCAACACGCGACCGGTTTCTGTATTATTGCAGACCAGTGGCTGTACAGGAGAATGTGTATATTGTTAATTACTTCTCCATGTGTTTAGTTTAGCCATGATGTAGGTATATGTATAGGAATTATGTTGGAATATTCCAGTGGACCACGGACTTAGAAGAATTGGTCGTCCCTTGTATTGTAAAGTGGAAGCGATCTCAACTGAGGGCTGTTTCTGCCATCAGTGAGACGCTCTGCACAACCTTTGTATACAGGGCGTTGTAGAATTTTGTCACATATGTTGCAGACGAGCAGGCATCTTGGTCCACGGCAGGGAAGAAACCCTACAGAGAGGCAACCCTGACACGTGGTCTGCAACCTTGAGCAGCGAGAGCATTGGGCTCCACTAGCCATAGTCAACTACCAAGAAGAAGAGACAACAACACCGCACCTCTACTATACAGTTAAGTCCACAGAAGAAGTGCACGAACACTACTCTAAAAGGACTGCGCGATAGTCTACTCATTCAGAAAACTGAATAATAGGACAGAAAGAACTCGTAGCCCAATGATGAGACAGTAACAAATATCGAGAACAGAATAGACCCATAAAGGAGCGAACTACTCGAAGGGAAATTTGGACATTTAAGTTAGTGTAGAGATTAGAAGATTTTGTATAGAGTAGAGGAGATAAATGTGTGATATTTACTGTTAACAAGTGGCTGGACTACCTATGTTTCATAGCCGAGTGAGAGCTAGTGTGTCAGTGAATCTTTTACCATTTTCTCCCTATCTCTATAACCCAATCTGCACACAGACCGAGCTAAACTTATAAATATAATAAGATTAGTCATAGGGTGATTACACTAGCCGATTCCCGCAGACGATAGACGAGGGGGTAATAGCATTCCATTGTGCAGAGCCCAGCAACAATAGACCTACCGTCACAGTTGTCAGCAAAACAGCAATATAGATCAGCGATTTCATTTCCGCAAAGCGAAAATTAATTATATTTTCATTAACAACCCTCAGAAAAAGAAGAGAAAAACACACCAAGATAGGACAACTTACATCACACATTGTATATATTATAGGTACACAATTCAGAATTATCGAAAAAAATGTAATTGTTGCTTAAAAGAGGGATTAAAAGGCAGACCATAATATTCCGAAGATGGTTAAAATGTAAACATAAGTTTATTACAAAGAGAATGGCATTCAGATAATGGTGGAATGGCACGCATAAACATATTATACAGATAACGTAATTAAGAGAAAAATGGTTTAAAGGTAACATAAACTTATTACACAGAGAATGGTATTCAGAAAATGGTAGAATGGTAAACATAACGCATTTTATACAGACCGAGAATGTTATTGAGAAAATCTTCTACAGACAACGAGTTATCACCAAAATTGCAATATAGATACGTTTTTTCGGTCCTTTTTTTTCTCTTCTTTTCTTTCCCGCGTGATAAAAAGCATCCATTCGCATAACAACGCCTGTTCTCCGTCCTTCAGTGGCGTGCTGATCGATGCTTCAGGTGCGCAGCGTCAGCATCAGGCTATACTCACTCCCTCCTGTAGCAACAGCGACAGCGACGAGAGTGAAAATAGCAAGTACATCAGCGTACGCAACAACGACCACGGATGGCGGCGCAGCGGAGTGGAGATGATGGTAACGATAAGCCTGACCAACAAGAGATAGTCGGCACAAGGAGTATCAGAGGCTGCTGAGGATAACCCACCGTCTGGACTATAGGATTAGTTTACATGTATTATAGTCGTAAACATAAGCCTAAGCGTACAGGACTTTCGGATACACTGGATATCTTGAGGTACGGGTGCACCTCTTAAAAATTTAAATGCGAGAACAATTCTATGGGCTGTGAGCTTTGCACCAGCCTTCTTGCAAACAGACCTAGGCTTTCTTTGTTTTGTTTTGGTGTGTTTTTGTGTGTATGTGTGTGAAAGAGAGAGAGAGAGAGAGAGAGAGGACCGATGCTGGACAGAATAAGAATGATAAAAAGAAGCAACAGGAAGATGAAGAAGAAAAAGGATAGAGAAAACGCGAATGGTTACGATGACAAATGCGACGGCATGACAATAACAGTAATTAAACTGACACTAATCACGGAAACAGGAGAAGAAAAAGACTAGGACGACGATGATAATGATACCAGTAATTTAAAACATAACGCATTTCGCAACAACCAAAAAATAAAAATAAATAAATAAATTTTTTTAACAAAAATGAAGAAGAAGAAGAAGAAGAAGAAGAAGAAAAGGCTTAATACAATTTTTGGCAAAGGAAATGTGTAGATCCCAGCCCAACATATCCCTCCCACTACCCCTCCCACACAACTGTACACATATTCCTCCTACAAAACCCTTCCCCGAACCCCGCCAAATGTCCACAAAAACTCCCACACAGATCGGGCAAACAAAGTTTTCATCCTAAAACGCAATCAAAAGAAGAAAGGCGTCACATGATCCATGATGACGAAACAAACTGAACATTTGAGGACGCCACAAGTGGAGCATGATGACGAAAAGATGACTCACCTTTGTCGTCTGTATAGGTCACCACTACCTCTTTCTTCTGGAATCGTCGGATCTGCAAGGTGGCGTCTTGTTCCTTCATTTCTTCTCCAACCTTCGTCTCCGCAGCTGCACCCTCTTCCGGGGCCCACACTTCTGACGTGTACATTGTTGACGTCACACTGGCAATTGTTACGTCACTGATAGCTGTTGCGTCACGGCACAAAGAAGAAGCCAAAGTCAACAGCTTCAGTTTTGCTGTTCTCTGAAAAGTCGCTGGCGATAATAATGACCCAAAGAGCCTCAAAATAATTTGGTTTTTAAAATTTAATTTCTTGTTTGTTTTTGCATAAAGGCAAAGGTTTTAATATTGCTGACACAATACAAAATCCACTGGAGTAGAAGATCGAACCAATTATGATTACGTGTGACTGTCTTACACAGGAGAAATCAATAACAGACGTAAAGGGGCCTGTTTTGGAGTCGTTGCGGTCGATGAAAGCTGACGTCTGTCTGTGTTGAGAAGAAAATGCATAATTTAAGGTACATCTTTAGTACCATTATACAAAGCAAACGATGTTTTGCTAAATGACACGGATAGTATCAATTATATTTTATACAACCATACACGTATTAAAAAAAAAGGTTACATTATCTTAAATACTAGCATAAGAAACTTTGCGGGTGAGGGTAGGGATGGGGGGGGTGGAGGATTAAGTACATAAATAAGTGTGTATGTGTGTATGTTTATGCATGTGTATGTATTCTTGTAAAAGTCTAAATTATTATTTGTATCAATGAAAAGACTTTAAATACAAAAATCTGAATCTTTTAATAATAATAATAATAATAATAATAATAATAATAATAATAATAATAATAATAATAAAAATAATAATAATGATAATGATAATAATAATAATAATAATAATAATAATAATATTATTATTATTATTATTATTATTATTATTATTATTATTTATGATTGGTTGTTGATTGCGTCATTCTGGAACCTTCTACATTTTTTTCTTCATTGTTGATAGATAATATAAATAGTGCTGTCTACTTGTCTGGAGAGTGATTTTGTTTTGTTTTGTTTTTTAATTTCAGACAGATTTTGTATGCAGTTGTTGATGCCGTTTTGCTGAATTCAGTTTATAAGGACGATTCCTGCATTGTTACTGAGCGAACGGGCTGCGATGATAACGAATTTGAGTTACACAGGGTTCAAGCATCGGGGCTGAATCGAACTTTGCCGTTGAACACTGAGGGAATAGGTAATCTATGGATAATATTTGAGCACGTCTCCATATCCTAATATCAATCAATTTTTATTCATCAGATTAACATAAGCTGTACTGATATATCCTAATATCATTGTTGTGTCATCATTCATTAGTAATAATGTCTCGCAGACTATCTCAGCAAGCAAAATCACTGCACTTCATGACGCTGTAAAATTGTGTGAGAATCCTAGTTGTCTTCGTAAGTGGTCCGGAGTATTCAGTGTCCCATAGTCTGTCTTTAGCTGTAACCCGTACACACGCAGTCTACAGAAAGCGTGACTTCGGTACGAAGCCTTTCAGGTTACAGAGGGTTTTCTCCGGGTACTCCGGTTTCCTCCCACTCTTCAACAATGAATCGCAATCTATTTAACATTTTAAAAAATAAAAGGCTAGTATACTTCAACACTAAAATTCTGATTTCTTTAGTAACTTGCCTTTACACCACGGGTCTGAGTGATGAATGTTTGTGTTTGTTGTGTAAGTTACATGTTAATGTGTTAGTTAGTCATTGTTTACAGAATCATGACCACAACCTGGTTGAAAGAGGACTCATCTCTGATCCGTATAAAAGATTTGCCGAAACAACCCTTAGGCACTCCAACAGGCGGTCACTTTACAATAAAGGCATCCCATGCAGGGCCCTCTGTGGCTGTGCTCTAATTTATCGAATCCCCGTTTACAAAAACAAAATAGAATATACACATCATTATAAAATATTAACAAAACACATAAATATAAAATGCCTACATTGCTAAATAATAATATCACAGAAAGCCCTAGTGACCATTTATTACAAAGCGTCCAATAGCCCTAAGCTGACCCAACAGATCCCATAATTATACAAACTAGCAGTTATTACCCGTCCAAATAAATTTTTGATGACCCAATTGCTGGGCCTGATGTTATATGCCCGTTTCAAAAATTTTCCTGGAAGTGACTTTTTTTGTGCATTCTGCAGCATTTTGTCATTTTATGTTTGTTTTTAATCTGAAGAAGAGCAAAGCACGAAAATTCATTTGTCTTGTATTGTTGTATAATTAAAAGTATCTATTATATTTTGTTGTTGTGTTGCTGATTTTATGCCCGTTATAGGTTATCTTTGGGTGTCCAAGCTGTCAGCCACTGAGTGAAGTCAAATTTATTTGAGACTATAATGTTCCATTGTAGCCTACATAGTGTATAGTTTATGTTGTGGTGTTGGTACAATAACTACATGTAGGAAATATCAATTGCCTGAAAGTGGAAGAAATTGTAAACACAACAGGAACTGCTAAGTATTTTGAAAGTAAAATACAATTATATGTTTATCTTTAATCTATGTCTCTTTTTAGTGATTCACCACTGACAGTGCACTTCAGCCTTCCACTTCCAGAATCATAAACACAACTAAGATATACAGTATATCAAAGATACTTTTAATTAACATTAGCTCAAAAATTAATTCACATTGTATAAAAGTATCTTTGATATAATAATCTTTGTTGTGTTTATGATTCTGGAAGTGGAAGGCTGAAGTACACTGTCAGTGGTGAATCACTAAAAAGAGACATAGATTAAAAATAAACTTATAATTGTAATAAAACACAATAATCATTTATTTGAGGAGAACAGCATTACTGATTTATTGCACATGCATGTGATTAAAACAATAAGGCAATGCTATCACTGCATGCACAGAACTTTTTTCCTTATAATACATACCAATGAAATACCAAATTGAGGCAATCATAAAAAAAGCACCAAGACATGTAAATGTAAATATGGACCTTTAGTCCCTACAGATATTTATTTGGGAACAATTCAGTTTTAATTTAGATTCTAAATATTTATTTTTAATGTAAAGTTTGCTCTTAATTTAATATTTTTTTCTGATGAATCGAATGACAATTAATTATGCTATGAAATTTACAATAAAACTATAATGTTATTTTCTAAATGTTTTTTTTTTAAACAGACCTACCTATACCTATTTTTTTTTTTAAAAGCATAAGATGTTAAGTGTTCTAAGAAGTACACGCATCATGGATAAATGAAAAAAAAAGAATATGAAGCAGTTATTAATACCCGTGCTATGATTTTATTTTTATTTATATATTTATTTATTTATTTATTTTTTAGCATTTTACTTGCACCTCGTTTTGTTTTTCAGTTGCCTCTGTTCCGCTCTTTTTCTTTATTATCTATATCTCTTATATCTCTCTCGCTCTGTATTATTAAATTTTATTTAAAAAAAAAAAAAAAGAACCAGCGAGATTCGAACCCGGGTTTCCTTATTGACAGTCAAACGCCTTATCCATTGAACCACGGGATGCTATAATTCTCTAAACTGATTTTAGGTCCCATATCATAAAACATGTTGAACCCCTCGATTTTATTAGTGTTATAAACTTGAAACTGGATTAAACAACAATATAGCGAACGCCGATCGATTAAAAGCGATTTGGAATAAAATACGAAATCCTTGGTAGAAATGGTATGCGGAAATGATGGCAGGGCTAAGGACAAAAATGATTGGTTCTAAAAAATACCGTCTCACACATGTGTTTTTACAGTGTTTTTGGAGGCAGTAAAATGCAAACTAAAGCCGTTTTGCGATCGAAAAGAATGTTAAGTTTCGTTGTATCGGCAGCGGGTGATCGAGCGCCGAATGGCAAAACTCGCGTGGAAGCAATTATATGGACAGTTCAGCTGTAATCTGTAAAACTTGGAGCCAACTGAAGCTCAAAATTAACTTCACAACAAAGCCGCTGGTTGGCTAAAACGGCCCCTCATGATCTGAAAAGGCTGCTCGATTAATATATAGATGAGGAGTTTTGGAAGAGTTTTCAAGAAAAAATGTAGTTGACGGGTCTAGCAAAGAAGATAGTAGATCGATAGCACAGATTAGGAGCGCGAAAGAACAAGTGAGAGTGACAGAAACAGTGGTAGTTTAAAGCTCAACATTTCCACAAAGTGGGGATACTATTTATACAGAAAACCCGGCACCTCAACAAGAGTATGTTAATGTGTATGTTGGTTACAGATCGCCGCACTTGGGATTCTGATTTAGGAATAAGGTGTGTATAGCATGCATTATTGTTATTGTCATTATTATTATAATATTATTATTAATGTTATTATTATTATTATCATCATTATTAATTATTATTATTATTATTATTATTATTATTATTATTATTATTATTATTATTATTATTATTATTGTTATTATTATTATTATTATTATTATTACTATTATTATTATTACTATTATTATTATTATTACTATTATTATTATTATTACTATTATTATTATTATTATTATTATTATTATTATTATTATTATTAGCATTATTATTATTAGCATTATTATTATTATTATTAGCATTATTATTATTATTATTAGCATTATTATTATTATTATTATTAGCATTATTATTATTAATCAGCCGTTGGTTATTTATGCCGGGATTTTTATAACATTACATTACATTACATGAGTATTGCTTTAGGTCCAGCGGACTCTTCTGGGCCAAATCAGGACCAGTATAGCCGAATCAGGACCACAAAATCAAGACCACAACTTCGCTGAAAGAGGGCTCGCCCCTGATCCGCATAAAAGATCTGTGTTACGTTAAAACGCGCACGATAGTAGGCTTACGTGTGAGACGCGCACGATAGATCCGATCGTTTTGTTTTGCAAAGCATTCAATAACAGCGTGTATTTACCATTGATTTAATTTTGCATTGTTGTTAGAAGAATCTTGGTATAATGTTGATAATTTTCGTTGGTCGATATTATTGGATAATTCTCTAGGGTTGCGTGTTAACTATCGATCGAAGCATCTAGATAGATCCACTAGAAGCTGAGAGAATCTTTTAGGATGAAGAAAGTTGTACGAAGTAAGACTTTGATGACGAATTTCATTGTGATTGGTCATAATTGCGTCACCCTGGAACATTCGAACGTTCTCTCTACTCTAGTATTAGAAAACTATATAATTGATGCACTGTGTCTGAAAAGAGGGAGAAAGTGGAAAAAGCGATTGCATGCAGTTGTTGATGTACGCTGAATAAAGTTAGAAAACTTCATATGACGACTCCTGCCTTGTTGCTGAGTGAACAGGTTGCGTGGATAAATGAATCCGAGTTACACTTATGAGGATTCAAGCATTGGGGCTGAATCAACTACTGATAAAAACCAACAACGAGTGTAACAATCTGCTGAAACAACCCTAGTGGCAACACTGAAGACACTCCACCATACCAACCGGTCACTTTACAGTAAAGACAACCCACGCAGGGGACGCTGAGGCTATACTCTAATTTATCGAACCCCCGTTTACAAAAACAAAATAGAATATAAACATTACAAAAATTTCAGCAAAACACATACATATAAAATGCCTACATTGCCAAATAATAACATCATAGGAAGCCCCAGTGACCACCTGGCAGAATTAGGCGTCCAATATTTCCAAGCTGATCCAACAGACCTCACACACAAATAAGAAGCTTTGTCCCGGAAGAGTTTTCAAGAAAAAAGGTAGGTGACTGGTTTAGCGAAGAAGATAGTATAGTAGATTGATAGAACAGAGTAGGAATGAGAAAAAACAAAAGGAGAAAGACAGCGACAGTGGGAATTTAAAGCACTAAATTTCCAGAAAGTGGGGATACTATTTATACTGAAACCCCCGGCACCCCCACGAGGGTGGGATTTTGATAACCTATTCTCTATGCTGCATAGCGGAAGGGTGAACCAGCAACATCTTCGATTGAAAAGGGGTTAGGCCGTGAGGCTTGTTTACAAGCGAACTTGTTTATTATAGAAAGTTGAAACCGAAGAGGCAGTAACATTGCTAGTATATTAGCGGGTGTTTTTTTTCCAGTTCAAGGGCTGCAGCTCAATGCGATGGCCGATATATAGTTAGGACCTAACGCAAGCAGCCCGAGGCGCGCACTTGCTGCCTTAAAGGCAACGCCTGACAGCCCAGACCATTGAATCACAATACTGGGATAGGGGATAGGGGATAGGGAGAGCAGAGACCTAGTTCCTGCAGGATGTATTGTGTGTGTGTGTGTGTGTGTGTGTAGCTGGTGTTCACCCGTCCAGGACACGAGCGTCAGGATCTCTCTCTCTCTCTCTCTCTCTCTCTCTCTCTCTCCACCCATGTGCATAAATATGTACTCCGATACAATGACATCATAGTAAGCCATGAATGACATACAATGTTGTGCACTCCAAGTCCAGTGCAGCGTACTCTACTCGCAACTAGAAGTACACACAACTAGAAGTACATGCATGCATCTAGACCTATCGATATACACTACTCAATTTGCGCATGCACATATTCACTCCGACATGATCAATATACATGTTACATATAAAATAAAATACAATAAAATAAAAACAACTTGATTTAGAGATGTGTTAACCGTATAAATATATTTCCAATGACTCAATGCGATTATTGGATCCGCATGTTGTGTTGTCTGTACAGGAAAAATAGTAATGTAGGCCTTATTCGTTGTTTTACATGCTCTATTGCGCAGTAGAAAGGTTAGATGTGTGTTGTGTAACACCTTTATTCCTACAGTCATGTTTACCAGTACAGCCACGTAAAAAGCGTCGCTAAACTAACCTTTCACCTGTGAACTCTAACCTCTCCTCTCTACCCCTAGGCACCTCTTACCAACCACTCCTGACCCAGCGCACTGTCATCGGACATCCATCGATATTTCCTGCGGCCTCATCACAAATATCACACACATCACAGCCACCGACGATGATCCACTCGCTAACACAACAGAAAAGCATCGCACAAGGCTAACCTTTCACCTGTGACCTCTCCACCTCTCACCTCCGACACGTCTTACCGCTACTTCTGACCTAGCGAAGTGTCAACGACATCCATCGATATTTCTGCTGCGTCATCACAAATCTCACACACCACACCACAACAAACATACACACACACACGCACAGAGGCAAAGCGACAAGGTCACCGCCATGAGATGAGACTAGTCCACAACAACAACGTGGAAAGTATAACCCAGAGCCGTCGCTCGAGCACAGAAAGCAAGGCTGGGGACACTCACGCACACGCACGCACACACACACACCCACCCACCCACCCACACACACACACGCACACACACACACACACACAAGAGACGGAACGTAAAACCAGACTCTAGCATCACCGATTGCCGCAGAAAATTCCCCAATAGAATACGTTGACTGTCGATAGCTTCTCTTGTTGTGGATGGCCCTACTATCACGTCGTAAGCTCTTGGCTTGTTTTGGACAGACTGTGTTACGATTTTATTATTTTGGACAGGCTAAGGAATGCTTCTTTTCTTCTTTTAGCCAGACTGTCGCAAGCTGCTTTTTAACAAAATATTATTAGCCACACTGCACGTCACGTGGTAAACTTTTCTTGTTATTGGACAGGCTGGCATAGTCTCAGCGGGCAGGCTCACAACCAGATCGACTACATCATGGTCAAAAAACGCTTCAGATCAAGCGTCAACATTAGCAGAAACACGCACTTTTCCAAAAAAAAACCAACAACATCGGAAGTGATCACGATCTCGGGATGATGTCTTTCCGGCTCCACTTGAAGAGAGTAAACACAGCAAAGTACACCAGACTGAAGTTCGACCTGGGCAAAAATATTGCAAGCGACAATTGCTCATTATGTGAGCTGGTGAAGTAGATGTCAACATCATGACCATTACCTTCAACTCAGATGTGACCGATGCCGCCACTGGGATCCTTGGCCAGTACCCCCAAAAGAAGAAACCGTGGATCACACCTGAACTTTTCGACCTGTGTTACAAACGAAGAGAGATGAAAAAGAAAAAGAACACCTCACAGGGAGCTGATGTCTACCGAAAAATCAACAATGATATCCGAAAAGGCGTGCGCACAGCAAAGGAGAACTGAATTGAAGATCAATGCTAGAAAATAGAGAACAGTCTGAACAAGAACAACAGCAAGAAGGCCTACCAGACTGTGAAGCGGCTGACAAGTGTTGAACAGCACAAGGTCTCCACGATCCAAAGTAAGCCTGGCATATGCCTTACAGAAGAACAAGAAGTATTGGATAGATGGACAGAGTACTGCTCTGACCTTTATAACCACACACCAAACGGAGACCCATCAGTTCTAGCATGTCCCCAGAACAGAGAAGAAGTAGAAATCCTCCCAATTCACCGAGAAGAAGTTGAGGCAGCAGTGCAATCGCTGAAGACGGGGAAGTCAGCGGGAGTGAACAACATACCCGCAGAATTGCTCCAAGCAGGAGAAAAAGCGATAGTTGACGCAATCACCATTATCTGTAACAAGATCTGTCAGAGTGGGGGATGCCTACACCATGGACCCAGTCGCTTGTCATCACTCTTCCCAAAGAGAGTAACCTTCAGGAGTGTGAAAATTACCGCACCATCAGCCTCATCAGCCATCCCAGCAAGGTGCTCCTGCAAATAATACTCCACAGGTCGAAACTCCAAGCTGAACAAATCATAGCCGAAGAACAAGCAGGATTCAGGGCAGGGGAAAAGTACTATTGAACAGATTTTTAACCTCAGAATATTCTGCTAGAAATACCTACAGCACCATCAACTCTATATCATGTGTTTGTAAACTTCAAGAAAGCGTTTGACTGGATCTGGCATGAAGTCCTGTGGGCAACCATGAGAGTGTGCAACATCAGCCATAACATTAATGAAGTCCACAAAAGCCTATATGACAAGGCTACCAGTGCAGTCCTCCAAAACAGCGCCATCGGGAATTAGTTTAGGACAACAATCGGTGTGCGTTAAGGATGCCTACTCTCTCCAACACTCTTCAACATCTTTCTGGCGCGCATCATGTCAGATGCCCTTGCAGACCACGAAGGCACAGGGGGTAGAGCAATCTCCAATCACTTGAACATCTGTTACAGAGGCTTGACACCACCTCCAGAGCCTATCGAATGGAAATAAGTGCAAACAATACCAAAATGATGACCAACAACATCAATGGCATCAACGCGGACATCAAAGTGGAAGACCAATCCCATAACACAGTGCACAGCTTCAAATATTTAGGAGCCATTGTATCAAACAATTGGTCCCGCCAGGAAGTCCTCTCCAGGATCGCACAAACAACTGCTGCCCTGACAAGGTTGAAGCACATTTGGAAAGAAGGACCATCAGTTTACACTCCAAGGCGAGGCTCCTGCGCTCCCTTGTCATCTCCATCTTCTGTATGCTTGCGAAACATGGACGCTCATAGCAGACCTAGAACGAAGAATACAAAGCATGGAAATGAGGTTCTACAAAGACTTCCTGGGCATTTCTTATACCCAGCACATCACCAACGACGAAGTCCGACACACCATCACACAAGCACAACACGATGACATGCTCACAGTGAAGAAACGGAAACTTCGATGGTATGGCCACGTCAATAGAGCATCAGGCCTTGCAAAGACTATCTTGCAAAGCAAGGTGCAAGGAGGCAGAAGAAGGGGGAGACAGAAAAAGAGGTGGGAGGACAACATTCGAGAAATGGATTGGCTTGACACTGAGCGAAGCTGAGGACAGAGAAAGATGGAGTACACTGGTTAAACGCTCATCTATGTTGCCCCAACGACTTCCGAGTTACGGGATAGGATATGATAGGAAAGGATAGGATAGGAAGTGGCAATCTTTTCTTGTTTGGGCCAAACGGTCGCAGCATAATCAGCCTTTCTTATTTTTAGACAAACTGCCATAAACCTGTCTTGTGGACAATCACATCTATACAATGTCACCCCTTCAAACTTAGAAAAACCAGATGTACTCGATGCAAACCAGAATATTGAACACAACATTTACATGATATTTACAACAGCAAGCATTATCCAACTACATCCATTATGATGAAGACGTCCACTTGTAAAGCACCAGACTCCATCCTGCACCAGCATGCTCGGTGCGCTAAAATATAAAGTAAATAATAACAAAAACAATAAGGTGCCACAGAGAACCTGAATTATTGCTTAAACAAAAAGGTCTTCAGCTGTTTTTTGACAGTGTTCACAGTACGGTTTGCAGTGTTCTGGACCTTCTGCAGTCTCTGAAGCTAGAACTGAAGAGTGTCCCAAACGATCAGCTTAGACCACAGTTCACTAGGAAAATAGCTAATGCAGTGGCTGTAACACTGATTCAATCCAGACTAGACTTCTGCAATAGCTGAGAAGTCATTGAAAGTGAATTGTCAACAATGAGCCCAAGATTCCGAGCTGGGTCTTGATAAATCTATTTTAGAGGCCCCCACTTGGATGGCTTCAATGGCAATTTTGCAACGACTGACATCAGAGTCACAGAGAGTGACCTCGGTTTTCTCATCATTCATTTTCAGTCTGTTCTGATTCATCCAAGATTGTATATCCTGGCAGCACCACTATGGACTTTATTGCAGCTGCAGCCGACTCAGGGGTCAGGATGAAAGTTCCTGTAGACCTCTGTGTCATCAACACAGAGCTTACGACACAAGCCGTGGTTCTCAAGGAGCTTGCCTAGTGGACGTACGTGTATACATGGAGAACAGAATTGGGCCCAAAGTGGGTCCTTGTGGAACACCACAGGTCAGACGAGTCCAAAAAATAGCCCCGATGGTGGTAGACAAACATCCTTGGAACCCTGGCGTTTTAAGTGCAACTTTAAAGGGACCCGCTATGACACACCAGCTCAATTCCTATGTTAGCAGCACTGTTTAGTGCCTCCGCATTTTGCTTGCTGCGGGCTATTTATAGCGTGCCTGCACCCTCCCTTCCAGTAAAAGGAAGCATCGGCAAAGCTATTTATAGCTAGCCTGGCTGACCTAACCTCAAAATCTAAAAAGCTTTGGTTGAGTCGCTGTGATGAACACGCCCCTTCAACAGATCCTTTTAACATTGTTTTTATTTTTTGTAAATGAATAAAGTCCGTAGTTGTTGTGCCTATTAATAGCAACACCTAGACAACTTTCTAGAGCTAAAAATAGCAGCTACCAACACCAGTAAGAGACAGAACCCCGCTAAAAAAATTGCTCGTAAGGTTTTTCGTGTTAGGTTAATAAAATAGAACGCACAGACCAAAGACGCACACTTCAAGCCGGGTAATTCACTCAGAAAAATTATTAGGGTCAAAGGTCTCACGGCTATGGTATTGATGTACCGTTAGTACAGGGGAAATCACTCCCTGTCAGAACCAAAATTGAAAATTCAAACTGTAGCGGTTAGTTTAAGCACGTTAAACAATTGTTATCATCGTTTAATACAATAACTATGCCAATTTTAAGGTAAACCCTTTCGATTTGGGACCTTTTTTTAAAACAAAACTGTCGCCAGCTGTGAAGCAAGGGGACGGATGACTAATAAGAAGAAAAATGGGTCGCCAGTCGGGCGAGTCAGCGGCAATTAAGGTTTATGTAGTCCAGACGATTTTGTTTTATACTGGCATTTGACGGACAGCCCAGTGCATTCAGTACTGATATCTGGATGCACGCACACAGTCGACTGCATGTAACAAGTGTCACGGCCTCATGCATAGGACAGCATCTGATTCATTCTCTCTCTCTCTCTCTCTCTCTCTCTCTCTCTCTCTCTCTCTCTCTCTCTCTCTCTCTCTCTCTCTCTCTCTCTCTCTCTCTTTCTCTCCCTTTCTCTCTCTCTGTCTCTCTCTCTGTCTCTCTCTCTGTCTCTCTCTCTCTTTCTTTCTCTCTTTCTCTCTCTGTGTCTCTCTCTGTCTCTCCCTGTCTCTCTCTGTCTCTCTCTCCCTGTCTCTCGCTCTCTGTCTCTCTATCTGTCTCTTTCTGTCTCTCTCTCTGTCTCTCACTGTCTCTTTCTCTGTCTCTCTCTCTGTCTCTCTCCCTCTGTCTCTCTCCCTCTCTCTCTCTTTCTCTCTGTCTTTCTGTCTCTCTCTGTCTCTCTCTCTGTCTCTCTCTCTGTCTCTCTCTCTCTCTCTCTCTCTCTCTCTCTCTCTCTCTCTCTCTCTCTCTCTCTCTCTCTTTTACGTCTTCTTCCCACAGAGATAACACTTTATCAGCTGGATACACAGACAGACAGAAAAAGCGACTAGGTAGAAGGGACCTAGTGTTCTTGCTGGTGTAGTTATGTGTTGCTGGTACTCACATCTAGGACATGAACGTCAAGACCTTTAAAACATTTGTGCGGTGGAATGCGTGCGTGCTCATTACTAGACCTCGGTGAATACTCTCAATGTTCCTATACCTTTCACATGAATAAACAATCACTGTAATCTTCAGCCCGGCATCACACAAACCTTCAAGCCAGCAGATACATCACTCGCAAAAGGCCTACTCTACATGTGCAGCAAAAAGATTTTAAATGAAACTCTCACAGGAACGATCAATTTCTAAAGTCTCGCGTAAATTGCCAAGCCAATCACAGCCGTACAGCGTAGCCGAGACTGGACGAGACCCGCTCCCTCTCCCAAAGTGAAAGGGAGATAGGCTTCGCCTATAGTCTCAGACTGTCAGAGATGGCTGTGTAGGGCAATCTAAGTAATCTTTTGCTTTTTGTGGCCCTAAACAATGGAATTCGCTGCCAGCTAACATTCGTAGTATTGCATCCACGCAGACTTTCAAGAAAGCACTCAAAACACATCTTTTCAAGCATTATTTTCCCACTGAATGAACTAACGAACATCACAATTCTTCTTCCTGCTTACATCCAGTCGACTGCCCAGTTTTAAACTGTTACCTCGCGGTGAATGCTTGTGTCCGTGTTGAAGGTCATCTATTAATTTTATATAAGGGTATTTACCAATGTCGTCCAAGTTCTTTTATAACACTAGTTTAGTGAAATGTATCTGTTTTAGTTGAGTCCAGTCCTTTTTAATGTTGTGATTCATGTCCTTTCATTGTATTTTACTGTCTTAAGAAATGTTTACAATCTTATGTTTTGTTTTTTTAAGGTGTATAATTTTTTTTAGTTGTTTTGCTTTGTTAAATGATGTGATAATGAATGTTTTTATTGTGGACATGTACTTTGGCCAGGCGCTCATGCGTCTGTGTGTGTGTGTGTGTGGGTGTGTGTGTGTGTGTGTGTGTGTGTCTACTGTTAAGTAATGTACATACTCCTGGTTTAGCAGTTTTTTACTAGGCATGTTTTTGTTTTACATATTTTATTTTGTTTTAATATTATTGCTTTTTAGTGCATTGTAAAGCGTGGCGAGCCCATGTCTGTTGGGGTACCACGCTATATAAATCAACTGTATTAAGTAATGCATGACCTCCAGCGTGGAGTTGTGTGTACTATACAACATAATAAATGATGATGATGATGATGATGATGATGATGATGATGAGGATGATGATGATGATGATGATGATGATGATGATGATGATGATGATGATATCATTCTTATTCAGCGTTTTCCAGCTCAAGAGCTGCTCAAGGCGCTGGCCGACACAGGATCCAACTCAAGCCGCCCGAGAGGCCCACCTGCAGCCTTTGGGCGCATAGTCTGACGCCTAGGCGACTGAGCACTATACAGGGCAGTCGGGGGGTGGGGGAGAAGGTGCCGAGTGCTTGCTGGGTGTGTTTGTGGGTAGTCGGCACTCACTCGTCTAGGACATAAGCGTCAGGATCTTTAAAGCCCGTGCCATGGAATGTGTGCGTGCACAAATTACACCTCGGTTTACACTCTCATCCGAAGGAGTAATAATAATAATAATAATAATAATAATAATAAGAAGAAGAAGAAGAAGAAGAAGAAGAAGAAGAAGAAGAAGATGTCGATTTATATAGCGCACGTATCTCGCGCACAAAAAAGTGACTCAAAGCGCAAAGTATACATCATCCACAACCCTTATTGACACCAACTTCCAGCAATGAATTTGTAAAGACTCGTCAGTATGGTCGACTAAATCACACAGCACCTCTAGTGCGCTCTGAGCATGCTTGTCAACGTAGAGAGTTTGTGCGCAAGGCAAGAAATACCAATCTACTATCGTTATCGCTTCGCTTATAAACCCACCTGACAAGAGTTTGAGCAGCAGCAGCAACAACAACTTTTGATGGACGAGGTATACATCTGAATACATCCATACATTCACCAAAGAAGATGCACACAAACATTGCCTTCAAAACAGCAAAATGTCTATTAAACAAAAATTTATATGCATCAGTTTTCAAAGTCTCACAACGAGGATCTCATAATATCTCTCTCTCTCTCCTAACAAAGATATAGACTATATTATTACAAAATTCAGCCTACATAAGTTTACACAATAAACGGTTGGGTTGTAGCGGCTTATGTGTTACGAAATCCATCCTATACTTCTAAATCATGCGCAACAGTTTGCAAGTCTGTAAATAATCTTTTTTTTTAAAATTGTATATCTAGCTGTTTCTACTAACAAGATAATGTGATCTTGTTTAATAGAATATTATTTTGTTTTAAATGTATTTTGTACTTGTTCCTGTTCGCTAGAGGCATCTCATCCTTACAATTTGTCAAAAGGTTGGCTCTTATTTCAGCTTTGATCTTGTGCGTCCTTAATGTCTTTGGTGTTGTGTTGGCCTGTCTCGTTGACAATAATAAACTTCTGTTTAAAACTAGCAAGATAATTAATAGCCTCCACAATTATTACCAAAAGTATCCTACATACCGCCAAAACTGTCGTAGCGGCGTAGCCGTATGCAGGGCTATTATTTTAGACCTACTACAGAATTCGTCCTCTTGTACTAAACTGTTGGGGCGTGCAACGTCTATATAAATAATTGAGCGCGCGCTTTTTAAGCGAACGCGTTGGACATCAGCGCAGGTTAGGAACAACATCAACGATAGTTGCTTCTGTACAACAGTGCAGTGTAATGTTGTTGTGGAAAGAGCAAAATTCCGGTGCATAACTGAAGAGATCTATGGCTGTTACAATGCGGTTCCTTGTCTATTTAAAGACACCCACTCTGACCACACTCATTCTCTCCTCTCTCCCTCCCCCCCCTCGTTATACATTCACAGTGAATGTTGATCCAGTAAATTTTTTTGTTGCTTCCAAGAAAGAAAACAACTTTTCCTTTCCTATCCCGTAGCTCGAATGTCGTTGGGGCACCACAGATGATCGTTTAACCAGCGTACTCCATCTTTCTCTGTCATCAGCAACCCTCATGGCTTCGCTCAGTGTCAACCCAGTCCATTCTCGAATGTCGTCCTCTTACCTTTTTGTCTGTCTTCCTCTTCTTATACCTCTTTGCACCGTGCCTTGCAGGAAGGTCTTTCTAAGGCCTGATGCTCTGTTGACGTGGTCTTACCATCGGAATTTCCGTTTCTTCACCACTGTGAGTATGTCATCGTGTTGTCCAATGGCTTGTGTGATGGTCTGTCGGACTTCGTCGTTGGTGATGTGTTGAGTATAGGAAATGCCCAGAAGTCTTCTGTAGCACATCATCTCCATGCTTTGTTTTCTTCATTGTAGGTCTGCCGTGAAGATCCATGTTTCGCAAGCGTATAGGAAGAAGGAGATGACAAGGGAGCGCAGCAGCCCCACCTTAGGGTTTGGGTTAGGATTTAGGGTTCGAACACTTCAAAGTACTTAAAAATAGGGACGAAATATGATCCATTGTCAGCACAACGTATGTGGCGTTTCGGGAAAGTCATGATAATACTGTGTAACCTCGGCTGTGTGGGTGTGTGTGTGTGTGTGTGTGTGTTTGGTTCGGTGCTTGCCTTTTTAGCATGACCATCCACGTATTTAGCCTTCCCGCGTTTGGCCAACATGAAACATTGCTAGTGTGTACCAGGTCACTACACCACTGCGCCTCCGTTGATTGTATACCTACAGCAACACTCTACAAATCGAAGTAAAACGGCAACAATAACAACAACAACAACAACAACAACAATAAAATGAAACGTTGCGTAGCGGAGACTCGCCGAAGTTCACCTTCACCGGTTTAATCCAACGGAATTGAATTTCACTGCAAATTTCCAAGTGTTTTCTAACACAACAAGACCTCCCCAAAATTCCACATGTCTACCATGAATCCTTTCCGATCCGTACAACTTTCGTTGTAACACAGAAAATTAACCCTTTTGAAAATGCTTAATTTTGTCCGCTATGTATGCGATTGCCTGAAAATACATTTAAACGGCTTGCGTGCCATCTGGTTTACCTTTCGTTCCTCTTTTTCTGAATTCCTATCATTGGTTGTTTCGACGCTGGTGTCAACTGTTTTGCTGACGCCATTTGCAAGCAACACAAAGCGAGAGTGCATTTTTCTTGACGTATCTCAAGAACCACTGAATGGATTTCGACCAATCATTTTCTGCAGATAGTTGTTGATGATGATGATGATGATGATGATGATGATGATGATGATGATGATGATGATGATGATGATGATGTGATCTTGTAAGGCGCCAAAAATCCATGTACGTAGTGTTCATGCTCTATGCGCACCAAGACGGTGATTCAGCCATATTAAAACAGGTAAGTTTTTAGTCCTTTCCTGAGGCTTGGCAGGGATGGAGCTTGCTTCAAGCTCAGGGGAAGGGAGTTCCACAGAGTGGGTGCAGCCTTTTTGAAGGAGCGCATTCCAAGTCTTTTTGGTTGTGTTGCTTGTGCGCACACTGCACTGGGGGTTTCAAGTCTACACTGAGTCCCTGACCCGAGTTCGCGTCTGGGTTTGTAAGGGGAGACCAGTTCTGTGAGGTAGGTGGGAGCAGTGCTCGTGAAGCCCTGATAGGCCAGTGCCAGGATTTTGTAGTCCAGTCTTTTTTTAACGAGCAGCCAATGAAGAGAACAAAGTCCAGGTAAAATGTGCTCATTCCTTTTTTTAAATTTTTTTAGAACAATCCTTGCTGCAGTATTTTGAACAAGTTGTAGTCTCTGCAGTTGTGTTTCGGGTAATCCCCAGAGGCAGCCATTACAATAATCCAATCTAGAGAGGATGAGAGAAGTTGCAACTGATCTGGCTGTTCTTAGATTTAACAATGGGCGAAGTCTGCCTAGCATTCTGATGTAGAAGTAGCATGTCCTCACGATGAAACTAACATGCGTTGACAAGGTTAGTCGGCTGTCAATGTACAAGCCTAGGTTTCGCACTACATCAGATGGTGTGATCTTGGCCTCTCCAATTTGTACAGAGTCGATGCTGGATTTCGCTAGGTTGGTCTTAGCACAGCAAAATCTCAGATCAGTTCAGATCAGGGCCTACCATTCCATGTTTCGTTTTGCCTTGTTAGGACAAAGCCGATTAACAACGCCGCCAAGACCATTAATTAATTTCGTTAATTTATTTCATTTAAGGTCTGTACACATTGTGATTTTAGACCAAAGAAAATTAACACCTTATGAAAATATGTGTTACAGTCGAGAGAGTCACTCAATACAAATACCTCGGAACCATCATTGACGAGAAACTGAACTTCACTGCAAACACCCAGGTCATCCACAAAAACTGTCAGTCTAGAATTTACTGCCTTCATAAACTTCGAAATCTCCAAGTCAATAGCCGCATCCTTCAGACTTGTAGCTCTCCTTTTATTGAATCCGTTCTTACCTTTTCTTTTATCTGCCAGTATGGAAGTTTGTGCGTGAAAAACAAAAGTGTGCTGGATCGAGTGGTGAATGTCTTGGGAAGAGAGTCTGCAGGTGTTGTATGAAAGGCGTGTTGTGCGGAAAGTCAGGTGCATTGTGCTTCGATAGCACTCATGTGCTTGAGCAATGAGCACCACTTTCAGCTCCTGCCTTCTGGAAGGCGTTACCGAACACCAAGGGTAAGAAATCTCAGAACGAAAAACAGTTTTATCCCAAAGGATGTCTCATTACTTAATACATGACATGTGTGTGTGTGTGTGTGTGCGTGTGTGTGTGTGTTTGTATGTGTCCAAAATAATTTCATTTAACATTTGTTGTCGTTTAATGTTAGCATGCATATGTGTAATTATATTAATATGTGACAGTTTTACACTCATTGTCATTATCATTGTTGATATTATTATTGTGATGTTTATTCCTTGTTGATTATAATTGTACACCACAATGTATTTCCTTGTAAAAGATAATAAAGTTGTCTTATCTTATCTTATCTTAAATGCGCATTTTTTCAGCTATGTGTGTGAATGTCTGGAAATACATTTGAATGGTTTGCCATCTTGTTTCTCTTTCTTTTTGGACACTGTTTAAAGTAATTTATTACTCAAAGTCGTTTCAATATAAAATAAACACTGAGTATTTTTTTCCTTTCTTCCTTAAAATTGATATTTTTAATATATGGGATGCAGTTTATAGTGCCAAACAAAATTTCACTGTCAAGATTATAATCTATTGTTTCTGTTTACAATTCATTGATCCGAACTTCCAAAAACTTCAATAAAATTACTTTTCTTTCTTGAAATGACACCAAGTGAACTTCAGAAGTTGCATATGCGCATGCACATTTTTTTTCCTTCAACTTCAAAGGGTATGGAAGTATTAGGCATTTAAAATATTTATCTTTCTTTACTTTTAAAAAATCATTTAACAATTTGAGAGCCCATTTCTTCACAAAAACGAAACCTCGCCGTTCTCTTAAGTACTTTTTGTCTTTCCTACTTCCATTTTCGTCGACGCAATAATCAATTCTCAAGAAAAACAACACCTTAACCGTCTAGAATGGTTCTCATTTTACAATCATTATTTAATATAAACGACTTAAA
>CM072518.1:61227721-61339865 GCA_036898135.1 Oncomelania hupensis
GCCAATTTGGAAAGACAGGACCACCAGTCTACATTCCAAGGTAAGGCTGCTTGCGCTCACTTGTCATCTCCATCGTCCTATATGCTTGCGAAACATGGACCATCACAGCAGATCTCCAACGAAGAACACAAAGCATGGAGATGAGGTGCTACAGAAGACTTCTGGGCATTTCCTATAGCCAGCACATCACCAACGACGAAGTCCGACAGACCATTACACAAGCCATTGGACAACACGACGACCTGCTCACAGTGGTGAAAAAAACGGAAACTCCGATGGTATGGTCCCGTCACCAGATCATCAGGTCTTGCAAAGACCATCCTGCAAGGCACAGTTCAAGGAGGTAGAAGAAGAGGGAGACCGAAAAAGAGGTGGGAGGACAACATTCGAGAATGGACTGGTTTGACACTGAGCGAAACCATCAGGGTTGCTGAGGACAGGGAAAGATGGAATACGCTTTTTAAACGATCATCTGTTGTGCCCCTACGACCTCCGAGTTATGTGATAGGATAGGATAGGATGATAGGACCATAGGAACCAGGGTCATCAGTGAGCCATGCGAACGCTGTTCCACTGAGCTACCTACGGCGGTGGATCTAAGAGCGATACAATAATGTTGAAGAAACTCGCCTAATAACGCATTTTCTTAAACGAGTTAACAACGCACCTATTAGGCTAACTCTCATGTTCACAAAATGAAATAGCGCGCAATCCAGCAACTTAAAAGGCCAGGCGATGAAGAACGTGTGCTTATTTGTGTGTGTGTGTGTGGTGTGTTGTGACGATTGAGCTCACCTGGGAAATGACATTGTTTTGACCTGAAAAGATGATACACTGGGTAATCGTTGCTCAACTCGACCGCCAAACTCTGATTTTGTTTTAGCGTCTTCTTGTTTCGCTATGTAAAATAATGTTCGAGAAACAAATGGGTCCATTCTCATTATTGTAAATTTGGAATTCTAGCAGTACGGTTTTTTTTCCCATTACATTTGTCGATTAAAAAGAAACATAAAATTATGGGTCTATTATGCACACTTTCGCAGAAGTGCTATTTTTTCAGAATCAACCTTGAGACTAATCATAGGCATATAAACAAATGAACGTATCGATTTCATTATACCAAACCCGTACGCAAAGGACACTGTTAGTTTTATCTATCAAGTCTTTTTAAAGAAAATAAAAAGACAACTTTTGTGAGATAAAAAAATAAGCTAAAAATGCTTATTCAAAACGTCACACACACACACGCACCCCCACGCACACGCACACCCCCCCCCCCCACACACACACCCACACACACACAATCAAGCGTGTATTCATGGCAAATTAGGGTTTTGGACAGAATGTAGTCATCGAAAAGCGTTTTTTTTTCATTTAAAAATATAACACTTAGATTTTTAAAAATGGCTCTTTCCCTCACAACATTGACCTATTTCCTCTCCTAACTCTCACCCTTACCCTTACCCTAAACCTTAAAAGTTCTACTTCAAATTTGCCCTGAAAAGAGTTCGTCTCGGATGGAACAGCACACCCATGTACTTAAAACAGTCCTATGCACTACCAGAGCACTTCCATGTACTACCGGAGCACTCCCATGTACTACCAGTGCACTCCCATGTACTACCAGTGCAATCCCATTTACTACCAGTGCACTCCCATGTACTACCAGAGCACTCCCATGTACTACCAGAGCACTCCGATGTACTACCGGAGCACTCCCATGTACTACCGGAGCACTCCCATGCACTACCAGAGCACTTCCATGTACTACCGGAGCACTCCCATGTACTACCAGTGCACTCCCATGTACTACCAGTGCAATCCCATTTACTACCAGTGCACTCCCATGTACTACCAGAGCACTCCCATGTACTACCAGAGCACTCCGATGTACTACCGGAGCACTCCCATGTACTACCGGAGCACTCCCATGCACTACCAGAGCACTTCCATGTACTACCGGAGCACTCCCATGTACTACCAGTGCACTCCCATGTACTACCAGTGCAATCCCATTTACTACCAGTGCACTCCCATGTACTACCAGAGCACTCCCATGTACTACCAGAGCACTCCGATGTACTACCGGAGCACTCCCATGTACTACCGGAGCACTCCCATGTACTACCAGAGCACTCCCATGTACTAAAACAGCACTCCCATGTACTAGAAGAGCACTCCCGTGTATTAAAAGAGCACTTCCATGTACTAAAAGAACACTCCCATGTACTACCAGAGCGCTTCTATGCACTACTAAAGCACTCCAATGTATTTAAAAAGCACTCAAATGTACTAAAATGCACTCCCATGTACTACCAGAGCACGCCCATGTACTACAAGAGCACTCCCATGTACTACCAGAGCACGCCCATGTACTAAAACAGCACTCCCATGTACTACCAGAGCACCCCCATGTACTAAAAGAGCACTCCCATGTACTACCAGAGCACGTCCATGTACTAAAAGAACACTCCCATGTACTACCAGAGCACGCCCATGTACTAAAACAGCACTCCCATGTACTACCAGAGCACTCCCATGTACTAAAAGAGCACTCTCATAATTATACTAAAAGAGCACTCCCATGTACTACTACCAGAGCACTTCCATGTATACTTCGAAAAAATGGTAACGCTGGAAAAATGTGGGGCGTTAGCTAAAAGCCCCATTTGTCCATATAAAGGCAAGTTTAGCACCGCATTTCTCCATGAATATACGCCCCGCCACCCCACCCCCCCCCCACACACACACACAGACACAAACACACACACAACGAAGGTTTAAAAAAATCTGTTTCTTCCTTCTGGAATTTGCACCGAACTCAGACAGTTCCCACACACTCTGCCGACTGAGGTTAGTTATTTTGTCACGAATCCTGTGTACAAGATTAACGTGTTCGCACAGGTCTGCATGTCACGCTAACCGCGACAGTCTACGTTCCACAATAATTTTCCTTGTATCGTGGCTCATTATTTTCACTATAATTGTAATCTTTTAACTTCACTGCACTGTAACTAAAAGATCTATAGGTTGTTTACTTTGTCGAAGCTAGTTGATTTAATAATACTACTACTACTACTACTACTAATAATAATAATAATTATAATAATAATAATAATAATAATAATAATAATAATAATAATAATAATAATAATAATAATAATAATAATAATAATAATAATAATAATAATAATAATAATAATAATAATAATAATAACAACAACAACAACAATAACAATTTAAAAAAAATAAATAATAATAATAATAATAATAATAATAATAATAATAATAATAATAATAATAATAATAATAATAATAATAATAATAATAATAATAAATGATCCTATCGGGCGCTTCTCTTCAAGCGAACTCTAATCGCGGCGATCTAAAAAGATCGTTATTACAGAAGGCGAAAGAAAAATATTTCTGTTAAATTTAGATTGACTGCATCAATATCGTTATTGAAGGGAGGGAGGAAACCAGAGTACCCGGTGAAAACCCTCTCCCATGTCTATCTATTATGCAATATTTTTGTTATTCCCCTGAAACCGAGAAACACTGGTCAACAATAACAGCAGCAGCAACTGTAAAGCTTTACGGACAAAAAAACTCAACAGTCTTTACTGAAATTAGCATAACAGCTTGCACACACATGCATGGGCGTCCATAACAATAAAATCTCATTTCTTTCACATTTCTATCGATCGTAATAGCAACGAACCAACAAAACAATTTTTTTTAAAATACGAAAATCCTTTAAAAGTTCACAACAGGTTTTGAAATCCATTCACTCAAACTCTTAACAGGAATCGAGCGGTGTGGAGGTCGATCGCATCAGCCTTCAAAGAAAAGCCATACACTGTAGTTTAAAAAAAAAAAAGAAAAAAAAAGCCTAAGCTTCTGGGGCTATATTGGATTATAAAATGCAGCAGGCACATTTGTGTAAAGTTTGGAAACTATCCAATTTTTGTACATTTTAAAACAATCCTGAAAACAAAGTACTTTTCTATGTTTCAGCGAGTTCAGATGAAAATAATAAGACGAAAGAAAACCTAAGGTCAAAGTGTCAGACGACGGGCCATTACGTGCTGCTGTCATCACTGGGACAATTTAGAAAATATATTTTAAAATTAATTTAATTGTACCACTGTACGGCTCAGAATACACTTTCGTTCAGGCAAATGCAGCGCTATTAACCAAAGGTGTTAGCTATTTGAAATAGGGAGGTACTTTTCAACCAATCTGAAATTAAACCAGAGTTTAGTTACTTTAGTCAGACATTGTTGATAGGGTGCAGCGGACTGCCAACAGCCGAGTCGGGTTCATAGCTTGGTTGACAGAAGGCTCACCCCTGATGCGTATCCTGATCCGCTGAAACAATCCTAAAGGTAACACTGAAGGCACTCCATCAGCCGGTCACTTTACACTAAAGGCATCCCAAGCAAAAAGACGCTGAGGCTGTACTCTAATTAATCGAAACCCCGTTTACAAAAAACAAATAGAATATAAACATCATTATAAAATATTAACAAAATACATACATATAAAATTCTAAATTGATAAATAATAATACCATAGAAAACCATGTTGACCATTCGGCAGAAAGCGTCCAATATCCCCAAGATGACCCAACAGACCTCATAAACAAATGAGTTTTGGGGAAGTTTTCAATTAAAAAAAAAGTTAGGTGACTGGTCTAGCGAACAAGATAGTAGATTGAAAGAACAGATCAGGAACAAAAAATAAAAATGAGAATGATGGAAACAGTTGTAAGTTTTAAGCACTCAATTTTCTCAAAGTGGGGATACTATTTATACAGAAAACCCCGGAATCCCAACGGTGAGAATGAAACCGGAGATCAGCAATGGAAATTCTAACCACTTGGTAAGAATCCCAATACGTGACTGTTGCTTTATGCAAAATGCAGTACAGTATTCCAAAGGCTGTCTCATTACTTAATAAATGACATGTGTGTGTGTGTGTGTGTGTGTGTGTGTGTGTGTGTGTGTGTGTGTGTGTGTGTGTGTGTGTGTGTGTGTGTGTGTTTTGTTTGCCCAAAATAATCTCATTTTTTTATTATTATTTTTTTTAATGTTAGCATGCATAAGTGTAATTCTATTCATATGTGACTGTGCATTTTTATCCTCATTGTCATTATGATTGTTGTTATTATTATTGTGATGTTTATTCCTTGTTGATTGTAATTGTACACCACAATGTAATTTCTTGTAAAAGATAATAAAGTTGTCTTATCTTATCTTATCTTATCTTACAGTACTAATTTATGAAAACAGTTTACAGGTGGAAAAGAAACGAAAAACTCAACGAGTTCCCATTAAAGAAACATTGCCTGCCAAGGTTAACGTAGTATCACAGCAACTGCCAGCCTTATACAAGCCTATGGCGGGCTATTGGCGCCAAAACCAAGAGTTACCATTATCACGAGATAATTGAACTTAACTTGTGTTTTGTGTAACTTACAGAGATACCGGTATGCCAGAGTGTTAATTAATAATTATCCGTATTTGCCACGCTTCCTAGCGCCAAAACCTGATACTTACAACTATCATAAAATAATTACAAATATTACAGGAAAATGACAATTATCAAGTCATAATAACAATTATCATTGAAAAATTACAAATATCTTCGTGTGATCATGTTTAATTTTTATTTTGGGCTCTAGCAATCCATCTGGAAATGGGCCGAAACCAAAAATTGCAATTTTCACTTGATAATTACAATTTGTACGTATCAATTGTAAATATTTCGTTAATATTTGTAATTATCACATGATATTTGTAATGATCAGGTTTTGGCGCTAGTAGGCAGTCATAAGGTGAATTTCACAGAACACGTGTCAATTACTATTATCACTGATACCTGTAAATGCACGTTTTGGCGTTAGGAAGCCGCTTTAGTCAGAATTAAGGATGATGACGTAAAAATTGTAATTATCAATTGAAAATTGTAATTATTATGTGACCAATACAATTTTTGGTTTTGGCGCATTTCCACGCGGATTGCTAGAGCCAAAACTGAAAATTAAACATGATCACGCAACGATATTTATAATTTTTCAATGATAATTGTAATTATTCCTTCATAATTGTAATTATCCCATGATATTTGTAAATATCTCATGATAGTTGTAATTATCAGGTTTGGGCGCTAGTAGGCCGTCATACAAGCCTTCGCTTGTGGTACTGTTAACTTTGATTGGAAATGTTCATTGGGAACACTTATTAGTTCCTGTTCTACATCATCACCCAGTGTTCTGAAACGTTCTAACCTCTACATTTTGCTATTAACGCTCTAACCTATAAATTCTGCTATTAACGCTCTAACCTCTACATTCTGCTATTAACGCTCTAACCTCTATATTCTGCTATTAACGCTTTAACCTCTACATTCTGCTATTAACGCTCTAACCTCTACATTCTGCTATTAACGCTCTAACCTCTACATTCTGCAATTAACGCTCTAACCTCTACATTCTGCTATTAACGCTCTAACCTATAAATTCTGCTATTAACGCTCTAACCTGTAAATCCTGCAATTAACGCTCTAACCTCTACATTCTGCAAATAACGCTCTAACCTCTACATTCTGCCATTAACGCTCTAACCTCTAAATTCTGCCATTAACGCTCTAACCTCTACATTCTGCTATTAACGCTCTAACCTCTACATTCTGGTATTAACGCTCTAACCTCTACATTCTGCTATTAACGCTTTAACCTCTACATTCTCCTATTAACGCTCTAACCTCTATATTCTGCTATTAACGCTTTAACCTCTACATTCTGCTATTAACGCTCTAACCTCTACATTCTGCTATTAACGCTCTAACCTCTACATTCTGCTATTAACGCTCTAACCTCTATATTCTGCTATTAACGCTTTAACCTCTACATTCTGCCATTAACGCTCTAACCTCTAAATTCTGCCATTAACGCTCTAACCTCTAAATTCTGCCATTAACGCTCTAACCTCTACATTCTGCAAATAACGCTCTAACCTCTACATTCTGCCATTAACGCTCTAACCTCTAAATTCTGCCATTAACGCTCTAACCTCTACATTCTGCTATTAACGCTCTAACCTCTACATTCTGCCATTAACGCTCTAACCTCTACATTCTGCTATTAACGCTCTAACCTCTACATTCTGCTATTAACGCTCTAACCTATAAATTGTGCTATTAACGCTCTAACCTGTAAATCCTGCTATTAACGCTCTAACCTCAAAATTCTGCCATTAACGCTCTAACCTCTACATTCTGCTATTAACGCTCTAACCTTTACATTCTGCCCTTAACGCTCTAACCTCTACATTCTGCTATTAACACTCTAACCTCTACATTCTGCTATTTACGCCCTAACCTCTACATTCTGCCATTAACGCTCTAACCTCTACATTCTGCTATTAACGCTCTAACCTCTACATTCTGCCATTAACGCTCTAACCTCTACATTCTGCTATTAACGCTCTAACCTCTACATTCTGCCATTAACGCTCTAACCTCTACATTCTGCCATTAACGCTCTAACCTCTACATTCTGCCATTAACGCTCTAACCTCTACATTCTGCTATTAACGCTCTAACCTCTACATTCTGCCATTAACGCTCTAACCTCTACATTCTGCTATTAACGCTCTAACCTCTACATTCTGCTATTAACGCTCTAACCTCTACATTCTGCTATTAACGCTCTAACCTCTACATTCTGCTATTAACGCTCTAACCTCTACATTCTGCTATTAACGCTCTAATATGTAAATCCTGCTATTAACGCTCCAACCTCTAAATTCTGCCATTAACGCTCTAAAGGCTCTTTCTGTTTACAAAACAAGTCATAAGCCACGTTCAACAGAGAAGTTACTTTTCATCATGGATTCTTCAGTATAGTTTAATGTGTAGCCTACCTCCATGCTTTTCATCGATGCTGCAGCCTAGGCTTCTCTCATACTACGGTAGGCCTAGTTTCTGTTCCCCAACCAAGACTGCTCGCCGGTCTCTCATTCTGTCCTTTTCATTTTACGCATTCACACTCACACACACACAAACACACACACACGCACACATCAACACAACACAACACAGCAAAGTTGACACAATACACACGGACCTTTTGTCTTGATATGTCTCCGCTCCCCTTGTCGTCCGAAAAAACAAACTGACCGCTCCAGTGTACTCTCTGTCTCTCTCTCTCTGTCTCTCTCTCTCTGTCTCTCTCTCTCTCTCTCTCTCTCTCTCTCTCTCTCTCTTAAAAATGTCCGTTGACTAATTTTTTATTTTAAAATGGACGATTGTTTTTAATGTAATTATTTCCTTTCTAATAATAGATGCAACACGGTACACATCAAACTTGACTGCCATACGGGCTCTCGGCCAAAAGCATAACACGTTGATTAGCAGAGACTTAGCCGAGGCCTATGTTACGCTCACTAATGAAGAAGGCGAGCGTGAGCTTCAACTAGTCTCAGCTGCGCATTCTGCAAAATCATACTCGCCGTTTTGAAGTTGTCATCATGATCGTACAAGGAGGACTAAAATTGGTCCCTTGACAAGGTAGTGACGTCGTGATCAAACAGCTTGATGAAGCAAGATAAAACCGGGACTTGGGAGAAACCTCCTTCAGTTGCCTTAGGATGTTGACAGGTAAAAGGTTTACAGGCGAATGGTGTACAATAAATTGGCCATTTGTTGCAAATACAAGGTTAACTAATTATGGGTTTTTCCAAGTAATTATTTTCCTTATTGATTTGAGCACATATACACACACATGCACACACACATACACAAGCACACAACGCGTGCATGCATAAATACACACACACACACAAGGCGCGCACGCACAAATACACACGCACATACACGCACACGAATGCACACATACGCGCGTGCTTACACACACACACACATGTAGCACAAACACTTGTACACGAGAGCGCCTATAACGGTCTTCTTTCTATGTAGGCATAATTATATACTAGATGTATACATCGAGGAGAGACGGATCATAGGCGCTCGCTTGTCCAGATCCAAGCGCCTGCGACATAGAATTTATTCTATAGCATAGAATGAATTCTATGTTACAGAATGAATTCTATGTCATTCTTTGCTATAGAATTCATTCTATGTTATAGAATTCATTCTATGGCATAGAATTAATTCTGTGTCATCTTATTCATTCTATGCTATACTATTCATTCTATGCCTATAGAATTCATTCTATGTCATAGAATTCATTCTATGCTATAAAATTCATTCTATGCATATAGAATTCATTCTTTATTATAGAATTCATTCTATGTTATACAATTTATTCTATGCACATAAAATTCATTTTATGTCATATAATTTATTTTATGTTAAAGAATTCATTCTATGTTATAGAATGAATTCTATGCGTATAGAATTCATTCTATGTCATGCAATTTATTTTATGTTAAAGAATTCATTCTATGTTATAGAATGAATTCTATGCACATAGAATAAATTCTATGTTATAGAATTCATTCTTTGTAATAGAATTCATTCTATGTTATAGAATATAATTCTATGCATACAAGTGCATTCTATAATATAGAATTGTATTACATACATAGAATCTTATTCTCTATTATAAAATGTTATTATATACATAGAATTTTATTATGGACATAGAATTTTACACTATATTATAGAATGTTATTCTATACAAAGAATTTTATTCTATGACTTACAATATTGGTTTCTTTTTTATAAATGGAATTTCAACTAATGAATGCTTTTTGTGTGCATAGAATGCTTTCTGTGTGCATAGAATTTATTCTATGTATAGAATGGTCACATAGAATAAATGGACACATGGCGCCCCATATACGCAGCGTGTGCAATTTTCTAATTAAACTATTACAGCTCTACCACAGGCGCTTGTATCTGGACACGCGAATGCCTATGACGCGTAAGGGTAATTGTAGATTATAGTCACACGACACCTGAGCGTATAGGCAACTACTGGTCACATTATTCTGACACCATCGAACCAGTTGATGGTAAGGAGAAAATAATATGGTCACACGTTGGCCAATCCCGGATGGATTCGAACCAGGTACCTTTCGGTTACTAGTAAGCCGCTCTACCAACAAAGCTACCCGGCCCGCGAACTTGTTTTTTCCAACCTAGTTCCAGTCATTCGCCGAAAAAGGCAATTACCGAAGTCGAACGAAGCTCTCCGAGTCGAGATATCCGATGTTTTACGAACGAATGCTGGCAGGACTACATGAAACCACAGGCTGGGAAGTCTCGTCTTTCGTAGGCCTCAATTACATACTATACTACGTACGTACAAAGACAAAAGAAAAGACTTCAGAGCCTGTGGTGAAACATCCGTGCATAAAAATAGCCGCTGTTGCTTTTAGATCTAACACACCAATCGTCCCCTATACGCTTATGTGTCCGGGGACGTTAATCTATTTAACTAACTAACTAATCTAGATCTAATTCTGTTTGGATCTGCACAGCTTCAAGCTTAAGTCAAGTCGAGATTCGCATTTTGAAGCAATTAGTATTATTATTATTATTATTTTATGATGATTAATATACTGACACCATTAGTAATAAAGAGTAAAAGTAACACATAACACATAATGCACACATACAACGATTTCACATCTATATCAACAATAAAACCATGAAAAAACTTGGCGCTATGGAATACGTTGTCCCTTCAGCACAACAAGGCAAGCAAGTTTATTATGGTCTCAAAAAACAGTGACATTTTTATGGCAAGCACCAAAGCAATTATTTATTTAACTAATATTATTCTTTTTAACTGATACAGTAAATTTGTTATATGTATTTCAATGATATTGTTGCACTCAGTTTGATGTTGGTGTTTTCTATCAGTATCTGATTCAGCCCCGATGCTTGAATTCCTGATAGTTGTGTAACTCAGATTCGTTTATTCACACAGCCCGTCCAAACAGCATACAATTCACAAAGTCGACGTATGAAGTTTTCCACTTTTATTCAGCACACATCAACAACTGCATACAATTCTCAATTCAACTCAACAACTTTCACAGCAACTTTCCAAATCACTATCAACAACTTTACTATCTCTCAACAGCAATTCGGCACACGATTAAATAACCTCTCTCTTTTCCGGAAAGATTTCGAATACCGTAGAAATGACGCACTGCCACCAATCGAATAAAAGATCGTCATCACTGACTTACGTCATTACACATTTCTTCTCCTTCCGGATCGTTCCTTCAAATTTCTACAATTATCCCGAATCTTCGATCGATAGTAAACAAGCCGATCCAGAAGATTCTACAACAATATCGACTAACGGAAATTATCAACGTTATACAAAGCCTTTCCTAACAACAATGCAAACTCAAATCAAAGGTAAATAAACTCCATCATTGAATACTTTGCAAAACGAAACGATTAGATCTATCGTGCGCGTTTTAGACATACTTTCGCTCGTTTCAACGTAACATAACCCCCCACTCAAGAAGAAATTTACCCAATTTCTTTCAACAACGTTGAAACGTAATGCACAAACAAAGTTCAGAATTAAAACTTACTTCAGACTGTCTGAACACTATCAATGTTCTCAGCTCATTCACACAAAGTTTCTCATCTGCAAGTCTTTCTGGATACTGTCAATGTTCACAGATCATTTACCCAGTCAACGTTTTTCATTTTCAAGTCTGTCATTACCAATATTCTTAGTTCGTCCACACAGTCAATGATCTTTCATCCGCAAGGAAACGTCGCCCTCGTCAGTTGCGGTTGTCATCGGCCCAGGGTCAAAGACGACGATCACGTGGGTTTCCCTGGAATCAGTGCGTCCTCCGTTGTCTCCTTCTTCCATCGGATGTCCGACGCAGTCGACGTTGTCAGCTCCCAGGATGCATTCGCTGGGTCTCACGGTCAGGTTGGCTTCTGCGGGACGGTGGAACATCTCCCTCAAGGTCTGCAGATGCTCCTTCCAGGTCTGGGTGTGGACTTCATGTTCGACCAAAGTCGTAGAGCCTGGGACATCACTGAAGCTATGGGGAAATTCGCCCATAAGGTCATTGAGCTCCATCTTTTGACCTTCCGTCAAGCTTGGTCCTAGCTTAACATTATCGATGTCTTCTTTGCTGTGGAAGTCTCCCAGTTCCAACAGTTCCTCGCTGTCAAAGCTGTTGTCGATCTCAGCTGCTGTTGCTGCATGCACAGTCTCTGATGGCCTTTCCACGTACAGCTTAAGGAGGTTGGCGTGGTATATCTTGGAATGCTGGCCGACCTTCACCTTATAATCGTTGATCCCCACCACGGTCTCCACTTCGTACGGGCCTTTCCACTGCATCAGCAACTTATTATGATCAGTAGGTAGCAGCACCAGCACTTTGTTGCCAGGTTTGAACTTCCTGCTCACAGCCCTACGATCGTAGTAGTGCTTTCCACAGTCTTGGGACTTCTTCAGGTTTTCTCTGGCTATCTCGAGAGTCTGCTCCAGCTTCTCCCGTAGCTCAAACACGTACTGGTAGCTGTTCTTCACCTCTGGGGTGTCTACTTCTTTCGTCCACAATTCTTTTAGGATGTGCATCGGCCCTCGGATGGTTCTTCCGTACAGCAGCTCGAACGGAGAAAAGCCGGTGGACTCCTGCGGTACTTCTCTGTAGGCGAAAAGTAGGGCGTTGATGTAGCGATGCCATTGTCTGGGCTGCTCGCTGCACAGTTTCTTCAAGGTGGACTTCAGCGTAGCATTGAACTTCTCGACGAGCCCGTTGCACATTGGATGGTAGGGTGTCGTAGTCAAATGCCGGATGCTCAGCAGTCGGTTGACCTCCTTCATGCAGTCAGAGACGAACTGCGTCCCGAGGTCTGTCAGAATTTCTTCAGGCACTCCAAGCCTACTGAACATGTCCACCAGTGCCTCTGCTACAGTTTCAGTGTCAATCTTCTTCAGTGCACTGCTTCTGGGTACCGAGTCGCATAGTCCACTAAAGTCAGTACCCATCGATGACCTTCTTCACTCGGAGGTCTTATTTCGCCGATTAAGTCTAAGGCCACCCTCTTGAAAGGTCGGTCGATCAGAGGCATCCTCTGCATAGGCACTTTCGGGACCCTTCCTCGAGGTATGGTCTTCTGGCAAATGTCACATGATCGGCAGAAACGGCTGACGTCCGCATGAAGTCCTGGCCAGTAGATACCGCCTGGATTCGGTCTGACGTCTTCTTGATACCTAGGTGACCTCCCATGATTGAGTCATGCGCTACTTCCATCACCTGGCGCCTTAGGGGTAACGGTACCAAGACTTGACGTAGTGTTTCCCTCCGTTGACCCTTGCTGGAAGATTCGGTACAGGATCCTTCAAAATAGACCGTGCCACTCCCTTCACCTCAAAATTCCTATCAGCTTCTTAAACTTCCTGTCAACTGTATTTGTTCACCTTCAGTGGCGTAGAGCTCTCTCTCTTGGCCTGGGCCCTGTTAGCTTAACAGCACCGACGATCTTTATTCTACCTTCACATTGTCTTGTCTCTGTAAGGTCTTCTATCCAAACTACCTCGGCACAACTTCGACCTTGTCCCCATTCCCTCTGTGAGGCATCCGTCCGATGTTCCTCCACGATTCATCACGTGTTTGGGTTGAGGCATACAGCGGCTTCTTCAGGCAAACCCGCCGTCAACCTTCGACCGCTTCGCCAAATACCGCTTCTTCATCAAAATTCTTCCAAACCCAAATCTCTACAACTGTCCATAAGTCCATCTGAATCGCCAGTGAACTGTTCTTTAGCGATTAGGTCTTCTCTGACGATGACCCCCCTCTGCAGCAGAGTCTCTTAAAACGTCACTTCATGATTTCCGACGCGTCCATGGATTTTCTTTGGCAAGGAGAAGTTTTTCCGACCTTACACGTCGCAGGGGTAGCTCTTTCTCCGCAGGGGTAATGTGACGCTCCCGCCGCACACTTGATGGTCAATGACGCCGCAGTTGATTAGATCAGATCTCCCGCCGCCTGTAATTTTGATGTACTCTACCCGCTGTCCCCGCTACGAATTGTCCTACTGCTCGCTGTGAATACATCTTGTTTTGGACAGTTTGTCTCTCCTCTGTAATCTGTAGCGTTCTTGAAAGTGTTCTGCCTCGTCTGGCTCCCTCATCTAATATGTCTTGCCCCTCGTCTTTCTCGCTCCCATGTCTTCCCCTTCTGAAAGTGTTTCGTCGCGCTGGGTGGCCAACGTTTTCTCATAAAGATATTTCCCCCTCAGCTCGATAATTCTCGCAACTCATATTTCCAAGTGGATCGCGAGGTCCAACCAGGCGTTGATAATTGTTCCCTCACGATCCTCATATTTGTGTCCCTTCTGACAATTCCATTACGAAAGCTCCCCTTGTTTTGGTGTGTAGCACTGCAATAAGCCGCTTCTCAAAAACGTCGTAGTCTTTGGCGTCATTATTCGCCAGTCTACTGTAGACATCGAGCGCGCTTCCCCCGTCAGTAGTGCGCTCAGTCGAATCGCCCAGTCTCGAGGTTGCCAATTGGAGCTTTCGGCGAACCTTTCGAATCTCGCCAGATAGCTCGATCTGGTCCTTCCCGTCGACGAAAGCTGGCAATTTTTGGAGCCGTATGGTCGTTGGTGACTTGTGGCGCATGCTGATTGTTCTGAATACGCGCCAACTCTAGCTGGTATTGATGCTCAGCTTCTAATCGTCTCTCTTCCATCTCTCTTTCTTGACGCCGCTCTTCTCTTTCTTCTCGGCGACGCTGCTCTTCTAATTCTCTTTCTTCACGGCGACGCTGCTCTTTTAATTCTAGACGCTTCTGTTCTAGTTCTATTTCTTTTTCTAGACGCTTCTCTTCCAATTCTCTTTCTCGTATTCTCTCCTGAGACTTGACGTACTCCGTCAACTGTTTGCCTTTTAGATTCAGTTCAACCCCTTTCTGCCAGAAGTCAGCCATCTTGATGCTTCTGGAAAGTTCTTTTCTGGAAAGTTCTTTTCTAGAAAGTTCTTCTTCTAGAAAGTTCTTGACTGTAGAGTTCTCTTTTTTTTCTGGAAAGTTCTTGACTGTGCTGTACCTTTCTAGACTGTTCTAGAACAGCACGCTTTCTGCAGTAGCGCTGATGCTTGTCACTAGTCGCCTTCGTTGACGCAGGCCCCGCTGTCCTCGTCGTATGCGACGCTGCACCACGCTGGTGTTGATGTACACGCTCCTGTGCTGAAGTAGACGCGACGTCCGCTCGACGCTCGCTGTAACACTGGCGATGTAGCTCCGAGACTGTCCCTCGACGTAGTCTTACGGTAGCCACGTAGTCCCGCTCTGTTGTTCGCTCACGAAGCAACTCTTCGGCGACTACACGCCCTTGCAGTCAACCCGAACCTATCGGTGATGTAGTCCCAGTATGTTGGCCCCTCTCGACGCAACTCGTTGGCGGCTACCCTCGATGACTGCTTCTCGTAACGTTGACTCGCTTGTTGTAGCAGTTGAACCCTTGGCTATGGCGTGAATCGCGGCTTGACCCCCAAAATGTTACACTCAGTTTGATGTTGGTGTTTTCTATCAGTATCTGATTCAGCCCCGATGCTTGAATTCCTGATAGTTGTGTAACTCAGATTCGTTTATTCACACAGCCCGTCCAAACAGCATACAATTCACAAAGTCGACGTATGAAGTTTTCCACTTTTATTCAGCACACATCAACAACTGCATACAATTCTCAATTCAACTCAACAACTTTCACAGCAACTTTCCAAATCACTATCAACAACTTTACTATCTCTCAACAGCAATTCGGCACACGATTAAATAACCTCTCTCTTTTCCGGAAAGATTTCGAATACCGTAGAAATGACGCACTGCCACCAATCGAATAAAAGATCGTCATCACTGACTTACGTCATTACACATTTCTTCTCCTTCCGGATCGTTCCTTCAAATTTCTACAATTATCCCGAATCTTCGATCGATAGTAAACAAGCCGATCCAGAAGATTCTACAACAATATCGACTAACGGAAATTATCAACGTTATACAAAGCCTTTCCTAACAACAATGCAAACTCAAATCAAAGGTAAATAAACTCCATCATTGAATACTTTGCAAAACGAAACGATTAGATCTATCGTGCGCGTTTTAGACATACTTTCGCTCGTTTCAACGTAACAGATATGTATTTTAATGAGAAACACGTATTAAAAAAATGTTGCGTGGCAGGCGGAAATTTCCATAAATCATCTGAAAACTTTGGTAAATCCATAAGAAAAAATAACCAGTAACACCATCTGAATATTTCCGGTTACACCCAACATCAGCAAAAACAAACAAAACGTCACTGACCATATTTACACCATTGAGCACGCACAGCAGCACACTATTCTTTTTTTTAATTTTTTTAAAAGTAGGAATAATAATAATAATAATAATAATAATAATAATAATAATAATAATAATAATAATAAAAATAATAACAAACAAACCAAACAAATAAATAAATTAAAGATTTAACTCAATACTACTACTACTACTACTACTACTACTACTACTACTACTACTACTACTACTACTACTACTACTATTACTACTACTACTACTACTACTACTACTACTATTACTACTGCTAGCGAAGTTGTGGTCTTGATTTTGTGGTCTTAATTTTGTGGTCCTGATTCGGCTCTTTGCAGTCCGCTGGACCCTGTAAGCAATGAATAACTAACTAACTATTAATTTAACTCTGATCTCGAGTTATTAAAAAAAAAATTCGCTTAGCCTACTCGTCCTTCTCCGGAAATTTTAAGAGTCGAATATTATAAATTATAGGCCTAAATATTATTAATTAGAATAGATATAGTTTATACATTTATTTACGTATAAAACAAACAATATAGGTCTAATAATTATATTCAGCTAGTGAGCTTCTTCGCTGTGCGGAGACTTACTTATAATATATAATGTAGATTAAACCTATGTATACTGTATAACCGTGTCTACTTGGTTCTAGGGAGGAAATGGGGAATGCTATTATTAGCCTACTGCTGAGAACTAACAAAATGCAAATCAAGGAATGCAACTATTAAATATGGTCGATAATAATTATGCTCATGTTAACAAAGTATACCGTTGCGAAATGCTACATCTGTGTAAATCGAACAGAATTAGAAGCAACAGCGATCATTCTTAATGTCAATTAGTCGTAGTCATGCAAGCATCATTTCGTAACACATCGGAGAGCTTCGTTCGACTTCGGTGATTGCCTTTTTGGGCGAATGACTGGAACTAGGTTGGAAAAAACAAGTTTGCACCCGGCCCCACTCCACTCAGGGACGCGTCTCCCTTTAGTTATCTATAATACAGTTAACCAAAAGGGAAACGCGTCACGGGCATAGGCGCTCGCGTGTTCAGATACAAGCGCCTGTGAGATCTACCTAATGCAACACGCTTCTGCATCCACCTTGACATAAATCCAACAGCTTGCTAGTGCTATCACATGCTAGGCTATGCTATGCTTTGTCAAGTGATTGTTTGGAAGTAGGCTTAACCCATTTGCTACCACGATCCCATATATGGGGTCGTGGTAGCAAATGGGTTAAGTACAGTTGTTAAGACTTGAGCGACAGCAGGCAGCAGGCCCTATTCTTGCAAATCCTGGTGCAACACCCAGCATAATGATGCCACACTGCGTCACTAAGACTGCCGAGGCTTATCGTTCGCCCCTCTCTCTCACTCACTGATAATGTAAGGCTTCCTCGGTTCGTCCAAAGATAATGATACTTTTCCAGTATCTTTGGTTCGTCTCAGCTTATAAACAGTATGTATTTTTATGTAGCCTCCGTTGTAATTCAGTACTCTAGTAAAATTAAGTTGTTGCTTAGGTTGATCTTTTTTTTCAATCCAAAATTGTTATAATTAATGCAGAAAGTTGGTTTTATTGGGTGCGCATGAGCGGTTCCCTCAGTGAAATGAAATATTTATTTTAAATACATTTATTATGTGGATCGGTGCTATTGATATTTTTTGTTTAAATCCAAAATTGTTATAATGAATACGGAAAGTTGATTTTATTGAGTGTGCATGAGTGGTTTCGTCAGTCAAATGAAATTGTCTATACATTAAATTTTATATGGGTGTGTGCATTTATGGTGAAAGAGCGGGAAGAGACTGGAGTGTTTGCTTGTGTGTGTGGGTGTGTGTGCGGGTGTGTGTGGGTGTGTGGGTACCCACAAAAGCGCATAAATGGGTAGCAGACCTTGTCTTTCTTAGTAACAAATGGGTTCATTTGCTTGGAACCCACTTTTTCCAGGACCCCACTTTTTTCTAAGTGCGCGGGAGTGCTCTTTTTTTTTGTGATGGGAGTGCAGTTGTAGTGCATGAGAGTGTTTTAAGTACACAGGAGTGCTCTATCCGGGACGGAGAAAATACAGTCAATTTTCGGATAAATTTTTAAGAAACTTCGACCTATTTCGTCGCCTATAGGAGACGATCTAGGTCAACTTTTTAGAAAAGGATTAGGGTAAGGGCTAGTTGCAGCGCTGCAACTAACCCTTGCTCTAACCCTTTTCCATCAAAAAATGACTTTCCGATTCCTACATTCTTAAATGAACCCATTTCTGATGTATTGCAAGTATGGGTGTGTGTGTGGGTTTGTGTGTGTATGAGTGTGCGTGTATTCATGGAGAAATGGGGTGCTAAACTTGCCTTTTTATGCACAATATGGGCTTTTAGCTAGCGCCCCACTTGTTTTTTTTTCTTCCAGAACCCAACTTTTGTTTTAAGTACATAGTTGTGCTGTTGTAGTGCATGGGAGTGCTGTTGTAGTGCATGGGAGTGCTCATGTACTGCAATGGTGAGCCATTGTAGTGCATAGGAGTGCTCTTGTAGTGCATGTGAGCGCTCTAGTAGTTGCTCTTGTAGTGCATGGGAGTGCTCTTTTAAAGCATGGGAGTGCTCTTTTAGTGCATGGGAGTGCTCTTTTAGTGCATGGGGGTGCTCTTGTAGTGCATGGGAGTGCTCTTGTAGTGCATGGGAGTATTTTAAGTACCTGGGAAGAGCTCTATCCGTCCGTTTGTTCTTGACAAATTTGATGGGCGATGGTTAGGATTAGGAGCTGAAATAGCTAAAAGTTTTGACAGAAAGACCACTTTAAAAAAAATCTAATTCTATTAGACACATTTTGCGCTCTTTTCGTTACCTTTCGTCCAAAACCCCAGTTTGTGTATATGTTTGTGTATGCCGAGTTCATCAGAACGTTTGTTAAAGTTTACGGTTTTGGTTGTAATAAAGTTATCAAACTGTGAATGTGTGGATGGGGGAGGGGGAAGAGGGAGGGTTAATTGGGTGCACGCACGCGCCTGTGTTTGTGTATATGTGTGTGAGTGTGTGTGTGTGTGTGTGTACAGATGCGACAATATAGCGTAAAGTATAATGTATTTAACTGTTGTGGACATGTAGTTTTAGTAGTTGTTATTTTGTATTTGTTTTAAAGAAATTTCCTGTATTTGCTGAGACTCAACGAGCTGTGTAAATTCTTCATTGGGAAATTAAGATTTTTGTCGACTTGATGTGAACTTGACTCAACCAGCTGTGTACATTCTCCTTTGTGAAATAAATATTTGTCGACGTGAATTTGGCTTGATGCAAATGAAAATTATACAGTACAGGCAACTAGCAATCAGTACAAATATGGCACAATACTACTACTACTACTACTACTACTACTACTACTACTACTACTACTACTACTACTACTACTACTACTACCACTACTACCACTACTACCACTACTACTACTACTACTACTACTACTACTACTACTACTACTACTACTACTATATACACACACACTTGCCTCGTTAGATGCTTCGGAGAGCAGTCTTGTTTATACAGTCGTGTTTAATGAAAGTACTTTTTCATCTTCTTTAATCAATCTCTCTTAAAGAAACACTCTCTTTGCTAACACCTGCCCTGGTGATATTAAAATGAAACTTCGAAAAGCACTGTTTTATCTACACGCATTCAGCATACAAAATACACACAAACAAATACTCGGCTTGTTAAATGCGTCGGAGAGCAATCTTGTATGTATATATACTTACACAACGAAAGCACAATTACTGTTTGTTCTAAACACTAACAACATACTAATTATGAAGATACGCTACCAAATACTTGACTTGTTAGATGCTTTGGAGAGCAGTCTTGTAAATAATTATGTCTACAAAAGAGAAAACGAAATCACGTGCACACTATCATTTAAAAGATTCACAATCCACACTGTGTTAGGTAGTAGGCGTTCAGCTGGCTGCTTTATAGAACTGAGAACATCGAACAAACATATGTTTCTGGTTCACAAACAAACACTCCTCTTCCGAAGTTCTTCGACAATCTGTTTATAGAATTAATAAGGCTCCAATGCACTCTTCTTCTTCTTCTTCTTCTTCTTCTTCTTCTTCTTCTTCTTCTTCTTCTTCTTCTTCTTCTTCTTCTTCTTCTTCACTGTGAACAACAGTATCGCCAGCAAAGGATGAAATACATGAAAAAAAATCTATTACACTGCAACCCTACAATTTCTACTACTACTACTACTACTACTACTACTACTACTACTACTACTACTACTACTACTACTACTACTACTACTACTACTACTACTACTACTACTTCTTCTTCTTCCTCTTCTTCTTCTTCTTCCTCTTCTTCTTCTTCTTCTTCTTCTTCTTCTTCTTCTTCTTCTTCTTCTTCTTCTTCTTCTTCTTCTTCTTCTTCTTCTCCTTCCAACTTCTTTCTTCTTCTTCTAACTTCTTTCTTCTTAAATTGTAACAAATAACCAGGAAGGCAAGGCTAAAATAAATCGCAATAAGTCTCTTCATACTGCAAAACCCCTAAACCTTGAAACAAAAAACCACGACAACCACTAGACCGATTTCTTATAAGAAGTTTCTTCCTACACAAAACCCGCTTCTCCGACACTGTCCAAAACTGACACACCGCACACTATACTGGACCACAAGGGATCAGAAGAAACTTACAAGGCAAATGGACACGGATGAAGAAAGTGAATCACAAAGTTCAACCGAGCGTACAGGTCCGTCCGACTGCGCACTCAGGCTTTATAAAAACTGCTTACAATGACAATACCTGGTCAAGCTTCTACTAACTCACCTGGCTGTATTCAAACTTACATGCGATTGACCTACAGCTTGTATTGCATGCATTGCAATGCAAGGCAGTACACCACAATGACGAAGTCCGACCGACCATCACACAAGCCATTGGACAGCGCGATGACATGCTCATAGCCGCGGTGAAGAAACGGAAACTTCGATGGTATGACCACGTCACCAGAGCATCAGGCCTTGCAAAGACTATCCCGCAAGGCACGGTGCAAGGAGGCAGAAGAAGAGGGAGACAGAAAAAGAGATGGGAGGACAACATTCGAAAATGGACTGGCTTGACGCTGAGCGAAGCCATGAGGGTTGCTGAGGACAGAGAAAGACGGAGTACGCTAGAGTCATCTGTGGTGCCCCAACGACCTTCGATTTACGGGATAGGATAGGATAGGATAGAATAGGATAGGATAGGATAGGATAGGATAGGATAGAACACTACAATGACTTCAATAGTTTAGGCCTACACTACACTAAAGTACTGGATGAAAGAATGGACAATGAAGTTTACCGTCGATACCCACCATTTTGGCGATACTGCGGACGGAGATATAAAGCAACCCAGGGAAGGGTGGGTTAAAGGACCTAAATCAACACTGAACCACCAGAGCAGTGAAAGAAATGACCACCACGGGATTGGAACCTGGGCCATCGGGGTGCCAGGCGAACGCTGTACCACTGAGCTACGACGGTGGGTCATTTCTCGGATTTGTAATTGTAAAACACTATATAGGAGTAAAACCAGGGTCGCCATCCCAAAAGGAAAGCGCAACATTATTTTTGCAAGCCAGAGCGCGCACCCCCCAGGACCACAGGGAACGGAATTCAGTAACCTGTGATCTTCTGAACTAGACCTGCAGTTTAGCAATACCTCCCACATACTCATTGAGGGCTGTTGCAGTAGCACGACAGTCATAAACGACGCAGTATGCTTTGCTGCAGAAATACACTAACGCCGTTCTTGTCATTGTTATACCGCGTCGCCAACATCATCATCATCATCATCATCATCATCATCATCATCATCATCATCATCATCATCATCATCATCATCATCATCATCATCATCATCATCATCATCATCATCATCATCATCACCACCACCATCATCATCATCATCATCATCATCATCATCATCATCATCATCATCATCATCATCGTCGTCGTCGTCGTCGTCGTCGTCAATAGCTTCAATGCACGGACAATGTCCTCCACATAACGGATTAACGGCGAGTCAGTTGGTATGTCAGTCGTTCAGTTTAAGTGAGCAAACTCTACAATATTACAATACCCATGGAAGAAATAGAAGGTGTATGTTTGTTTTGCGAAAGGGAGAGAGAGAGAGGGAGAGAGAGAGAGAGAGATAGAGAGAGAGAGAAAGAGAGAGAGAGAGAGAGAAAGAGAAAGAGAGAGAGAGAGAGAGATTGAATTGTCGATTTATCATTAACATGGAAAATTCCCCTCTATTGAAACTAGTGCAAACTTCGTTCCTTCAGTCTAGCTGGAGTAGCTTGACAATCACAATGCATTTGCAGATTGTTAACTGGTTTCCTGCATTACCGCTAGATCTATTCCTATATAAATATCAGTACGAAAATAAATACCAATGACACAATTTGAATGACCACTGAAGTTTAACGTCTTATTCCCACCACTGGCGATATGGCAGAAGGTGAATAACTATCCCAGGGAAGAAATGAGTGTAGGGAACTAAATCAACGCTTACCCCCGTTGGGGTGGCGGGGGTTTCAGTATAAATAGTATCCCCACTTTCTGGAAATTTAGTGCTTTAAATTCCCACTGTCGCTGTCTTTCTCATTTGCTCTTTCTCATTCCTGCTCTTTTCTATCAATCTGCTATACTATCTTCTTCTTCGCTAGACCAGTCTCCTACCTTTTTTCTTGAAAACTCTTCCGGGACAAGACTCCTTGTTTGTGTATGAGGTCTGTTGGATCAGCTTGGGAATATTGGACGCTTTCTGCCAGGTGGTCACAAGGGCTTCCTATGATGTTATTATTTAGCAATGTAGGCATTTTATATGTATATGTTTTGTTGATAATTTATAATGATGTTTGTATTCTATTTTGTTTTTGTAAACGGGGGTTCGATAAGTTGGGGTGAAGCCTCAGCCGTCCCCTGCGTGGGATGTCTTTATTGTAAAGTGACTGGCTGGTGGAGGGCATTCAGTTTTCCCACTAGGGTTGTTTCAGCAGATCTTTTATGCGGATTGGGGATTGTCCGGTCCTGAGTTGGCTCGGAAGAGTCCGCTGGACCTAAAGCAACAATTATGTAATGTAATGTAATGTAAATCAACGCTGCGCTGAACCACCAGAGCAGTCATACTGCTACTGCTAAGACGGACAATTAAAATGTGCAACTTTTGTTTTTAAATTAAAAATCTCGCCCACCACGGAATTTGAACCTGAGCCATCGGTGTGCCAGACGAACGACCCTTTACCACTGGAGCTACGGCATATTGGCCGACCCCAAACTCTGACAGGATGAATCAGAAACAACCCCGTTTTCATATTATATAATGACTGTGGCTCAAAGGGCAGTCGAACATCCGACAATGGGTATAATAGTTATTACAGTATCGTACTAATTCAAGGCTGACTGAGGTCATGGCAAGAGACTGTTGGCTAGGTAAAAAGGTAAAGGTAAAGGTAGTCCCATAGCCTTGTGGCCGTAGGGGAGCGTGATGTTGGAGATCACACTTATCTTGGGCCAGCGTAATGAGGGTGATGCCCAACTCTCTCCCTCGCTGCTTTACCTTCCCCACCCTCAAGAGAGTAGGTACTCAATCACAGTTGAGTCAACTGGGGGCGTTGTTGTTTGTCGCTTCACACCTTAGCGGTCACCCATCCAAGTGCTAACCGCACCGGACGGTGCTTCACTTTCGACACAGTAGCGAGTGCTCCAACCACTGCACTATTCGACACCCCGAAGCGGCTAGAAGCGGGTTTTTTACTGTACAAGTATAGCTACAGAATGACGAGGCCTCTGAAAAACCAGAGGCTAGCATTGACATTCAGGAAGTAAAATGAGCAGATTAGACTCTGTTTTTGTCAAATGAAAGTAATAACAAGTGTGGGATGATATAAACAGTAATTCAGCATGAAGACTCATTACAGAGAGAGAGAGAGAGAGAGAGAGAGAGAGAGAGAGAGAGAGAGAGAGAGAGAGAGAGAGAGAGAGAGAGAGAGAGAGAGAGAGAGAGTTTTCATACTTCAGATTGTAATGCATTTCATGGTCTTGGGCCCATATGCATACCAAGGAACATAATGTATATATGCATACATGTAGGAAACCAGTGAACAATCTGCAAATGCATTGTGATTGTCAAGCTACTCCAGCTATACTGAAGTCCTCGGTCCACTGAACGAGTTTGCACTAGTTTCAATAGAGCGGAATTTACCAAACTCTTAAAACAGTGGTCTCTCGCACCAAACTGGAGAACGTTCTTGTAAACATAAAATAATGCAGGTTACAAAAAGAATTAACTTATAAAAAAATAAAATACATAAAAAATCCATACATAAATAACAATAATGATTGCAAGATTCAATAAAAAGATAGATATCCATAATTATTGCATGATCCAATAAAAATGTAGATAAAAATAATTATTGTATGAGCCAATGAAAAAAGATAGATAACGATCATTATTGTATGGATCGATAGAGAGAAAAATATTTCAGTGATTTTTATTTGTTTGTAAGTTTATAAAAATGATTTGTTAGATTTTTAAAACTTCATTTTCTTTAATTGTCCATATATAATTTAATTGTTAATTTAATTAATATGTTGCCACATATTAAAGTGGGGATTGACGTCCGAAGAATATATGAAAGTATTTACCAGAAGTAAACAAATAGTTCATAATAAATGATATAAAATAGGTAATCAGCATTCGTTGCACAACAGAGGTTCATGAAATCAATGTTGGGTGGACGCTTCTTGCTTCTTGCTACTGCATACTGGGTGTATTTACTAAGAGGGCGATATCTATCCTATCCTATCCTGTCCCGTAACCCGAAGGTCGTAGGGGCACCACAGATGATCGTTTAACCAGCATACTCCATCTTTCTCTGTCCTCAGCAGCCCTGATGGCTTCGCTCAGTGTCAAACCAGTCCATTCTCGAATGTTGTCCTCCCACCTCTTTTTCGGTCTCCCTTTTCTTCTTCCTCCTTGCACTGTGCCTTGCAGAATAGTCTTTGCAAGGCCTGATGATCTGGTGATGTGGCCATACCACCGAAGTTTCCGTTTCTTCACCACTGTTAGCAGGTCATCATGTTGTCCAATAGCTTGTGTGATGGTCTGTCGGACTTCGTCGTTGGTGATGTGTTGGGTATAGGAAATGCCCAGAAGTCTTCTGTAGCACCTCATCTCCATGCTTTGTATTCTTCGTTGGAGATCTGCTGTGAGGGTCCATGCTTCGCAAGCATATAGGAAGATGGAGATGACAAGGGAGCGCAGCAGTCTTACTTTGGAATGTAGACTGATGGTCCTGTCTTTCCAAATGGGCTTCAACCTTGTCAGGGCAGCAGTTGTTTGTGCGATCCTGGAGAGGACTTCCTGTCGGGACCCATTGTCTGATACAATGGCTCCTAAATATTTGAAGCTATGCACTGTGTCGAGGGATTGGCCTTGGACTTTGATGTCAGTATTGATGCCATTGGTGTTGTTGGTCATCATTTTGGTCTTCTCTGCACTTATTTCCATTCCATAGGCTTTGGAGGTGGTGTCAAGCCTCTGTACCAGCTGTTCAAGTTCTTGTTCCTCTCCAGCCAATCCATCAATGTCATCTGCAAAACGAAGATTGGAGATTGCTCTACCCCCTATGCTGACTGTGCCTTCATGGTCTGCAAGAGCATCCGACATGATGCGCTCTAGGAAGATGTTGAAGAGTGTTGGAGAGAGTAGGCATCCTTGACGCACACCGATTGTTGTTCTGAACCAATTCCCGATGGCTCTGTTGTGGAGGACTGCACTGGTAGCCTTGTCATACAGGCTTTTGATGACTTCAATAATTTTTGGGCTGATGTTGTACACTTTCATTGTTGCCCATAGAGCTGCATGCCAGACTCGGTCAAACGCCTTCTTGAAGTCTATGAACACATGATATAGATGTTGTTGGTGCTGTAGGTATTTCTCACAGATTATTCTGAGGTTGAAAATCTGCTCAGTGGTACTTCGCCCTGCCCTGAATCCTGCTTGTTCTTCAGCTATGATTTGTTCAGCTTGGGGTTTCAACCTGTTGAGTATTATTTTCAGGAGGACCTTGCTGGGATGGCTGATGAGGCTGATGGTGCGGTAATTTTCACACTCCTGAAGGTTACCTTTTTTGGGAAGAGTGATGACAAGCGACTGGGTCCATGGTATAGGCCACTCCCCACTCTGCCAGATCTTGTTACAGATAATGGTGAGGGCATCAATCATCGCTTCTCCTCCTGCTTGTAGCAGTTCCGCGGGTATGTTGTCCACTCCTGCTGACTTCCCTTTCTTTAGCGCTTGCACTGCTGCCTCAACTTCTTCCCGGAGAATTGGGAGGATTTCTTCTTCTTCTCTGTTCTCTGGACATGCTAGAACTGATGGGTCTCCATTTGGTGTATGGTTGTAAAGGTCAGAGCAGTACTCTGTCCATCTGTCCAAGACTTCTTGTTCTTCTGTAAGGCATATGCCAGACTTGCTTTGGATAGTGGAGACTTTGGGCTGTTTGACACTTGTCAGTCGCTTCACAGTCTGGTAGGCCTTCTTGCTGTTGTTCTTGTTCAGACTGTTCTCTATTTCCTGGCATTGATCTTCTATCCAGTTCTCCTTTGCTGTGAGCATGCCTTTTCGGATGTCATTGTTGATTTTTCGGTAGACATCAGCTCCCTGTGAGGTGTTCTTTTTCTTTTTCATCTCTCTTCGTTTATCACACAGATCCAAAAGTTCAGGTGTGATCCACAGCTTCTTCTTTGGTCGGTGCTTGCCAAGGATCTCAGTGGCGGCATCTGTCACAGCTGAGTTGAAGGTGGTGGTCATGGTGTTGACATCTACTTCACCAGCCCCCAAAATGAGCAGTGGTGCAAATTTCCCTCCAATTGTGGCCTGAAATAGTTCTGCCACCTCCGGGTCTTGCAGTTTGTCCAGGTCGAACTTCAATCTAGTGCACTTTGCTGTATTTACTCTCTTCAAGTGGAGCCGGAAAGACATCATCACGAGATCGTGGTCACTTCCAATGTCTGCTCCTGGAAAAGTACGTGTCCTGCCAATGTTGATGCTTGATCTGAAGCGTTTCTTGACCATGATGTAGTCTATTTGGTTGTGATGCTCCCCGCCAGGACTGTGCCATGTCCATCGTCTGGAGTTTTTGTGGAGACCAAGCGTGTTTGCCAGTACCAGATTGTTGTATCTGGCAAACTCCAAGAGTCTCAGACCCCTGTCATTTGTCTCGTTGTTGCAGTGGGGTCCACATGTGTCTCCCCAGTTGCGGTGCGCATCTTGGCCAACCTTGGCATTCCAGTCGCCTTGCACTATGACTATGTCCTTCTTCGGCACTTGGTCAAGGACCGCCTGTAGATTTTCATAAAAATCCTCCACTTCGCTGTCGTCATAGTCTGATGTTGGGGCGTAGGCCTGGATGATGGTGATGTTGAAAGGGGCTGCTCTCAGGCGGATGGTAATGAGTCTACTGGAGACTGGGCGGCAACCCATGACAGTCGCTAGAATGTTCTTGTGGACCAAGAATCCAACGCCGATGTGGCGATATCTGCCAGGGTCATAATTTACAAGCAAGTGTGTAACAAAGGTAGGCCTACGGTTGCTTAGGAATCTGCTACGCAGTTCAATGTACAACGGACAGTCAAACACAACATGATTTTCATTGTCCACTTGACTCTTACAGAAGTCACCCATTTTATTTAATGTATTTTCAATATACTTGTGCATAATATTACAGAGAGAGAGAAAGAGAGAGAAAGAGAGAGAGAGAGAGAGAGAGAGAGAGAGAGAGAGAGAGAGAGAGAGAGAGAGAGAGAGAGAGAGAGAGAGAGATTTTGCCTTTTGTTCTGCAGCCGACGACCGTCGTTACTGAAAACAATCAATCGAATGATGTCGTAATACTAAATTCAAACTAAAATAAACACAAAAGCCCAAAACAACAGTTCCCGAGCTATTGCTCAGGAACTAATCAAATCACGAAAATCAACGAAAGACAGTCGAAGAATGAGGCAAGCCTGCCGTCAAGCTTTCACACATACAAAGGCTGCGGTGTACAATACAATACAATACAATACAATACAGAACGATATACTACACTACAACACAGCAGAACAACACAGGAAAAACAACACAATCTGAAGACGCAGCACAAATAGGAAGGAATTCAATGGGGACAAAAAGACAAGATGGATGAATGGGCAGGGAAGAGGATGAAGCAGACGATTATAAAAAGATCAAAAAGCAAAGCAACTGTACTCACACGGCATGGCTGCTACTGCTGCTGCTGCTGCTGCTGCTACTGCTGCTGTTGTACCCCTGGTTGTACCCTGTCAACGTAGTCACCCACAACAAAAGAAGACTGTCCCCACCACAGAAAACATTGCAGAATGAAGTTCAACAGTTACAGTCCAGGCTGCCTGCAATGTAAATCAAGAGGGTAAATGACGATGCGAAGGTAGAAGTGATGTTTGACAAGTCACTCAGAGGTTATAGTAATTAATACTGCAAAGTCCAAATGACGTCATAGAGCCACTCCGCGCCATACAAAGGACCACTTTTGTCCACCACAGAAAACAGTACAGGTGAAGTTAATCCAGGTTAATGCAGGTTATAATGTAAGAGGTTAACGGTAAATGCGAAGGTAGAAGATTTTTTGTAAGACTCTCAAAGGTCATAATAATGCAAAGAGAATAAATTCATATATTGTCACTGTGCCTAACCCACAGAGAACAATCAAAACTCAATAGCCACCACAGAAAAAGCACGGGCTAAGTTCAAATTCAACAGCAATCCACAGGTTGTTATGTCAGACCCAAGTCGACGTTGGAAGTTAAAGTCAGACTCTGAATCAGAGATGACGATATGGCAAAGATTAAATTATTGTAATAATGTCACTCAAAAAAGCGCGTACTCGGTCATTTATTTCATAAGCTCTCAGAGCTGGGAGGTGCGCTATATTATACAAAATCAAACACTCCAACAAGAAGTTTGTTTTAAAAGTCCATATTTTCGTCTTAAAATCTTCCAAAAGACAAATCCAATGATTAGATTCTTTTCGCCAGTAATACTAAAGTTTAAACTCCTCAGGTCCTGGCCTCAAAGGCGATCTCCACCACGATAGTATTCAGTCATTCTTTACGCCAATGAGACAAGAAGGCTTTGTTCACCATAGAATAGAAAAACGCTAAACGCTGAGATTGTATATAATAATAATAATAATCCAATCAAAGTTCCTAGTCTCAAAGAAGATATTCACAACAGAGGACACTGTTAGCCGAGGTGCAATAATTACAATCCAAAGTTATAATAAAACAGGTTTTTAACATTTTTGTACAGACACAAGGACCTCAAAGTTGTATAGCGCAGTTGGCTCAGTGGTGTCTGCAGTGTGCTCGAATGTCCGACGATAACATTGCAGCCTAAACAAGCCGTGGTTCAAAGCCCATTGACAGCCTGAAGTAAAAGGGGAAAAACAAACAAACTATTATTCACACTTTTCTGCTATCCTATGCACCAACGGGAATCCCCCATGTAAGAGGGGTAACTCTTTCCGTTACCGTGAAACATACGTCCGGTTTCTTTCTCCGCGTATTGTTTACCCGAGTGTTTTGAGCGAGTTATTTCCAAATATTCAAGAATATGTCGAATCACATGAAAAAGCGTTGGTGGGAGCATAAAAGAGAAAGTGTTGCAGAGAATGCCTGATGGATTTGAAGTCCCAGTTGTGACAGTCACGTTTACAGTGGGAAGACAACATGTGTCACTGGCCACCGGTATCGTACCCTCACATAGTCAACTACTTCGTGTTTTGTGAAGGTTGCGACGGCGAAGCTATGTAAAACTACAAGAGTCTTCAGGTCCTGTTTCACTTTCTGTCGATGATCGTTCTTTAATCGTTGTATCGCTAGCTCTTCCATCGGACGACTGGCGTTTTCGTGGTGGCTTTCTGCCGATCTTCACTTTGCTGTCGTAACCAAGAAACAGCTGGGGAGATGGAGTTTGAATGGTGGGCTCTTGGTCAGTAAAATGAAAGGAACAGACAAAAATTGTCTTCGGTGGACGTTTTAAATGTAGTTTTGACAGCAACTCTCTTATCTGGTCACTATTTGAAGGGGTGTGCAGTTTGTAGGGCTCCTGACACACGCACTCTCCACGAATCATTGGGTAGTGATCAACGCACCTCCGAAGTCGCCACAAATACAGGCCTCTACGATTGTTTTTGCATCCTTTCACTGAGCATATACTTCCTCCACCGTTTTTATACTTATCCCACTCGTTTGCTGGCTCTAACAATCGTCGTTTTCGGCAATTTGCCATATTTAAAAGTCATGCATCAAGCTTTGAGAAAAGCAAAACAAGCCAGACCGGAACTTGGTTTCACTCTAACCTCGTTTTGATTTATAATGGCGATACCCACGAGTTTTTATGAGAGGTGCCGGAAAGTTGTGAATATTACCCTGAGACACTGCGCCCCAACTCCTTCCTATCCTATCCCGTAACTCGAAGGCCATTGGGGCACCACAGATGATCGTTTAACCAGCGTACTCCATCTTTATCTGTTCTCAGCAACCCTCATGGCTTCGCTCCGTGTCAAACCAGTCCATTCTCGAATGTTGTCCACCCTCTTCTTTGTCTGTCTCCCTCTTCTTCTGCCTCCTTGCACCGTGCCTTGCAGATGGTCTTTGCAAGGCCTGATGGTCTGGTGACGTCCCATACCATCGGAGTTTCCTTTCTTCACCACTGTCAGCATGTCATCATGTTGTCCAATGGCTTGTGTGATGGTTTGTCGGACTTCGTCGTTGGTGATGTGCTAGGTATAGGAAATGCCCAGAAGTCTTCTCTAGCACTTCATCTCCATGCTTTGTATTCTTCGTTGTAGATCTGCTGCAATGGTCCATGTTTCACAAGCGTACAGAATGATGGAAATAACAAGACAGCCCAGCAGCTTTACCTTTGAAGCTTAGTACATACGCAGGAGAGGACGAAATCCACCCCAAAAATAAAAAAACCAACAACCAAAAAACACACCACTGCGATCACCCTAGTTCATGGAGACAAAGAAGGGCCAATCATTGAGTTACGAAGACTTTCTAATCCAAACCGCGAAGATATGACTACTAATTTATCTAAACTTTTAAAACGATGTCTTCTAAACACGCAAGTTTATAAAATGGTAGAATTTTATTCACGTTTACCACAAGCTGGTCTCGAGAGTTAGGCGTGGTAGATCGAAGACGGATAACCAGAAGATAGAGAATGTGTAGTGTAGAGCACATAGACCTGTCATCAAGCTGTCACAGGCACACGCATGATAGTACATTTTATATTTTCTTAACTCCCAAGCTGTCCTAAAACACCGCAAAGAAACTCTTTCTTCAAACACTGCTGTCCGACCACATGCATGGGGCATTACTCAAGTTGGTCGCTTATTGCGGCTACTCGATAGGAAAGCTCTATATACGACACTGCCCCAAATAGCGTAGAATATACATAGGACTAGATGCTAGATACGACACTGCCCCCAAATAGCGTAGAATTTACATAGGACTATGTGCTAGATACTGTTTTGCTATCAAGGCAAATCCAACAGGCGCCCAACTGAAGTAATTCCCTTATGGTCCAAATCCATCAACCAATTTATTTTTTTATTTTGCTCGAAGCTGTTGGCACATGTACGCAATCGAATCTTGCATGCAATAAAAACGTTCGATAAAATCAACAAGTTTTATTACCAAAACTCTCTCTCTCCCCCCCCTCCTCACCAAAAAAAAAAAAAAATTACATATAGACTTGCCCTAGTTGTCAATTTTAAACCAAGGTTTTGTATTTTTTTTTTCAAAGATTAAAAGGTTATTGATTTTTTATTTTGATTTTATTGTTCGAATGATTATAGTCCCCTGACACTAAAGCATATGGGTGAGTTGATTTTCAACATGTTATTGCCCCTTTTTATCGAAAATTCTGGGTCGCCTCCCTTTTTTTTTTTTTTTTTTCTTGAAATGTTGTTTGTTGGAGTGAACCGGAATACCCGGAGACAACCCCCGAGGCGTTGCCCGAGTCGAAAGAAATTATATTGGGAGAACATAATTGCCAAGACGCAGGATCGATCCCACATCTGTTAGGCGCCATTGTTATTTAGCCTGTGGCAAATTAGTCTCGCCTTAGATCACGCCGCCACAACGCTAGATATGGCATGCAAGCGTAATGAGCATAAACTTTATCCGTCAATAACTGCGCTGCAGAAGACTACGTCCTGATGATGCATCATCATCATCATCATCATCATCATCATCATCATCATCATCATCATCATCATCATCATCATCATCATCATCATCATGACCTGTGCATTATAAGATAAGTCAATAAGAAATAGAACTTGTGTTTGCATGCACTTCGCTGATTTTGTGTTTAATTCGATGATGTCAACAGTCACAAACTTCAACACCCTCAGTCTCTTCTAGGGTGACAGAGCTAGAGTAAACTGATACACTTAGAGAAATGTCTCACCGTTTATGGAAACAGATTTGAGGTACTGCAAACTTACAAGTAAGAGGAAGTGTGTAGATAAAGCCTATTCGATATTCCCAGAAACGAAATGTCTAGAAAATCTACTTTCCCGAAAATGCCTCGCGACTCGCGTACTGTAGATCGAAGAGCTGCAGGTTGATTACTATAAGAAACTGAGCCAACCTACTAGTAGAATTCAAGCATTAAAATTGTAAGTTCTTTTACTAATAAAAAGGCCCCAATTCCAAGGCCTTGTTTAATTTTGGCCCAAAAATGTTTACCTTAAAATTCGCATTTATAATAATAATAATAATAATAATAATAATAATAATAATAATAATAATAATAATAATAATAATAATAATAATAATGGATGCTATATATGCGCTATTTCCCAAAACACCAACCAGGCTCAAAGCGCGGCGATCTATACCAACATACAGGCTCACATGTTCCACCCACTCTCTCACACACCCATCTGTCACTCAAACATGTGGTGTAAAGGCAAGGAGATCGCTATTAGAAGACGGGAAAGGAAATCGACCTTTTATTTGTGAAATTTTAGATTGACTGCATCCTGTACCATTATTGAAGGGAGGGAGGAAACCGAAGTACCCGGAGGAAACCTCGTTGACCTGAATAGTCTCGTACCTAAGTCACATACGTTCGCCCCTTGCGGGAATAGAACCCGCGACCCTCGGCGACTATTTCAACGTTAAACAACGATAAAGTGTGTTTTCGTTGCGTAAACCAACCGCCGAGTCTCTTTTCTACCATAATGATGGTGTTCGGACTGTAGGCCTACTGGTTCTCTTTGCTGCTATCAACTATTTTCTAGCCTAGTCTTTGCTACTTTCATCATTGTAAATAATATACGAAAATGTCAATGTAGGCACGTAATCATTAGAAATGTTCTCCCAAAGCGGAAGTTGGGGTCAGATCTGATGCATGGAGGTACCACTACCAGCAATAAAGATGGCGTTTGGCTTGTTGCTCATTCTCTTCGTTACTTTCATTGTTGAAAATAGGGCATGAAAGTATTATTGTAAGCACATATTAGAAACTCCCAAAGCGAAAATATTCTGTCTCCAAAACTTTTAGTTTCTATCACATGCAGTGAGTCGTAACTACAGCAATAACGATCGGTGGCGTTTGGTCTGTAGCTAATTCTCTTTGCTACTATTATTGTTAAAACAGCACACGAGAATCACATTGTAAACAGGTCTTAGAAACTCCCAATATTAAAATATTGCGTTTTCAGCCATTGTGTGGTTTCGTTTGTATCAAATGCAGAGAGGTACCACTACTCGCAAAACAAGATGACTTTGGATTATGACAAACTCGACTCTCTCATTGTTAAAATCATAAAACAAAATACAAGCCATCCAAAGAGCTTACTGCAAATGAAGTCAAAGCCAAAGGAACCCTCCAACATTGATTGTATTCTTGTTCATATCACGTCAGTAGAGGTACCATTGCCGCCAGCACACACAAGCGCATTCACAAAGATTCTTTTGGCCTTTAACTGAATAAATCTCTCTCTCTCTCTCTCTCTCTCTCTCTCTCTCTCTCTTCCTCTTCCCCTCCCCCACCCCTCCACTGCTAGCCTTGTTGAAATCGTCGGTCACAGGAAATGCAAATTGTCTGTGGTTGACCCCGTGCGCCCCTCAAGTTGACAATTTGGCTTGACCCACAACGCCAGTTTGTACTGCGTTGAAGGCGAGTCCATTGACGATTGCAGTGCAAGAGAGCTTTGACGGTGATGGTGGTGGATCCTGACCTTCGTTTCATTGTGGACATCACATATTTCAAAACGAAAGAGGACAACAATGATCCAGGAAGCACAGTTCAGAATCTGAATTCGAGAGTGTCTAAACAGAGGGACATCTCTAAAAAACTGCTATCATATTCAGAAATCTTCACCTGTGCCAGGAAGTAAGCAGTGATTACAAAGACAGCAGAGCAACACGCACACACACACACACACACACACACGCACACACAACCGTGTAGAAACGCCGTTGTGATGACTTTCATGAAACTCTACAGGGATAGTAGGGGCGGCAGGGATAGCTCAGTGGTCAGAGCGCACGACTTGTGTGAGTGCGTATTGGGCGACGTGGGTTCAAATCCTGACTTCAGCAAACTATTTTGTGATTGCTGGATATTACGGGCCAGCGCCTTAAGAAGCTCTCTGAGCTTGTAAGTGCGCTATATAAGAGAAATCTCTTTCTTTACATACGTTACTTTACCATTTTTACAAATTTGTCCATTTTTTTAAAGCTAACCCTAACCCTAAATCTAACCCTTAACCTAACCCTAACACAGCCCTAACCCTAACGGAACACTGTTTTGACGTCAAAATAAAGGGGTCCGTCAAAAGAAAGAGGTTCAAGTGTATTTCAGAGTAAAGGCGTTTCTACCTAGCCACACACACACACACGCACCCACACCAACCCACCCCCCCCCCCCCCACACACACACACACACACAATACAACACAACCGTGTAAAAACGCCGTTGTGATGACTTTCTTAAAACATCACGAACGTTGTTTTTAGATTTTTTTTAATAATTTGTCAATTTTTTGAAGATAACCATAACCTTAACTCTAACCCAAACCCTTAACCTAACCTTAAGCCTAACACAGGGGCTGGTGTGGGGAGGCGGTGGTGAAAACTGTTAGCATAGTTATTGCTAATTCAATAACACTACGTTCTTTTAATAATAATAATAATAATAATAATAATAATAATAATAATAATAATAATAATAATAATAATAATAATAATAATAACGGATTTTTATATAGCGAGCACTCCAGCCTATGACCAGACTCACCACGCTTTACATAGTCATTACATATAAATACATGCACTCGATGAAACATTACTTTTGCTACAATACACCAAAAGACGGGACAGTAAAGGTACAGACTATTTACAATTATGTACATAAATTACAAAAAAGACAAAGATTTACTATTTACAACTATGTACACAAATGACAAAAAAGACAGAAAATAGAATATCAAAAACCTATTTACAGCTATTTATATGCCCCGTTAGGCCCAGGAAGGAAAACAGTATAAATATTTACAGCCGTGTATACACTTACGGATCAGACATAGACAAGAGATGAGAGAATGGCAGCGGGATACTACTATCATTTTACTAGATGATCCCCCTGCCGTGCGCACGCCCTGCTTCTCCCTACATGCTCGTACATCTATATCACAGGCGCTTGTATCAGGACACGCGAGCGCCTATGCCTGTGACGCGTCTCCCTTTGGTTATCTATACGTGTGTCCTGATACAAGCGCCTGTGATCTATATCTATATACTACAGCGACTACTATAATTTAGAATGTTTTTGTGATCACTTTAGACTAGTCATTTGTGTTTTACTATATCTTTCTGTTTATCTGTTATTGTTGGGTATTCTTGTGCGAGTGTGTGTGGTTGTGCATACATGTGTGTATTTGTGTATGCAGGTATGTGTGCGTGTGTGTAAGAGAGAGAGAGAAAGAGTGAGAGAGAGAAAGAGAGAGAGATGTTAAATCTAAAACATTCTGCCATTGTCCAACACCAAATAATATTCCGATTGTTGTATCTATTACATGTCAATTGGCGAAATAAATTCCTGTTATGACACAATCGCCAAAAAGACCTAAATAATGAAATAGATGGCAAGCTCAAATGTAAACACGTTAATCTGATAAAATTGTACATGTCGGGTTTGGTTCCCTCTCTCCCCCTCCACTCTCTCTCTCTCTCTCTCTCTCTCTCTCTCTCTCTCTCTCTCTTACACACATCTGATAAAATTGTACATGTCGGGTTTGGTTCCCTCTCTCCCTCTCCACTCTCTCTCTCTCTCTCTCTCTCTCTCTCTCTTAAAACAAGGCTCCATAAATATTTAAGCTCCCTTTGCTCTTAATACTTAAGATGATTGTATACCTCTTTGTTCTTCCCTACCCTGCCACAATTTAAGTTACTAAGAAGATGTGAATTTACATGTGTGTGTGTGTGTGTGTGCGTGTGCGTGTGTGGTTGTGCTTGTGTGTGCGGAGAGAGGGGAAGAGATGGATGGGGAGGGGAAGAAGGGTAAGAGTATGTGTATTAAAATGCATTAATTTGCTTATTGATTTGTTACCGTAGTTAAGGAATATGTTTGTTTCAAATTCTTTTATGTTAATTATTTTGTTTGTTTTGCATTGTTTATTAAGGACTAGCTGTAAGACAGGTCCAAAGGACCTAATGCTATTATCCGATTAAAGGTTTCGACTTCGACTTCGACTTCGACTTCTCTCTCTCTCTCTCTCTCTTTCCGCATAAACACAGTGAGCATTTATAACAGTTTATAAAGCTGGTACTTTTATTTCGGAAATGAGGTGGTACAAAAATTACACATAATAATCAATATTGTCACATCAACATACACTTTTAAAACAACAACACACAAACAAATGCTTTACACGCTGAAGGTGACAGAAAGCGATACAGAAAAATATAAGGTTTTCATTTTGGAACTTTGGAACTTTGTCCTTTTATTGACAACAACAAAAAATATTTCCTTGTGTTTCAACCAGTGCTTCTTAGGTGATGTGATGTGATGATGATATCTTGAAACTCATCTTACGAACTGTCAACACTTTCAATCTGAGAATATTGGAACGATAAGCAAGACGATGCTTTTGTGTTGACCCGGTGGTGAAGTTGTTGAAACAAAAAAACAATCATTTATGGTGCAGTTGTTGAAATAAAAAAAACAAAACAAACTACAATCATTTCACCTATCAAAACGCATGATGTTTATGCAAAGCTCATTTCACATATAAAAAAATTGTATGATGATGCCAAAGCTCAATTCACAAATCAATCCACACTATTATGCAAAGCTCTATTCACAGGTCAATACATATGATGATCATGCAAAGCTCAATTCACAGATCAAAGGACGTTATGATTATGCAAAGCACAATTCACAGATTTAAAAAAACAAACTTTATGATTACTCAAAGCCCAATTCACAGATCAATACATATTGGATGCAGGCAATCTAAACTTTCACAAATAAAAATTCGCTTTTGCGTCTTCTAATAGAGATTAGTCTTTAAACCACGGGTTTGAGTGATGAGTGTGTGTTTGTTCTGTTTGTGGGAGTGTCGTGACATGTAAGGGTGTATGTTGGTTGGATCGCCGTGCTTTGCCTCTGATTTAGGAATAAAGCGCGTATAACATTCTGCATTATTTATACAGGGAGACAACTGCTGCATATCATGTGATGAACTAGTTACACTTTTAGAGGTTATCTCCCTTTATTGCTCTCTCTCTCTCTCTCTCTCTCTCTCTCTCTCTCTCTCTCTCTCTCTCTCTCTCTCTCTCTCTCTCTCTCTCTCTCTCTCTCTCTCTCTCTCTCTCTCTCTCTCTCTCTCTCTCTTTTTCTCTCTCTGCTTTTCGTCACCTGCACTTTTCTATACAATCGAAGGATGTGTCTTTTAAAAACCTGATTGAAGTAATGCTGCTCTTTACAAAAACCTTTTTAAAAGATACTGTACTCAACTGGCCTGATTAACAAATTAGAGTCATCAATTTTATTAAGTACACAATTTCAGGCAAAGATTTTAAAGAACATTGTGATTCAAAGACTATATATTATACAAAATGGCGTGAACTGCAGACTTTCGACAGGCGTAGTGATCAACATTGCAATATGCAATATCCATCGTTGTCAGTGGGTTTAACAAGCAAAGCAATGCTCAACATCATCATCTTTAACTTATCTTTCAGCAGTAGTAGAGGAAAATAGATGTAAACAAATGCTGGTGCATGAAAGATAAAACCAATATCTGTAGCCTCGTTTAGAGGAGTATTTATACCCTTTGAGGAGTCTGCACACGCTCATCGCATAACTAAAATGTCAAAGGTTAACCACTGGCGTATAAATGTCACCCAGCAGATTACAACCTACCTTTGTCCCCAATACGCTTACAGTAGGTGTCGGGGGACGTTACTTTTACCTAATGAAACAACCTACCATAATGTTTCCGGCAGAGCGACTGTAGTGTACATTAAAGTGGAAGATTTTCCTCAGCAGCAAACCAACATTACAAATCATGACTACCGCAGTGTCACCTACTTTCCTAATAGCGCTCTATAATTAGGGTTTGGAGAAAATATGTCTCAACTGTATTTGCTAGCCCTCCTGACCGGAATGATGGTTTGTTTCTAACCCTGGAGCGTCTTCAGTGGCTTCAGGAGCTGGTGAGACACATCATAGTTGCCGTTGTTTTTTTGTTGTTTACAAATAAAATCATCATCATCATCATCATCATCATCATCATCATCATCATCATCATCATCATCATCATCATCATCATCATAATCATCATCATCATCGGCAGCACAGCATGGGATACAGTTGTCAAGTAGTCTTTGGAACTGCCTTTACGCATTCATAGTCTTTGGATTAAGTTAAAGGCAAAGCAATACAGGCACAGCAACAGCTTTATTACAAACACGCAACCCATAGCCCGGACTTTAAAGATCCTGACGCTCATGCACTAGAGGGGGTTAAGTGCTAATTACACACATACACCCAGCACGCACTAGATCCCTTCTCCCCCATTCCTGGTCGCCCAGGATTGTGCTCAGTTGTCTGGGGCGCCAGTCCATGCGCCAAAGGTTGCAAGTGGGCGCCTCGCGCGGATTGAGTTAGATCCTGTATCGGCCAGCGCCTTGAGCAGCTCTTGAGCTGGAAAACTCTATATATTAAAAACGAGTAAAGAACGAAAGAAAGAAAGAAAGAAAGACAAGAAAAGAAAAGAAAGAAAGAAAGACAAGAAAAGAAAAGAAAGAAAAACTACTGGCACGGCTGGGACTGTGCCATCATCCTGATGAATAAAGGATGACCGCGATCTTTTTGGAATTCTACGCTCGTCCGGATTTAGGTGAGAATGAAAGTACGACACAACAGCGCCAACATCTCCGCCACCACCACCATCAGAAGCACAGGGGTTTCCGCACGGACAGTAGATGGGGCTGCGCCTGCGGTCTGCTGGCAGTGCTGTTTGTTGCGGCCGACGCAGGAGGCGTAAGCCATGACGTGAGCGATGTAGCTCTGCTCGTGGACGCCGTGGAACAGGTGTGACATGGGCCCTGTGGCAAAGATGGCTACGTCCTCGCCAGCGTGAGTTTCCCACCCTTCCGTGAACGGCACCAGTCGGGGAAACCTGAAGTCGTCGGCAGCTGAACAAGAAGAAAAAGCAGGAAAATAAATGCAAATTAAAACCCCAAGATTGTGAACGTTTTCATCACTGTTATTGCAATTCGCATGCTAGTTATCTGACCACTAATCCAAATCCACCTAAGTCTACGCCAGTCTTCAAAATCTACCACCTGTTAGTTGGCCTTTGAAGAGTCTAAAACTCGAAGCACTGCCTAGAGTTACTCTTTGTAACCATCGTAAGGCTTCCAGAAAACGCTCTCTAATTTTGGAAGATTTTGAGTTTTTCTCTATTTCACAAGTTAACACAAACAATCAAGTTCCATGAGAAATTGCTTGGAAGAAAACGGTTTTATCATTTAATTATTAAAAGTGATAAAACTGATTAAACTGAAATGGTTACATGTTAAACTTGTTCATTGTAGCCTATTACTGCGACTAACGTTGTTCTAAAGACGTATTGGCACTGCAACTGACGAATTTGTGGCTAGGTAGAAACGCCGTTATTCTGACATACACTTGAACATCTACGTACTTTCTTTTGACGGACCCCGTTATTTTGACGTCAAAACAGTGTTCCGTTAGGGTTAGAGTTGTATTAGGCTTAGGGTTAGGTTAAGGATTAGGGTTATGGTTATGGTTAGAGTTTGGGTTAGGGTTAGAGTTAGCTTTAGGGTTTGGGTTAGCTTCAAAAAATTGACAAATTTGTAAAAATGTCAAAGTAACGTATGTAGAGTTTCATGAAAGTCATCACAACGGCGTTTCTACACTTTTGTGAGTGCGCGAGCGCGCGCGCGCGCGCGTGTGTGTGTGTTTGTGGGTGTGTATGTGTGTGTGTGTGTGTGTGTGTGTGAGAGAGAGAGAGAGAGAGAGACAGACAGACAGACAGAGAGAGAGAGAAGAAGAACAACGTGAAAGTATACAACTCTTGTTATTGTTTTTTAAATGTAAACATGTGACACACTTTGGAAACACTTTCATAGATGTACTTGTTGATTGTGGTAATCAACGAGAGGTTTAGACGTTCTAGATTGCTTGTGCTGTTTGGTAATGATATTCACTGTACAGCCTCTTCAATCCTGTGGTATTTGTAATAGCTGTAGCAAAATTCTTTATTTACACATGAAAATGCAACAAAGTATTACCTTTAATCTATGCATTTAAACAATATTTAAAAATGAGATATGAAGTGGAAAAATACAACGCATTCTTAAAAAGAACAAAATAATAAATGTAATCGTATGTGGAATATTTGCACAGTCTTGGTGAGTGATGTGTGAACTGTTTAAAAGACAAACACTTCAATATTATTCCTCGGATATTCCAGTATTTGTAAATAAAAGTGAAAGCTGGCGGTTTGCTGTGTGAGAATATATGATGTACAGTAAGGGAGAGAATCAACGTGGAGGTATAACAAACAGTCAAGATCCGAGCTACGAGATGTGTCACATTGCAAACACTTCCTTAGTTTGAATCGGAAATGTGTTTGATGTCTTTGGAATAAATTCTACGTAAGCTTAAGGGTTAAAAAAAAAATTCTAGTTCCACGGACAGAGAATAGATATTAAAAATTTAAAAAAAATAACGCATTGAAAAATCACGTACATGTGTTGACAGTGGAGAGATCAAGGGTTCTGTTAGGTCCTGGTCCGTTGGCGTAGTCAAGAGTGGAATACGGTTTCCCGTCCAACGGTTCCTGGCCTTCGTCTATTGGGTCCACCAAACCTGTTACAAGGCAGTCAGTCAATTATAGCAAGCACAAGCGACACCACCTCCAGAGCCTATGGAATGGAAATAAGTGCAGAGAAGACCAAAATGATGACCAACAATGGTATCAACACGGACATCAAAGTCCAAGGCCAATCCCTCAACACAGTGCATAGCTTCAAATATTTAGGAGCCATTGCATCAGACAATGGGTCCCGACAGGAAGTCCTCTCCAGGATCGCACAAACAACTGCTGCCCTGGCGAGGTTGAAACCAATTTGGAAAGACAGGACCATCAGTCTACATTCCAAGGTAAGACTGCTGCGCTCCCTTGTCATTTCCATCTTCCTATACGTTTGCGAAACATAGAACCTCACAGCAGATCTACAACGAAGAATACAAAGCATGGAGATGAGGTGCTATTGAAAACTTCTGCATGGAGATGAGGGTTCCCTTCCATTAAGGTCCTATCCTATCCTATCCCCTAACTCGAAGGTCGTTGGGGCACCACAGATGATCGTTTAACCAGCATACTCCATCTTTCTCTGTCCTCAGCAACCCCCATGGCTTCGCTCAGTGTCAAGCCAGTCTATTGTCGAATGTTATCCTACCTCCCTTCAATTAAGGTATTGGATGCAATCGATCTAAATTTTAAAAAAAGGATTTCTCTGCCACCTTCTGTAATAGCGATCTTATCAGATCGCCGCGCTTTGAGTTCGACTGAAAAAACCCACGTTATTATTATTATTATTATTATTATTATTATTATTATTATTATTATTATTATTATTATTATTATTTTATTTTTTTATTTTTTTATTTTTTTATTTTATTATTATTATTATTATTATTATTATTATTATTATTATTATTGGCCATCTAAATTTACCCAAGATGGGGTTGCCTCTGTAAGGGTACCCTACGATGTTGAAGGGATGCGAGTGGTCGGCCGTGACGATGAGAAGAGTATCGTCCCCTGACATATTCCTGGCCACTCCCACAGCTTCATCCAGAGCGACTGCGTCTTCCAGCGCGCGCTTCGCCTCGTTGTTATGGTGAGCTTGGTCAATGCGAGCACCTGGAAAAACAAATTCAGACAACAAAATGTTTACAGTTTATGTTGATTTCTAGCCAAAAAGTGCACGATAGTTCCGAACATGTTATTTTGCAAAGCAGGCACTGATACCGTGTATTTTGCCTTTGATCTGATACTTGGACTGTTGCTAACAAAGTTAAGTTGGAAAATTGAATGACGAAGATTCCTGCCTTGTTGCTGAGTGAACGGGCTGCGTGAGTAAAGAGAGTTACACAAGATTCAAGCATCGGGGCTGAATGGACGGTGTAACAATGGCTTTGTTCCTATCACAAAAACACTAATAGCAATTATCCATAATGGTCAGAAGTGTCAAGTATTCTGCCTATTTGGGTACAAACATATAATTATTCGATCACGATTTAAGTGTTCTTCTGTTGTTGTCGTTGTTTTTTAATTCCAAACTTGCCTTGTAAGAACCCGACTTGTTTATGACCAATGTTCTCCTTCGGTGGTGTGTATACACCGCCGTGGTCTATTCTGTGCATGTTAGTTAGTTAGTTTGTTAAATAGATTAACGTCCCCGGACACATAAGCGTATAGGGGATGATGACTGTGCATGTACACATTCCCAACGCTCATGTCCTAGACGAGTGATAGCCAGCTACCTACACAAATACATCCACCAAGCATTAGGTAGCAACAACACATGCCAAAAGTTGTCCTCAGTGATGACGAATAGAGTTATCCCTGAGTGTGCCCACAGAACAGCAGTATGACATTACGGGCTATTTCTAAGCAAAAACTTATCAGAACGAAATAATTTTAACCAATAATTATTACGGAAAGCCTGTAGCTTCGGATTTTATGCAAAAGGAAACGTCCGCGTCCCAATAGCTGAAATGGCAAGTGAAAAGATGGGTTTTATCGTGATAATTGTTATTAAATAACAAGACCCCTCGCTAAAACTTTGTGTCCAGATAATAGAATGCACTATTTCCATGTTCAAGCAAAAAAAAAAAAGTGAAATTCGATTGTAAAATACTTTAAAAAGTGGTTTTTGCTTCCTGCACGTAGCATCAACACATGCCAAGAGTTGTCGTCCGTGATGACAAATAGAGTTATCCCTGAGTGATAGCCCTATTTTATGCTTACACACTTCAAAATACAAATAATTTGTCATGCATGATACATTAAGTTTAAGGATTTTTTAAAATTTGTTTACAAAGATCACATCAAGGACTAACTTATTAAAGCGTTAAATTAACATTCTGTAAGCAGGTTATCGGCCGGTCACCTAAAATGCAAAAAAAGCTGAAAATGCTAATTCGGCGTTTTTTCTTTAATGGCTATTAAAAATTAAAAGAAAGTTTTGAACTTATGTTAAAAAATTACCTTTTTTTTTGCAATATACATGTTATCCTGTATTAAATTTAGGCCCCCCCCCCCCCCCCAATTTTTTTTGTTGTTGTTGTGGTTTTGAAAATATGCTGTGTTGTTGCTACATTGAATGGAATGCCCTCCCTGACGAAGTGGTGACAGCTCCCTCAGTAAATGCCTTCAAGAACAGGCTGGACGCCCACTGGAGCGATCTGCCATCCCTCTACGATCCTCTTTGTCACCAATAGGAAACAACATATAAAGACTATTCAAATTTGCCACTTTTAGTGCTTTAGTAGATATACTTTAGTATATACTTACACAAGATTAAATGCCACGCATGCCACAGTTAATAATAGCAATTAACAGTAGAACCGATGAACTGGCCATCCGGCCTCAAACATCGAAAACATCAAGTATCAAGTAAGTAAGTATAAGTATCATTAGGTCTATTCTTCTCTCCCATCCCAGATCGTCCAGGATTGAGCTCAGTTGCCCAGGGCGTCAGCAACAAGCATGTAGGCGCCTCCAGTGGCGTGAGCCAGATCCTGTATCGTCCAGTGCCTGGAGCAGCTCTTGAGCTGGAAAACCGCAAATTTAAGAACGACGAAATAAAAATAAAATGAAATAATACCTTCAACGAAGAGAAAGAAGCCATTTTTGTTCTTGCTGAGAATCTGAATGGCTTTCTGCGTCATTTCCGCCAGTGAGGGCTCCTCGCTTGGTCTCCGCGACAGCTCATAGGACATGTGGCTGTCGGTGAATAACCCTGATGCACAAATGAAGGAAAAGTTATACAACTTTCCCAATTTGAAATGGACATGTTGTTTATTCAATAAAATGTCAAATGTAAAAATCTCTCTCTCTCTCTCTCTCTCTCTCTCTCTCTCTCTCTCTCTCTCTCTCTCTCTCTCTCTCTCTCTCTCTCTCTCTCTCTCTCTCTCACACCCTGTCTTAATTGGAAAGTTCGTGGAAGTTCACGAACCTTTTATCGCGGTTCAGATCCCGAACCTAGGTTCTTGGGACCTTTTAGACTTTTAAAAAAAATCCTTTTTACCCAATGCACCCCCGCAGTGATGTCCCGAGGCCTCGGACATCGGTCATGGTCCGATTCGTTTGGAAAATGACCGAATGCAAACACCTGTGTCCCGTCAAATGTCCGATTCTATTGCGAAATTAGCGGTCATTGTCCGATAGTATTATGACTAGAGCGGTCACTGCAAGAAACATCTGTACAAACTGGAGTGTCAAAGCCGTTAAAACGAGTTTGAATAGTGGACAATGCTAGACTATTATCACTCTTTAGTACATTCCGTCGAACAACAAAAGGACCGCAACTCTCGACACTTTTGAAAGGGAAATAACCGACACCATACTTCCTCTGCAACGTGTGTGTGTATACGTAAAAATAATCTGGCCAAACATTGCATTTAAAAAAAAAATACATTTTTAAACTGTTTACACAACAGAGTTTTTGTTTTACTTTATTAATATTTATTCTCATTCACTGTTTTCTATTTTTTAGCACCATTAATCGGTTCGCTTCACAATCTGAATATCCTATTGCTTTTATGTAGTCAGGACATGATGTCCGATTAGTTTTATGATTTAGGACATTTTGTCCTATTGCCCTCTAATCCTAGGAACACCACTGCCCCCACCCATACACACAAAAGGCAGGAGAAATGTGAGGTTACCCAGTACATAATCCACAGTGGCGACGTCCAGGTTTCTCAGCTGACTGGCGGTGGTGATATAGCGCGCTTTTCTCCCTTCTGCTTGCTGCTTGCCTTCCCATTCCTGTTTTGTATAAAACAACTGTTGCCTTCATCACCACTACAGCAAATTCCAGACTGACACACAACTTTAAAGAATAAAAATAATCATCATAGTCATTATCATCATCATCATCTTCATCGGCATCATTGTTATTATCGTTATCATCATCATCGTGGTCGCCATAAACGTCATTCTCGTCATCATCATCATCGTTATTATCATCATAATCATCTTCATCATCACCACCATGATCACCCATCACCATAATCATCGCGTCATCATCATCATCGTCATCATCATCTTCCTGACCACTGTCATTATCATCATTAATAACATCATCGTATCCGTAACCATCATCATCATCATCATCATCATCATCATCATCATCATCATGTAGGACCCTTCTCCCCTCATCCCTGTTCCTCTAGCTTTGTGCTCAGTTGTCTGAGGAGAAAGTCGGTGCGCCAAAGGCAGCAAGCGAGCACCTCGGGAGGCTTGAGCTAGATTCTGTTTCAGCCAGCGCCTTGAACAGCTCTTGAGCTAGAAATGCGCTATATAAGAACAGAAGAAGAAGGAGAAAAAAAAGGAGAAGAAGAAAAAGAAGGAGAAGAAGAATAAGAAGGAGAAGAGGAAGTTCAGGAAGAAGAAGAAGAAGAAGAAGAAGAAGAAGAAGAAGAAGAAGAAGAAGAAGAAGGAGAAGAAGAAGAAGAAGAAGAAGAAGAAGAAGATGATGATGATGATGATGATGATGATGATGATGATGATGATGATGATGATGATGATGATGATGATGATGATGATGAAGAAGAAGAAGAAGAAGAAGAAGAAGAAGAAGAAGAAGAAGAAGAAGAAGAAGAAGAAGAAGAAGAAGAAGAAGGAGAAACAAAATATAAATGTTATCGATCAAGACTAACTTCAAAATTAAATGAACACTGGAAATACCGGAGATTTGATAAGGGATCCATTATAAAATCTCTGGTATACTAACGTCGACCAAAGCTGGACCCAAGACTTACCCTGGTCAGGTTCCTTCCGTCTCGGCGATCTTGGAAATTGCGCCTTCCTCCCCCAAACACCAACTGCAACATAAGTGAAATCAAACAAACATATTAGCCTACATATAAACTGATAAAGTTGCATGGCTTCAATAAGTATGTCCAATACCTAGAATATGAAGCTGGTGTTCGTATCAATCTTATGGAACTCTGTTGAAATACAACAACAGTGATATTACTACACAAGTTTACCAATTGCAAACCAGTAAATTATAGGGCCGGGCAATCTCTATTATTACCGGGCTATGGACAAAAACAAAACAAAACAAAACAAAACAAAATGAAAATGTCAATGAAGTCTTAATTATGCTTTCCTTCGTACAACGGAATCAAAATAATTTTTTTTTCTTCTTTTAAACTAAAAAAAACCCAACTGGTAAAGTAGTCCCCCTAACCTTTTGGTCGTTGGGGAAGGAAGCGTGTGGAACCTCCCTTTTCTCTCGGCCAGCTTAATGAGGGTGGTGTTTATCACCTCTTCCTCGCTGCTTTACCTTCCCCGGTTCTAAAGAGAACCAGGTACCCATTCACAGCTAGCTGGTTGGACTAGGGTGCGTCGTGCGCTTGTTTCAAACTGTTTGTGTCATTCGATGGTTTGTCTTTCAAGCATGGTCACCCATCCAAGTACTAACCCTTCCCGACGTTGCTGAACACGAAACCATTGCTAGCGTGTGCCCACACCACTGTACTGCTGCGCCACCCAGTGTCAAATTAGAACATTCCTATTGTTTAACAGATACTGTGAGTAAACAAGCACGAACTAAGTCTTGATAATTATGCACAGGTCTGGAAGGCATGACGGGGGCACAATACTGATTCAGAGTCCACTCACGTGGATGTTGGAGTTGTTGGCTACCAGCTGCAGGGCAATGTCCGTACACTGGCGCCCGTCCGTCAGGTTGACCGGCATGTCGCTGTCCCTCTCCCACTCGCGGTCCGGGCTGTGCGCGTACACGGCCGCCGGCGACGCGTGCGTCACGCGTGACGTTGTCACGATGCCCACAGTCTTGCCTACGTCACAAACATGGCCATTAGTGCGCGCGTGACTCACGCGACAGCCGTAGCTCAAGTGGAAGAGCGTTCGCCTGGCACATCGATGACCCAGGTTTGAACCCCGGGGAGGACAAGATAAAGGAGGTCTTTCCCCCCCCCCCTTTTTTTACTTTACTATTGCTGTGGTTGTTGTTGTTGTTTGTAGATTATAGTCACACGACACTTTCGCATATAGGTGACTACTGGACCGATTTATACTGACACCAGCGGGCCAGTTGTTGGTAAAGGGGAAAATAATATGATCACACGTTGACCAATCCGGGATTCGAACCAGCGACCTTTCGGTTACTAGCAAGACGCTCTTACCAACTGAGCTACCCGGCCCCACTCATTGCTGTGGTGGACTCAGTGTTGATTTAAGTCCCTTACCTCCTCTTTCTTGGGTTGGTTGTCTCCCTTTGCCATATCGTCATTCGTGGGTGCAGACGTTTAACTTCAGTGTTCCTACTGTAATCGTGTTTTAAACTCGAATGGCATAGACCATAGTAATATTTAAATAGTTTTGAATGATATATTTAAATTAAATAAAAAAAAACCAATTCAACTCGGGTAGGCAAAGTTCAAATTTAGTATGTATTTTAATAAAGTAGACGAAAGGTTTGTGTAAAACATAATAGTCTCGCCTGCTGTGTTTCACACTACACTCATTTTTATTTTCTCCCTTGTTTAAATTAAATTCTTCAGCGGCAGTCGGGTTAATTTTTTCCAAAAATTAATTAATCGTATTTACCTTCTTAGTTAGTTAATCATTATTTATACCTTCCGCCAGAGACCAATCCATGATGGTGTCTACAAGGACACTAGGATCGTGCACTAAAGAACAGTTGCCACGTGCAACACGCATATCAACGCCCAGCGTCCCGAAGTTGACCTTGACCCCGCCCACCATAGCAGTAGCCGTAGCAGCTGAGGCGGACACTTGACGGTCTGCTGAGTACGTCTGCAATATGATAATATGTATGAGCACATCATACTAGTAACATTTCTGGATAATCATTCAAACAAACACGCAAAAGAGTGGGCAGCACAAACCTAATCTTTAAACTGTGGGTGCTTCGGGCGGCCTGAGTTAGATCCTGTATAGGTCAGCACTTTGAGCAGCTCTAGAGCCGGAAAAGCGTAGCATAAGAACGATTAAACTGTACATTAAACGTAATGCTCGATAACCTTGCAACTTGGCTAAACAGCGGGCTGACTGATTGGGATTAGACAAGTTCATTGGGTGCTTGTTTAAAGAGAAAAATCCCCCGTTGGGATAGCGGGGGTTTCAGTATAAATAGTATCCCCACTTTCTGGAAATTTAGTGCTTTAAATTCCCACTGTCGCTGTCTTTCTCATTTGTTCTTTCTCATTCCTGCTCTGTTCTATCAATCTGCTATACTATCTTCTTCTTCGCTAGACCAGTCACCTACCTTTTTTCTTAAAAACTCTTCCGGGACAAGACTCCTTATTTGTGTATGAGGTCTGTTGGATCAGCTTGGGGATATTGGACGCTTTCTGCCAGGTGGTCACTAGGGCTTCCTATGATGTTATTATTTAGCAATGTAGGCATTTTATATGTATGTGTTTTGTTGATAATTTATAATGATGTTTGTATTCTATTTTGTTTTTGTAAACGGGGGTTCGATAAATTAGAGTATAGCCTCAGCGTCCCCTGCGTGGGATGTCTAACACTGTTGCAACAAAATAATTTTTTATAAGTCCAGAGTGGTAAACTATCATATACACTATGTTTGTATGTATTTTTATTATATTTTAACTGTCCAAAAAGGGCATTAACATACGTGTAATAGAACTAGAGTGCGTGGATAGGTGTTTGAAGGAAAAGATGAAGTGTAAGAGTACGCAAGTGATTAGATTTATAGAATATACATTTAGTATTGATTTTGTAGCTTTGTTAAATGTTATAACATGACTGTTTTTAATGATATGTTTTATATGCCTGACATACATTGCTGTGAAGTTCCTTATGGAATAATAAAGATTTGTTGTATTGTATTGTATTGTATTTATTGTAAAGTGACTGGCTGGTGGAGAGCTTTCAGTTTTACTACTAGGGTTGTTTCAGCAGATCTTTTATGCGGATCAGGGGTTGTCCGGTCCTGATTTGACTCGGAAGAGTCCGCTGGACCTAAAGCAATAATCATGTAATGCAGTGGTGTTCCTAGGATTAGAGGGCAATAGGACAAAATGTCCTAAATCATAAAACTAATCGGACATCATGTCCTGACTACATAAAAGCAATAGGATATTCAGATTGTGAAGCGAACCGATTAATGGTGCTAAAAAATAGAAAACAGTGAATGAGAATAAATATTAATAAAGTAAAACAAAAACTCTGTTGTGTAAACAGTTTAAAAATGTATTTTTTTTTAAATGCAATGTTTGGCCAGATTATTTTTACGTATACACACACACGTTGCAGAGGAAGTATGGTGTCGGTTATTTCCCTTTCAAAAGTGTCGAGAGTTGCGGTCCTTTTGTTGTTCGACGGAATGTACTAAAGAGTGATAATAGTCTAGCATTGTCCACTATTCAAACTCGTTTTAACGGCTTTGACACTCCAGTTTGTACAGATGTTTCTTGCAGTGACCGCTCTAGTCATAATACTATCGGACAATGACCGCTAATTTCGCAATAGAATCGGACATTTGACGGGACACAGGTGTTTGCATTCGGTCATTTTCCAAACGAATCGGACCATGACCGATGTCCGAGGCCTCGGGACATCACTGTAATGTAATGTAATGTCCAGATAACACTGTGTAAACAAGGACGCACACGCACGCACACAAACACACACACAGTAATATGCAAACGAACCTTGGACAAGGCAGCATTGGGCAGTGTTTCCATGTTCAGCTTGTAGTCCTCACCACGCTGACCCGCTTTTTGACCCTTGTAGATGCGTGCTGCGGTGATGGTGGAGATGCCCATGCCGTCACCCATCATGAAGATGACGTTCTTGGCAACCCTGGTGTTATGACGCAGGTTGAGGGCGCGCTGGAGTTCTTCCTGGGCGCTCTTGAACCAGAACTCTTTGTCTTCCAGACCTGTAACATAACAATAGCAATCAGTCATTCGTTTAGTGCTTTGGATTACAGTAATGCGGTTGGTTAATAACGGGGTTGATGCAGATGACGAGGCCCGATGGCGTTGGAGGGAGGGGGGGGGGGAGGAAGAGATGGTGGAGATCAAGGAGACCAGGTGTTAATGGTTAGTTAGCTCCCTTATCGCTGAATCGGAATCACTGTCAGAATCTTCAATGTCCCATCACACAGAAACTGAGTAAGTTCGTTAGTTAGTCATTGTTTATAGGTTCCAGCGGACTGCAAAGAGCCGAATCAGGACCACAACTTAGTTGAAAAAAGGACTCACCTCTGATTAGTATAAAAGATCTGCTGAAGCAACCCTACTGGTAACACTGAAGGCACTCCACCAGCCGATTACTTGCAGTAACGGTATTCCCCATTCAGGGGACGCTGAGGCTATACTCTAATTTATAGAAAAACACCGTTTACAAAAACAAAATAGAATATAAACATTATTATAAAATATTAACAAAATACATACATAGGCCTTTAAAATGCCTACATTGCTAAATAATAATATCATAGAAAGTCTTAGTGACCATTGGGAAGAAAGCGTCCAATATTCCCAAGCTTACCCAACAAACCCCATACACAAATTATGAGTTTTTGGGAGAGTTTTTAAGAAAAAAGATAGGTGACTGGTCTCGCGAAGAAGATAAGATAGTAGATTGACAGAACAGATTAGGAAAGAGAAAGAACAAATGAGAATGACAGAAACAGTGGGAATTTAAAGCACTAAATTTCCACAAAGTAAGGATACTATTTATACCGAAAACCTCGGCGCCCCAACGAGGTGAACTGAGTAAGGCGTACATATATGTTTTTGCAGTGTACAGTACAATAATCAAAGACAGCGCAGCTGAGACTTGACAATTTTGAGTGCCGCAGTAGTGTAGTCGTCTGGGCACACGCTAGCAATTTTCTATGCTAAGCAACGTCGGGAAAGGTTACTACTTGGATGGGTGACAATGCTTGGAAGACAAACCACCAAACCACACAAAAAGATTGAAACGAGTGCACGAACATTCCACCCAGCGGTGAATGGGCACCGTGGTTTGTTTAGAACCGGGAAAGGTAAAGCAGCGAGGGAGAAAAGATAGGCGCCGCCCTCATAAAGCTGGCCTAGAGAAAAGAAAGGTACCAAAACGCAACTCTCTCCTCCCCATTCACACCACCTCCCAACCACTTAAAAGTTAGGGGGGCAACCTACCTTTACATAACAACTCCAATATAGTTTTGAATTTCTTTGGTTTTTACGATTGAAGAAGAAGAAGAAGAAGAAGAAGTGAGTGTCACGAAGAGAGGGGTTGGGGGATGGGGGTAAGCTATTAATCTCTAGCGCGTTATTACCTCCTTTGATTAGGCTAATGGTGCGATGACATTCAAGAGATTAATGCTGGGCCAACTTAATAGACAGACAGGGTAAAGACGAGATGGAGAGTAAGGCTACACTAGTTAAGAAATTCACATTCAAAGGCCAGTCAGGGTAATTGCAATGTCTCAACTATCTACTTTTATTAAATTGAAATGGGGACTGTAGGTCAAATACTTCTAACGTGAGTCATAGGCATAGCGTCTTTTAGTAAGGAGTAGTCTGGTGATTTTCTGGGTAGTCAATATTTGGGGTACTAGAGCGAATGTAGACTGATCTCATCACAGGGCGAGAGTGTATCTGTATGGTCTTCAGAGTCTCTCTGATAATCTGGCGAGGGGGGATTCTCGTAGGCTTAGGCACTTAGCTCTGTACTGCAGTGCGGCGATGGGTCCAGGATACTCTGGGTGGCTCGTTAGCGTGGGCAGTAGCGTGGGTGCAAAGATGCAGGTCAGTGGTCACGCGATGATGACGCATGGATCACGAGTGCTTGTCTTGTTGTGGTACAGGCATAGAAATCGGCTTTCGTGGCTAGCCGTCTAGAAAATGGCGAAGTCCCAAGTCTCGCTTCTCATTGACCTCCTGGGTTTGACAGGGGCCTGCAGCGGGTCAGCGACTGGGAGTTGGTACAATGCCGGGGTGATACGCCCGGTACAGGAACCCGTCTGCAATGTATACAGACGCTGTATCAGCGGGGGATAGGGATAGTGTGGATTCCGGGCCTGTGGTATGATAGCCCTTCTCAGAATTCAAATTGGTGTGACCGGTCATGGGTTGAGCCAGTGCACATACCAACAGTCAAACAATGCTACTAGATTTACTGGGCCAAGGTGGAGTTTATTGGCAGCCACTAGTATAAGATACATTCGGCGCATTAGGATGGGGTTGGCAATAGGGCAAACATTTATACATCGGGAGCATGGGGGGAAAGCAAATGGAGGGGTGCAGGGCAAAGGGGTTGTAGGTCTGGGCTGTACTGGGGACTTTAATCTATGCGGGGGGGGGACAGCATGGCATGGGGTATTTACACGTGGGGCCAACGGAGCATACAAGCATAAATCCAAACATGTCATGGGTCATATACAAGGTAGAAAATATGTGCAAGGGATAAATACAAGTCATAGCAACACATCAAGGCAAAATTATAAACATGAACATACATATTGACAGGACGCATGAACATGATGGCGAACGACGGGTGATGGGTCTGCTATATGACAAAGAGTAAGTTCCCTCTCTTACCTTGACTTAAGACGGGTGGAAGCACAAGGGTACTGTCGAAACTCAGAGGTCACTCGGTGATGGAGACGTGTTTTCGGACAGGCTGTTACTTCGAGGCAGGAATGCTTGGGTCTGACCCTATGTCAGGGTTTGTGCCAGGCTTTAAGGAGATGTCCCGGGGGGCGGGGCTTAAGCGACTGGGCGAGCGGGCCTGCTAGAGATGGCTGGGTAGGGAGAGATGATGGCTGGCTGAGTGCGGTGCTGGGATGCTCGCGGCCGAGCTCAGAGTTGCAATTGCATGCCTTGTCACAGAGGCCCCCCCCAAGGAAAAAGGCGAGGTCGTAGGCCTCGACTGAGACGCGGCCAATCAGCTCTGAGGTCGGCTGCCGGGTGAGACGATGGTTTGCGATGATCCGGGTGATGCGGGGCGATGTAGGGTTCCGGGTAGTCGATGGCGGATGCCCAAGGCTGGGGTCCGCGGAGCTGCCGGGTTTCGGCTACGGTTAGTGGGCGGCGGCGGGAATGAAGGCTGGGGCGTCGGCCCTCAGGGGCGACTCGCTGGAGTCGGTTGCGGGGTGACGGCTGAGGAAGTCTGCGCCGTGATTGTCTTTCCCTGGGATGTGCTCCAGCTGGAAAGAGTATGCTTGGAGCAGCAGAGCCCACCTCATCAGCCGGGCGTTGAGCGATTTGGATGTCGCCAAGAAGGAAAGCGGCTGATGATCCACTTGGACGGTAAAGTGCGAGCCGTAGAGATACAGTTGGAACTTCTGGACTGCCCAGACGAGGGCGAGACACTCCTTCTCCGACGTGGCGTAATTCTGTTCGGCCGGCTTAAGTTTCCGGCTGGCGTACGCGACGGGGAAGAGCGTCGGGGCGTCCGCGGAGTCCCGTTGGAGTAGAACGGCTCCGAGGCCTACGTCGCTGGCGTCTGTGCGCAGGACGAAGGGCTGTCCGTGGTTGGGGAGTCGCAGGACGGGCTGGGACGTCAGCTTGTCCTTGAGCTCCTGGAAGGCAGCTTCACATTGCGGGGTCCAGAGGACTCGGTCAGGTGCGGTCTTCCGGGTTAGGCTGGATAGTGGCGCGGCGATCCCGTTGTAACCGGGTACAAACTTCTGATAGAAGCCACTCAGTCCCAGGAAGGACTGAACATCTTTCTTGGTCTTGGGGCGTGGCGCGTCTCGAAGGCGCTGGACGGTCTTTTCCAGAGGCCGGAGCTGTCCACGGCTGATGGTGTGGCCAAGGAATTCCAGCTCTTGATAGCCGAACTGGCATTTGGTCGGCCGAGCAGTGAGGCCAGCTTCTCTGAGGCGGCGTAAGAGTTGGCGCACCACTCGCAGGTGCTCCTCCCATGTCTCCGTTGCGACGAGTATGTCGTCCATAAAAGAGTGTATGAACGGACAGTGGAGGGGGTCCAACAGCTTCCGCATCATCGTGCTGAAAACACTTGGGGCATTGTGCAGACCAAACGGCAGAACGTTAAACTCGTAGTGGCCGTCCATCGTGCTGAAGGCTAGGTACTGGCGGGATGAAGGGTGCACGGGAATCTGGTAAAAGCCTTTGCTCAGATCCACTCGGGAGAAGTATCGGGCGGATTGTAGCTTTGCAAACAAGTCTGTGGGGTCGGATAGGGGTCCGGGCACGAACTGGGTTACAAGGTTCAACTGCCGGAAGTCGATACAGAGGCGATGTTCTCCGCTGGGCTTCCGTGATAGAACTATTCCTGCGCTGTAGGGGGAACGGGAGGGAGCGATGACTCCGGCTTGTAGCAGAGCCTCTACTTCCGTTCTTACTACTTGCTGCTGGGAAAGTGGGACGGGGTAAGGTTTCTGGCGGACGGGGGTGGGGTCCGTCAGGGTTAGTCGAACTTCTTCCAGGTCCGTCCTCCCAGGAATGTCGGTGAGGACTTCCCTGTAGTCTGCTACGATGGCGCGTAGTTGGCGTTGCTGGCCGGCGGGGAGTGAGGGGTCCAGAGAGACGTCCCGGAAGGATTCCTTCCCTTTTAGCGGAAATTCGGCGACGCCGGTCTCTGTGCCATCCACTTCGACGGCCAGCGCGACCGTGAGTAGCGAGTGCGAGTCGGGGGCGGGTGCCGGTTGCTCCAGGTACCGCTTGAGCAGATTGATGTGGTGGGTCCTGGGCTTTCCGCCTACCTCGATGCGATAAGTGGTCCGGGAGAGCTTCTCAAGCACCGGGTAGGGTCCCTGCCAAGCTATGTCTAGCTTGTTTGTGCCGCTGGGGAGAAGCAGTAGGACTTGGTCTCCTACCTGTAGTTCTCGGTCCCGGGCGCGGCGGTTGTGATAGCGGGCTTGTCTTTCTCTCGCCTTCTTCAGGTTGGCGGAGGCGGCTTTCCATGTGGCCTTGAGGGTTTCTTGGAGCTTCGTGACGTATTTCGAGGCGTCGACCGGTGCCTCGTCCAGTTTGGCGTCGGTCCAGCTACGTCGCAAGGCGGCTAGAGGTCCGGAAAGGGGTCTTCCAAAAAGCAGCGTGGAAGGCGTGTATCCGGTGGAGGTGTGCGGGGTCTCTCGATACGCGAAGAGCGCGGACGCGACGTATGTGTCCCACGCTCCCGGCTGTTCGTCGGCGATCTTGCGGATAATCGAGATGAGAGTCCCGTTTAGGCGCTCGACCTGTCCGTTGCTAGCGGGGTGGTAGGGTGGAGTCCGGATATGGCGAATGCGGAGTAGTTGAAAAACTTCTTGCATGAGGTTCCCGGTGAACTGGGACCCGTTGTCGGTCAAGATGTTGTCCGGGAATCCGACTCGAGTGAATATGGTGACGAGCGCGTCGGCGACTCGGGCGGCGTCGATCTTCGGTAGAGGAACGGCTTCACACCACATCGAGCAAGCGTCGACAAGGGTTAGTAGGTACTGGTTCCGCTTCTTGGTCCGCGGGAGGGGTCCTACTATGTCGACAGCCACTCGCTGGAAGGGTGTTCCGACAACGACGGTGGGGCTGATAGTGACCGGGACGGTGTGATGGCGGGGCGAGTATCGTTGGCACTGGCTACAGGACTTGACGTAGCGCTTCACGTCTTCGGTCATCCCGGGCCAGTGGTACTGAGCGCTGATGCGTAGAGTGGTCGCTCCTATGCCCATATGTCCGCTTAGGGGCATGCTATGGCCAAGTTCCAGGACTTGGGGGCGAAGTGTCGCAGGCACGACGAGTTGAGAATGGTCGTCCTTCTGACGGAAGAGGAGTCCGTCTTCGACGAAAAAGTCCCCGGACTTGGGTGGAGTGCGTGCGGCTGGAAGTTTTCCGTAGCACTTGCGGAGGGTGACGTCGTTTTCTTGGGCCTTCCGGATCTGTTCCGGCATCTGGTTGGGTATCGGGGGTGGTGTCGCGGCTGTTTTCGCCTGGGCGCGCGTCTGGACGGCGGCCATCGACTCCACAGGCTGGGGCGGCATCCCCAAGAACACGTATCGGCATCCTAAAATCAGGTCGTACAGGGGCTGGTCCATCACGGCAGCTTGGATGGTCCCCGTTACGTATCGGCTGGTGACTTGGATCCGGGCTATAGGGAGCGTGGTGCTGGGTTGTGACGCGTCGGCCAACTTCAGGGTGATAGTCTCGCCGGTCAGGTCTTGTTCCCTGATGAGCGAGCGGCGGACGACGGCGTCGAAGGTGAGTCCAGTGTCGTATAGACAGTGGGCTGGGCGATTGTTGACAGTCACTTGCTCGGTGACGGCCGGTCGATCGGCGGGAGTGACGACGGGGGTTACCGGTTTCCCGTCGGGGGTAACTTGGCGTAGGGCTAGTACGGTACCTTGTTTGCGACGCTGGTCGCTGATGCGTCGAAAACATTTCTCCCGGGTGTGTCCTCGGCGCTGGCAGTAGCCGCAGTAGAGCTCTGTGCTCCGCTTCCCTGGCTCTGCTACGGGGTTCGGGCGTCCTTTGGGCGGTTGTGGACGGTGGTTCGCTGGCGGGACTGGCCGGCGAGGCTGGTGGCGGGTATCTGGCGACGAGGGTGCGGGGGGATCACGGCGAGGCTGTCTGTCGTCGGGATGGGCGGTGAGGTAGCGGTCCGCGACGATGATCAGATCTTCAAGGCGAGCGGCGCCCTGTTCGGCGGCGAAAGTCCGAAGATCCGCTGGCATTGTCCCTCGGAGTTGCTCGGCTAGCATCAACTCTAGCAGTCCGTCGTATGTCTTTGGTTCGTCAGTTTGCTCTATCCATTTGTCCCGTAGCGTAGCTAGACGGTCGGCAAACTGAGTAAACTTCTCCCCTCTCTCTCTCCGGGAGTTCCGGAAATTCTTGCGGTAGTGCTCACCTGAGAGCTCAAAACCATGCAGTAGAGCTCTCTTGAGGGCGGGATAGTCTCCCTCCTCGGAAGTCGGCGTCTTGGCCAGAATCTCATAGGCCTTCCCCTTAAGGCCATGACTGAGCTTGCGATACCAGTGCTGGGGGTCAAGACCGTTTTCTCTCGCGACTCGTTCGAATCGGCCGAGATAGACTTCAATCGATTCGTCTCGTTCGACGAATGGGTCCAGGGGAAAGTTCATCCCCGGAATCGGCGGGGGGGGGGGGGGGGGGGGGGTGCGGGTATTCCGGTGCTGGCGGCGAAGCTGGGGGCGATGAGCGAGTAGTCTTCGCTAGCGGGCGATGCGATCCCTAAATCGCGGCGGTCGCGCTCAAGCTGGAGGAGTGCTTGGCGCCGTTCGAGCTCCTTATCCTTCCTCTTCTCTTCCAGTGCCGCTATCCTCTCGTCCTCCTCCTTTCTCCTTGCGGCGGCTCTCTCCTCCTCTGCTATCCTCTCTTTCGCCTCCTCTCTTCTCCGCTCGGCGGCTCTCTCCTCCTCTGCAATCCTCTCCTTCGCCTCCTCTCTTCTCCGCTCGGCGGCTTTCTCCTCCTCTGCAAGCTTCCGGGCGGCGGCCCGTTCCTCCGCGGCGAGGCGCTCTTTCTCCTCCTCTCTCTTCCGGGCGGCGGCCCGTTCTTCCGCGGCGATGCGCTCTTTCTCCTCCTCCTTCTTCAGTGCCGCTGCTCTTTCTTCCTCCTGCCTCTTCGCATCTCGCTCTTTAGCCCTCTCCTCCCTCTTCAACTTTTCCTCTGCCACGTCAGCATCTACGTTAGCCAGGACGTAGTCTTTGAGTTCGGTGCCGGCGAGCCCTAAGCTCTCGCCAATACTCTTGTACTTAAGCGCAAGCTCTCCCCGGTCGGCCATGGTAAGGGAGGTAACTTACCCTGAAAAAGGTCCTAACCGGAATGAGGGGCGCACACAAGGGGTACACTGACGGAAAACAAGGGGGTGGGCTGGATGAGCTACAATGAACCTGCAAAGGGCGAATACAACACAACCACAAAGACAAAATGCAATCAATCAAAAATACAAAAATGAATGCAAGAAAAAGCCTTTTGAGATACCACCACTCGGGAAAGCCAGTAAGGGACCTAAGGGGCTATGCTATCTACTACTAGGCTTAGAGGGCTGGGTCCTATCTATACTGGGCTGGGGTGGAAATTACGCTAAGTTCTAAGTCTAGTCAAGTTGGGATGGGAACCTAAGTTTTTTGTCTCGTTGGGTTGGGGGGGGGAAACCTAAGTCTTTTACTCCCGTCGGGGTCGCCAAAGTTAATGTCACGAAGAGAGGGGTTGGGGGATGGGGGTAAGCTATTAATCTCTAGCGCGTTATTACCTCCTTTGATTAGGCTAATGGTGCGATGACATTCAAGAGATTAATGCTGGGCCAACTTAATAGACAGACAGGGTAAAGACGAGATGGAGAGTAAGGCTACACTAGTTAAGAAATTCACATTCAAAGGCCAGTCAGGGTAATTGCAATGTCTCAACTATCTACTTTTATTAAATTGAAATGGGGACTGTAGGTCAAATACTTCTAACGTGAGTCATAGGCATAGCGTCTTTTAGTAAGGAGTAGTCAGGTGATTTTCTGGGTAGTCAATATTTGGGGTACTAGAGCGAATGTAGACTGATCTCATCACAGGGCGAGAGTGTATCTGTATGGTCTTCAGAGTCTCTCTGATAATCTGGCGAGGGGGGATTCTCGTAGGCTTAGGCACTTAGCTCTGTACTGCAGTGCGGCGATGGGTCCAGGATACTCTGGGTGGCTCGTTAGCGTGGGCAGTAGCGTGGGTGCAAAGATGCAGGTCAGTGGTCACGCGATGATGACGCATGGATCACGAGTGCTTGTCTTGTTGTGGTACAGGCATAGAAATCGGCTTTCGTGGCTAGCCGTCTAGAAAATGGCGAAGTCCCAAGTCTCGCTTCTCATTGACCTCCTGGGTTTGACAGGGGCCTGCAGCGGGTCAGCGACTGGGAGTTGGTACAATGCCGGGGTGATACGCCCGGTACAGGAACCCGTCTGCAATGTATACAGACGCTGTATCAGCGGGGGATAGGGATAGTGTGGATTCCGGGCCTGTGGTATGATAGCCCTTCTCAGAATTCAAATTGGTGTGACCGGTCATGGGTTGAGCCAGTGCACATACCAACAGTCAAACAATGCTACTAGATTTACTGGGCCAAGGTGGAGTTTATTGGCAGCCACTAGTATAAGATACATTCGGCGCATTAGGATGGGGTTGGCAATAGGGCAAACATTTATACATCGGGAGCATGGGGGGAAAGCAAATGGAGGGGTGCAGGGCAAAGGGGTTGTAGGTCTGGGCTGTACTGGGGACTTTAATCTATGCGGGGGGGGACAGCATGGCATGGGGTATTTACACGTGGGGCCAACGGAGCATACAAGCATAAATCCAAACATGTCATGGGTCATATACAAGGTAGAAAATATGTGCAAGGGATAAATACAAGTCATAGCAACACATCAAGGCAAAATTATAAACATGAACATACATATTGACAGGACGCATGAACATGATGGCGAACGACGGGTGATGGGTCTGCTATATGACAAAGAGTAAGTTCCCTCTCTTACCTTGACTTAAGACGGGTGGAAGCACAAGGGTACTGTCGAAACTCAGAGGTCACTCGGTGATGGAGACGTGTTTTCGGACAGGCTGTTACTTCGAGGCAGGAATGCTTGGGTCTGACCCTATGTCAGGGTTTGTGCCAGGCTTTAAGGAGATGTCCCGGGGGGCGGGGCTTAAGCGACTGGGCGAGCGGGCCTGCTAGAGATGGCTGGGTAGGGAGAGATGATGGCTGGCTGAGTGCGGTGCTGGGATGCTCGCGGCCGAGCTCAGAGTTGCAATTGCACGCCTTGTCACAGTGAGTAACACCACCCGGTACACCACGGTCGAAGGCTACCAGAAGCATGCGTTAGTAGTCGCCTCAACAGGCCATAAAGCATGCTCTCATGCTTCAGAGCACTGCTTCAGAGCACTGCTTCCTTTCTTCAAGCTCTATAGTGACGGAAAAACCGCAATTTCACTGTAAATATATACAGAATGTGGCTCCACAACATTCCGCTCTTTCTGTCTCAAAAACCCATTTGCCTTAATGGATTTTTAAATTGTATAAAACCAAGTGAGCACACTATCCGGCGTCAACAAACGGTTCAAAAACATTCTCAAACGGTTCGTGAAAGACAGTTGACCTAGAAACAAATACAGTTTGACCTCATTCGTCCCCTAGAGGAGACGAAACTTACATTTTCTATTTTCATGAGTTGATGGGTCAACGCTCCTAGGGCTTGAACAGTATAGGAAGCAGTTCTCTGAAGCATGAGAGCATGCTACTGTTGAGAGCGACTACTACAGCACGCTTCTAGTAGCCTTCGTCCAAAGTGTATCGGGTGGTAACACAGTCCATTTAATCCAAAGTAAATTTATGTAGCGCACACACCTTCATCTCAAAACGTCGTGCTCGCGTCGCTAGAAAACCAGTTACTGCTGTGGAATTGTATACCCAATTTTGCTAGTACTGGTTTGGTTGTATGGTCGCTAAAGGCCTATGACGGAGAAAGAAAAGAGAGGTTGCCACAACGTGATACAGCGTACGATGGACGTAATGTACAAAGCGGGCATTATTCTCTCTGTTTCTGCCTCTCCCCCCCCCTCTCCCTCCTCCTCTCTCTCTTTCTCTCTTTCTCTCTCTAATACTGCCGCTATACATGTAATGTACATACGAGAGTTGGTACTTTTTTCAGAAGGCTTCATCACTTTGAAAAAAAAATATTTCTACTCACGAAGCCTCATCATTTGGGACTATGCAGTGCTTGTTCTAACATACTCGCCACAGATTTCAATGCACTTTTTCATCCGATAAATCCAACGATCAAGACAGTGCCGAAAATCAGTCAAATGGTTCAGCTGCTCTTCCACGGCAGAAATGAGTCTATCCCTGTCTTCAAAAATCAATTCCTTTCAGATCATTCTTAATGGTGAGGAACAGCCAGAAGTCGCAAGGTGCCAAATCTGGCGAATAAGACGGTGGTTCGAGGACCTCATCGATTCCAGATTTGGCGAGAAACTCAGCAGTTTGTTTTTTTCATTTGTGGGGAGGCGCGTTGTCATGGTGAACGATGAAGTTCTTTAGGGAGTTTTGAAAACTTCGAAAGGCACAAGGTTTAAAAAAAAAGTCTCAACACTTATGAATCAACCCTCGTATAGATTTCATAGGCCTCAATTCAAAGGCTTTGTTTACTTTGGACGAAACGGGGTTACCTTACAATTCACAATAAAGAGAAAACCAATATGTACAAAAGCGTGGGGGGCGCCGCGAGTTTTTGTTTAAATAGTATCCCAACTTGGTCGAAATTCGGTGCTTTAAATTCCCACTGTTTCTGTCATTCTCATTTGTTCTTTGTCGTTCCTAATCTGTTCTATCAATCTACTATCTTCTTCGCTAGACCAGTCACCTACATTTTCTTTCTAAAAACTCTACCTAAATTCCTCATTCGTGAGATCAGCTTGGGAACATTGAACGCGTTCAACCAAAGGGCCACTAAGACTTTCTATGGTATTATTACAATTTAACAATGTAGGCAGTTTATATGTATATATATGTTCTGCTAACATTTTATAATGATGTTTACATTCTATTTTGGTTTTGCAAATTAGAGTACAGCCTCAGCGTCCTCTGCATGGGATACATTTTTTTTTTAGTAAAATAACCGGCTGGTGGAGTGCCTTAAGTGTTACCATTAGGGTTGTTTCAGCAAATCTTTTATACGGATCGGGATGAGTCCTCTTTCAACCACGTTGTGGCCCTGATTTGACTCTTTGCAGTCCTCTGGACCTTATAAACAATTACTAACTAACTAACTAAAACAATGCTAATGTGGACAACAACAACACAACACACAACACAATGCACATTTTGAAGCTGAGCTCTTCGCCAGGTGGACAACACACAACAAATCTAAACTTCCCAACACAAGTCCAACAAAGAATGACATGATATTTACAAAGGAGCATTAGTAATGGGTTAATTAAAGGTCAAAATATTCAAACTTGGATGGGTGACAAATACTCTGAGTAGAGTTTAACAATGCAATTTAAAAAAAGTAAACAAATAAACAAAGGAAGAAATAGATAAAGGAATATTCTAAATTCAAATTCAAATAATACGTGGAGAGGAATGGAATAAGGGAGGGGTTGAAGCGAAACAAACTCATTGTCATAGATACATACATGCACACACAACTCATCCACACACACACATGCACACACAACTCATGCACACACACACATGCGCGCGCGCGCACACACACACACACACACTTTCAGTACTCAAACCAACCGCTAAAGTTTTAATTTTCCATTTCAATTGTGACAGGGAGTGATCTACCCTGTTTTAACGGTACAGCCGTGTGACCTTTGACCCTATTTCTGAGTGAACCAAGCGTCTTGAAGCGTGCGTCGTTGGTGTTTGGGGTAGGCAGGGTCTATTTTATCAACCTCAAACGAATAACCTTACGAGCAACTGTTTTTACGGGTTCTATCTCTTGCCGGCTTTAATAGATGCTATTTTTAGCTCCAGAATGTTGGCTATTCTTTCCTATACATAGGCACCCCCCCCCAAAAAAAAAAAAAAAAAAAAAAAAAAAAAAAAACTCGGAATTTATTCATTTAAAATATAACTATGCTTTCGAAAAAATTATTTCTTGTTTGTTGAAACCTTACTTTTTTCTAGTTTGGGCAACACTGATTGTGAATGGTAAAAGGATCTGTCGAGGGGGCGTGGTCAAAGTTTATCCCTTTAATAAGGCACGGTGGCCTACTGGTAGAGCTTTGGCTTGCGGATCTGAAGGTCCCGGGTTCGAGCCCAGGCCGGGGCATTGTGTTGTGTTCTTGGGAAAGACACTTTACTCCCGTTTCCTACTCCTTCGGATGAGAGTATAAACCGAGGTCTAGTCGGTGTCACATACATTCCATCATAACGGACTTTAAAGATCCTGACGCTCATGTCCTAGACGGGTGAGTGCCGGTGACAAGAACACACCTAGCATGCACCTTGGCTGCGCACGCCAAAAGCTGTGGAATCATTTTGCTCGAATACGGGGTATCCACAGTATTACGAAGAAGAAGAAGAAGAAGAAGAAGAAGAAGAAAGAAAGAAAAGTTAACTCACCGTTCACGGCTTGTACGACGACCAGCGCGGCAATGCACCTCCACACAATAATTGTCTGTGCACCACTAGCGCGAGCCATTTTTGCAGTAGAACTGTTTATAGATGTTTAGCACACGCTGATATCGTAGTGGAAGTAGTAGTAGTAGTAGTAGTAGTAGTAGTAGTAGTAGTAGTAGTAGTAGTAGTAGTAGTAGTAGTAGTAATAGTAGTAGTAGTGAGCAGTTTCTAGATGCTTAGCACACGCCGATATCGTAGCAGACGTCGTATGGTTTAGCTGTAGGATAGGTTTTAAGAAAACCGTTGACTCGTAAACAGGATATAACACACGCTTCAGGTTAGATCGCACTATCCTATTATTCACGATACAACGCTGAAGGTACACTGAGGGGTGGCCGCCTTAAAGAAATTGAGAGGACCCAAAAATTCACTTAACTTCAATACTTCTTTTCTTTTCTTAGCTTTTTTTTCTCTCTTACTTTCCGTGTGTTATTGTATATTTATTGTACACGCCTAGAGCTATCAAGTGTAGGCGTTTCGAAATGTTAATAATAATGATACTACTACTACTACTACTACTACTACTACTACTACTACTACTACTACTACTACTACTACTACTACTAATGTCAACATTAAGTATTTAGTTAGCGTTTGATTTTGTTACGATTGAGACGTTGCCTACACGATAGATCCGATCACTTTATTTTGCAAAGCAAGCAACGATAACGAGTATTTACCTTTGATTTGATTTTGCGCTGTTGCTAGAAGAAGCTTTGCATAATGTTGAATTGGGTTCAATTGGGGATGAATTTCACTTTATTTTTGAGTGTCCAAAACACAAGCGTCTGCGACAAATGTTTATTTGTAGTAAATATTTATCGTGCAAATCAGTGTTTAACTTGTGTCATTTGTTTCGGGAAAGAAAACATGTGTTACTAAAATTGAGTAAATCTATACAATTAGGAAAGGGCCTATACTAATTATATTAACCATATTAGCAAAATGTTATTGTGGTGAATGTTAACGTTGGAATGTTAGTAATGTTGCTGTTATTTTTTTTTTTACAACCGCATTATGATTGTTATGCTTATGTTTTTGTATCCTCCACACCCCAAAAGGGGCGAGTATTGGGATGAAATCTTGAATCTTGATAATTTTCGTCGGTCGATATTGTTGAGAATTTTCTGGAATTGCTTGTTTACTATCGACCGAAGCTTCGAGATAGATCTGGTAATAGCTCAGCATTCTCCTAACCTAATGACGTAAGACAGTGCATAGTTCCGGTGACGAGTTTTATTTTGATTGGGTGTTATTGCGTCATGCGGGAATGTTCGAACTTGTTCTCGATTTCAGAGAGGCTATATTAGTAAGTACTGCACTGTCTGCTTGTAGGAGTGATATGATGATGATCATCATCATTGTTGTCCAGGTGGCGACGTGGTGATTCGCCCTTAACGTTAACGCAACAGTACCTTAAGATTTGTTATTCCTTCATGCCTTGTAGGAGTGAAATATGACGATTTTTGATGGTGATTATTGAAGTGATTTCCGGAAAGCGCCCTTGTATGCAGTTGTTGATGTTTGCTGAATAAAGTTGGTAAACGTTATACGACGACTCCTGACTTGCTGCTGAATGAACAGGCTGCGTGGATAAGCGAATTCGAGTTACCCTTATCAAGATTCAAGTATCGGGCCTGAATCGGCTATTGATAAATAATCATACAACAGATTTATTTATGTATTTTATTTAACGTCTATTCATATTAATAATAATTATACAACATATTAAATTAGTAACAAATTAACATAAAATAATACTAAATTAATTAAAATGAACACAAATAAAATAATACAAAAGCATAATTATCTAACCAATCCTATAGTTACGTCTTATTTACGATACGTGAGGGGGGAAAAAAAAGCAAGATAGCAACCATTCACTCTTTTTCCCAATCATCGCGGAAAATGTTATTTGAGTAGTATTTAATAATCCTTGAAAAATAATTACAGACTTATCTCAGTATAATATTATATGTGTGTTAGTATTTAACATTATAAACAAGTTGGCGTTTGAAGATTGGAGATTGGAGATTCGATTTCAAGATTTCCTCCTTTCAAAATACAAAAACACAAAAGTACACAAACCGAGGTCTAGTTTGTGCACGTGCGCATTCCATCGCACGTACTTTAAAGATCCTGACGCTCATGTGCTAGTCTGGTGAGTACCACCTGCATAAATACACCCAGCATAAAGCACTACGGGCTAAACCACAGGCGCTTTAACTCAGAAGAACGGGTCATCGCAAAAGAGCTCCAGTGGATCCCCGATAGCATACGGGGTGGTGTAGCAGCAGTATATGTAGATTTGTGTGTTGTTCGTTTGTGGTAAGCTTAATATTTCTTCAGTAGGATAACACTCACTGTGAATTTCCAAAGGATCTGTCGAACCTAAACTTACACACATAAATTCACGCACGCACACACACACACGCACGCACACACACACACAAAAACACACAGAGAGTGTAACCTAAAGAAGAGAACGACTATAGTGTTTTAAATGTCACCCTCTGGAGCTATCCCAAGCTGTTGAAAGGTTTCAGTAACGAGCAACTTAACGGTAGTAGTGTAACGTGGGGAAAATTTCTGTAGCTACACAACATAGCACACCAGCAGTTCAAAACAATCGCTTTCACAGTGCAGTGCCACCTACGCGATCTAAACCTTCAAAAACACAAAGAAACAAATTAACATCCTCGCAAAACTGTTGAAATTGTAAATAATAATAAACATCACAAATTCTAAGCAGTCTAAATGCTCAATGCATGGACCCACATTTGATGACAACGATACGAGGATCCAATCCGACTATACCCGAATACTTCCTGGCTCGTGTCGCAGAGCAGCAACTGAACATCTGCACTGTAGAGGTGCAAGAAAACCCTACATTATAGTATAGTAGTTATTACAAAACTCGCAGTAGATCGCAGTTGAGCTAAGCTTACTGCATGCAACGAGCCGAACTGCTACGCAGGGCCGAGATCCTTCCGTGGCGCGCAGCGTCAAGGCAATGTTATCTAGTCGGGTCCAGATGCGGAGTGAGACTTACAAGGCGTAGCCGGAACCCCGTTGTTCTTTCTATCTAGGCCTGTGGGTGCACTCCAATCTGCAGGCGCTGATCATCGGTATGGCCCAGATGTGCTGCCACTAGCCTCGAAGAATTTGAAAGTGTTGTACCATAGGCGCCCGTATTTGGATATGGTAACGTCCTTCTTCCTTCCTTCTTCCGTATATGCCCACAATCAATTTTTGATTATTATGGCACTTTTTACCAAGGTGCATGCTGGGTGTTTTCTTGTTACCGGCACTCACCCGTCTAGGACATGAGCGTCAGGATCTTTAAAGTCCGTTATGATGGAATGTATGCGACACAGACTAGACCTCGGTTTATCTCAAGACGGATGTGTAAGTTCTGACAAGGGAGCGTTCTATAGAGAGGACGTTATCATGTCATGCGTATGGGGGTTTGTGAACTATTGTGGCTGGAAACGGCGCGGTGCGTTCAACCCTAGACGATCTTATTATGTCTCATCTTTGGCAAGATATTAGAGGTTCGTTGCGCTTTTTTGTTTCTTCAGTAGACCAATTAAAAAAGTTTAATTAAACAAAAATCGGAGGATCAGTTTGTTCAGTCTTGGCAAAACGATGTGTTTAATAATAATTTATTGTGTAACATATAGGATGTTCAAGTATGAGTTTTGTTTTTGAAAAATACCTTATGTGCTTATAGAACGATATGCGGAATTGTAAGCTTTATACAATTCAGATTAAGCCGTAATAAATTGCCAGTGCAGCAGCTAAGATACTCGAATGTCTTGAGGGAGGAGAGAGTCTGAAAATTGCGTAACTTTAATGAAATTAGCGATGAACTCCACTATATCTTTCATACCTGTCAAGGGTTTTTGGGGTTGTGGTGTAGCAATTTATCAGAAAAACCATAGCAAATGGAGGTTTGGTGTAGCACTAATGTGAATCACGCGATTCGCAACAAAACTGGAAACTTCTACATCCAATATAAACACACACATCCAATGTGTTTACAAATTTATTGTAAAATCTTGTTAATGCACAACACTTTAGCTATTACCATTATCATTATAAACATTTTCAAATTTCATGTACTTTTTTCAAAATAAAAGTGAAAATGCAAAAAAAAAAAAAAAAAAAAAAAAAAAAAGGGAGAAAAGAAATCGGTAGGAAAATCTCCTATTTTGTATCAAGACCAGGTTCAGCATCACATCATTTACATGGCTTCCATGTAGATCTAAACTTTCCTAGCACTGGTAAGGAAAACAATTTTTTTTAATGCATCAGTAGACTCAATAAAGTTTAGTAATAGCATATGAGTAACTAAGTGTCTTTAAACCGGACTCGACCGGAACAAACTACTGTCGCGCGAAAACCCCCTTAGTTAAAAAAATATTATCGTCACTTTTGAAAAATTGCGTAGCAGCTTTGTGATACACCGTAACAATGGGAAAATGTTTAAAATGCGTAGCGCTACGCAAAAATCCGTAGCACTTGACAGGTATGATCTTTCCTCTTGTAATATTCCATTATTAAAAGACAACTGTAAAGTATTGCTACCAAATTAAATTATTAATAACCACCACTCAAATATACATAAATGAACCCAAATTCTTCAAAGAAGAAGAACATTTTAGGTCGATTAATTGATATTAGTTTTTCACTGTTCAAATAGTATGATTGGATGTAATAACTTCTTTGTGTATCTTTAATTTCTTCTCTCACTTTTATAATTAAAAGGTATGTGGTTGTACCTATCAGAATTGTTATAGTATTCATATTGTGTACCTATTGTTTTGAATGCATGGTATGAGTACACAGCTTTTTGATCTCGCTTTGTCTATTATGTGTGTCCGGCCTGACAGAAAGCCCCCCCCCCTCCCGCCCCCTCCACCCTTCCAGATCGAGGCTAGATATAAATATCCTTAAAACTCGTTGGTTCTTTGCTAACCTTAATGGAATGTCAATGGCCTGTGATACTGAGATTGGTTCCGCTTGCCTAGCGCGCCGTAATATTATTACTGATAAACTATATCACAGGATGCATGCAGTCTTTATCACAAAGGTACCGACGTGGTGATATTCGTCTGTAACGCTATAAACGCGATAGGATGTCAAACTCATCATCATCCTCATCATCATCCTCATCATCATCCTCATCATCATCGTCGTCGTCATCATCGTCGTCGTCATCATCATCATCCTCATCATCAACAACATCATCATCATCATCAACATTATTAACAACAACAACATAGCACGCATACGGCAAAGATGAGACTCAACAAAACCTTGTTGAGTCTGGCTACGCTTCATTTGGGATGCACAATAATACAAATTCAAGTCAGTATTAAGCTTACATTTATTATAAGTTAATGTCATAGTTATAATTAACGTTTATTGGTGCAACTGCTAGACAATGAGTGTGTGTCTAATGTCAATGTCATATATATATATATATATATATGGAGAGAGAGAGAGAGAAAGAGAGAGAGAGAGACACACACACACATTTAGAGCTTGCATCTCAATTTATATTATGGTAATATCTTTGTAGGTTACAGTCTTTTTAGAGAGAACGAGTTTGTATCTACATTTGAAACTTGCTAACAGTGATAGCTAGTTATTTCATTGTAAAATAGATCCTTTATCGGCCAGCGCCTTGAGCAGATCTTGAGCAGGAGAAGCGCTATGTAAGAACGGTTTAAGATCATTTAAGGTTATTGTATTTGTACCTCTGTACTGTTGTGCGTTTCACGTGCATTTATGTCAGAGAGGTGATATTGCTGAAGAAAGGTGTCATTTTGATAAATCAAATGATAGAGCTAGATGTCTAGGAAAACAATATGTCAAGAAATTTATTCTCTTTGTAGCGTTGTGACTTATTATATAACAAGTCGAATATAGAACCAAGTCAAATATAGAAGTCAGCTATTTTTCATTCCCAAAAAGAAAAAATGAAAGAAAGAACAAAAGAAACAAAAAAAGAAATAAAGAAACAAAAAGAAAAGGAAAGAAAAGGAATTAGAAAGAAAGAAATTAGAAAATTAAAATCCTTGGATGTAAGCGTTTGAATGACAAAGGTATGCATGTGAAAAATGTGACAAATTCGTTTTCCCAACTCAAAGGTGTTGATCATGTCTATGTTACGTTGAAACGCGAACGAAAGTACGTCAGAAACGTGTACGATAGATCTAATCGTTTCGATTTGCAAAGTATTCAATAATAGAGTTTATTTACCTTTGATTTGAGTTTGCATTGTTGTTAGGAAAGGCTTTGTATAACGTTGATAATTTTCGTTAGTCGATATTGTTGTAGAGTCTTCTGGATCGGCTTGTTTACTATCGATCGAAGATTCGGGATAACTGTAGAAATTTGAAGGAACGATCCGGAAGGAGAAGAAATGTGTAATGACGTAAGCCAGTGATGACGATCTTTAGTTCGATTGGTGGCAGTGCGTCATTTCTACCATGTACCCAATTGTTCCAGAAAAGAGAGAGGTTATTTAATCGTGTGCCGAATTGCTGTTGATAGATAGTAAAGTTGTTGATAGTGATTTGGAAAGTTGCTGTGAAAGTTGTTGAGTTGAATTGAGAATTGTATGCAGTTGTTGATGTATGCTGAATAAAAGTGGAAAACTTCATACGTCGACTTTGTGATTTGTATGCTGTTTGGACAGGCTGTGTGAATAAACGAATCTGAGTTACACCTTATCAGGACTTCAGCATCGGGGCTGAATCAAATACTGATAACGAAAAACACCATCATCGAACTGAGTGTAACATTTTGGGGGTCAAGCCGGGATTCACGCCATAGCCAAGGGTTCAACTGCTACAACAAGCGAGTCAACGTTACGAGAGGCAGTCATCGAGGGTAGCCGCCAACGAGTTGCGTCGAGAGGGGCCAACACACTGGGACTACATCACCGATAGGTTCGGGTTGACTGCAAGGGCGTGTAGTCGCCGAAGAGTTGCTTCGTGAGCGAACAACAGAGCGGGACTACGTGGCTGCCGCAGGACTACGTCGAGGGACAGTCTCGGAGCTACATCGCCAGTGTTACAGCGAGCGTCGAGCGGACGTCGCGTCTACTTCAGCAGGAGCGTGTACATCAACACCAGCGTGGTGCAGCGTCGCATACGACGAGGACAGCGGGGCCTGCGTCAGCGAAGGCGACTAGTGACAAGCATCAGCGCTACTGCAGAAAGCGTGCTGTTCTAGAACAGTCTAGAAAGGTACAGCACAGTCAAGAACTTTCCAGAAAAAAAAGAACTCTACAGTCAAGAACTTTCTAGAAGAAGAACCTTCCAGAAAAGAACTTTCTTTAAAAGAACTTTCCAGAAGCATCAAGATGGCTGACTTCTGGCAGAAAGGGGTTGAACTGAATCTAAAAGGCAAGCAGCTGACGGAGTACGTCAAGTCTCAGGAGAGAATACGAGAAAGAGAATTGGAAGAGAAGCGTCTAGAAAAAGAACTAGAACTAGAACAGAAGCGTCTAGAAGTAGAAGAGCAGCGTCGCCGTGAAGACAGAGAATTCGAGCTGAAGCGTCTTGAGTTCCAGCTAGAAATGGCGCGTATCCAAAACAATCAGCATGCGCCACAAGTCACCAACGACCATACGGCTCCAAAATTGCCAGCTTTCGTCGACGGGAAGGACCAGATCGACAGCTATCTGGCCAGATTCGAAAGGTTCGCCGAAAGCTCCAATTGGCAACCTCGAGACTGGGCGATTCGACTAAGTGCACTTCTGACGGGGCAAGCTCTCGAAGTTTACACCAGACTGTCGAACGATGACGCCAAAAACTACGACGTCTTGAAAGAGGCCCTGTTGCAGTGCTACAACTTTACAGAGAAGGGCTACCGTAAACGCTTCCGTGAATGCCGGCCTAAGTCAGACGAGACGCCAAAGCAGTTTGTGGAGCGCCTGTCGTCATATCTACACAAGTGGGTGGAGTTATCAGGCGAAACGAAGTCTTACGACAGTCTCCATGACCTGATCGTGAAAGAACAATTTCTCAATGCCTGTCACAAGGACCTAGCGACCCACTTAGAAGAACAAAAGCTGCAGACGCTTAAAGATGTGACTGAGGCTGCTGAAAGATATCTCATCGCTCACGGGAAAACCCTGGGGCCACCCAGCGCGACGAAACATTTTCAGAAGACTGGAAACCATGTGAACCAGATCCAGGGGAGCCAGACGAACCAGAGACAGACGGACTCCACGCCTCCTCCCAGGGAAGGGCATTCAAGAGGCTGTTTCACTTGCAACGCTACAGACCACAGAGCGGCTAACTGTCCTCAAAACAAAAGTAGCGGACAGCGGAGCAGTACGGACAATGCAGCGGCGGGCAACCGACAGAGACGTTTCTCCAATCTACGGCAAACCAGTAGATCTGACCATCAAGTGTGCGGCGGGAGCGTCATTCTTCCGAGTGAGACCGAGCGCGCAGCTACTCCCGCGGACGTGCAAGAGTGCATAACCGATGGCCAACTTCTCCTTGCCAACGGGAAATCCATCCCCGTCGTCGCCAGCGCAGCTGTGACCGTACAGAACATGCCTGTTTCCAAGGGACGCGTCGGAAATCATGAAGTGACTGTTTTAAGAGACTCTGGCTGCAGTGGGGTCATCGTCAGAGAAGACCTAATCGCTAAAGAACAGTTCACTGGCGATTCAAAATGGACACTTATGGCCGACAGCAAATGTGTGAAAGCGCCAGTTGCAAAAATTCATGTCAACACCCCTTTCTACATAGGCGAAGTCGAAGCGGTTTGCCTGAAGAAGCCGCTGTATGATTTGATGATCGGGAACATCGACGGCGCGAGACGACCCGACGACTCCGATCCAGAATGGAGTCCTGCCTCAACCCAACACGTCGAAGTTGTGGAGGAGGATCCATTGCCGTTTCCCGATGGAGACCTTACAGAGCTGCTACGGGACAATGTGGTTACTCCGGCTCAGCCCTGCCGACCAGAGATCGTCGGTGCTGTTACTACCAGGGCCCAGGCCAAGAGAGACAAGACGTCTACGCCACTGAAGGTCGCCGACAACTCTAAAGCTGCCATCGTGGACAGAGATAAGCTGATCCAGCTCCAGGAAGCTGATAGTACTTTAAACAAGTACAGGAACCGCCAAGACCACGTGACCAAAGGCAGTGGTACGGTCTATTTTGAGGTGAAGGCCAAGATCCTGTATCGAATCTTCCAGCACCCGAGGGTCAACGGAGGGAAACCACTACGTCAAGTCTTGGTACCGTTACCCCTAAGGCGCCAGGTGATGGAAGTAGCGCATGACTCAATCATGGGAGGTCACCTAGGCATCAAGAAGACGTCGGATAGAATCCAGGCGGTGTTCTACTGGCCAGGACTTCATGCGGACGTCAGCCGTTTCTGCCGATCATGTGACATTTGCCAGAAGACCATACCTCGAGGAAGGGTCCCGAAAGTACCTATGCAGAGGATGCCTTTGATCGACCGACCTTTCAAGAGGGTGGCCTTAGACTTAATCGGCGAAATAAGACCTCCGAGTGAAGAAGGTCATCGGTGGGTACTGACTTTAGTGGACTATGCGACTCGGTACCCAGAAGCAGTGCCACTGAAGAAGATTGACACTGAAACTGTAGCAGAGGCACTGGTGGACATGTTCAGTAGACTTGGAGTGCCTGAAGAAATTCTGACAGACCTCGGGACGCAGTTCGTCTCTGACTGCATGAAGGAGGTGAACAGACTGCTGAGCATCCGGCATTTGACTACGACACCCTACTATCCGATGTGCAACAGGCTTGTCGAAAAGTTCAATGCTACGCTGAAGTCCACCTTGAAGAAACTGTGCAGCGAGCAGCCCAGACAATGGCATCGCTACATCAACGCCTTACTTTTCGCCTACAGAGAAGTACCGCAGGAGTCCACCGGCTTTTCTCCGTTCGAGCTGCTGTACGGAAGAACCATCCGCGGGCCGATGCACATCCTAAAAGAACTGTGGACGAAAGAAGTAGACACCCCAGAGGTGAAGAACAGCTACCAGTACGTGTTTGAGCTACGGGAGAAGCTGGAGCAGACTCTCGAGATAGCCAGAGAAAACCTGAAGAAGTCCCAGGACTGTGGAAAGCACTACTATGACCGTAGGGCTGTGAACAGGAAGTTTAAACCTGGCAACAAAGTGCTGGTGCTGCTACCTACTGATCATAATAAGTTGCTAATGCAGTGGAAAGGCCCGTACGAAGTGGAGACCGTGGTGGGGATCAACGACTATAAGGTGAAGGTCGGCCAGCATTCCAAGATATACCACGCCAACCTCCTTAGGCTGTACGTGGAAAGGCCATCAGGGACTGTGCACGCAGCCACAGCAGCTGTGACCGACAACAGCTTTGACAGCGAAGAACTGTTGGAACTGGGAGACTTCCATAGCAAAGAAGGCATCGATGACGTTAAGCTAGGACCAGGCTTGACGGAAGGTCAAATGTTGGAGCTCAAGGACCTTATGGGCGAATTTCCCCATAGCTTCAGTGATGTCCCAGGCTCTACGACTTTGGTCGAACATGAAATCCACACCCAGACCTGGAAGGAGCATCTGCAGACCTTGAGGGAGCTGTTCCACCGTCCCGCAGAAGCCAACCTGACCGTGAGACCCAGCGAATGCATTCTGGGAGCTGACAACGTCGACTGCGTCGGACATCCGACGGAAGAAAAAGACAACGGAGGACGCAATGATTCCAGGGAAGCCCACGTGATCATCGTCTTTGACCCTGGGCCGATGACGACCGCAACTGACGAGGGCGTCGATTCCTTGCGAACGAAAGAACATTGACTGTGTGGACGAACTAAGAATATTGGTAATGACAGACTTGAAAATGAAAAACGTTGATTGGGTAAATGATCTATGAACATTGACAGTATCCAGAAAGACTTGCAGATGAGAAACTTTGACACTGTGTGGATGAACTGTGAACATTGACATTATCCAGGCAGATTTGAAGATGAAAACCATTGACTCTGTGTGAATGAGCTGAGAACATTGACAGTGTTCAGACAGTCTGAAATAAGTTTTAATTCTGAACTTTGTTTGTGCATTACGTTTCAACGTTGTTGAAAGAAATTGGGTAAATTTCTTCTTGAGTGGGGGGTTATGTTACGTTGAAACGCGAACGAAAGTACGTCAGAAACGTGTACGATAGATCTAATCGTTTCGATTTGCAAAGTATTCAATAATAGAGTTTATTTACCTTTGATTTGAGTTTGCATTGTTGTTAGGAAAGGCTTTGTATAACGTTGATAATTTTCGTTAGTCGATATTGTTGTAGAGTCTTCTGGATCGGCTTGTTTACTATCGATCGAAGATTCGGGATAACTGTAGAAATTTGAAGGAACGATCCGGAAGGAGAAGAAATGTGTAATGACGTAAGCCAGTGATGACGATCTTTAGTTCGATTGGTGGCAGTGCGTCATTTCTACCATGTACCCAATTGTTCCAGAAAAGAGAGAGGTTATTTAATCGTGTGCCGAATTGCTGTTGATAGATAGTAAAGTTGTTGATAGTGATTTGGAAAGTTGCTGTGAAAGTTGTTGAGTTGAATTGAGAATTGTATGCAGTTGTTGATGTATGCTGAATAAAAGTGGAAAACTTCATACGTCGACTTTGTGATTTGTATGCTGTTTGGACAGGCTGTGTGAATAAACGAATCTGAGTTACACCTTATCAGGACTTCAGCATCGGGGCTGAATCAAATACTGATAACGAAAAACACCATCATCGAACTGAGTGTAACAGTCTAGCGTGAATTTTTCGAACCCACGACAATCGAGAATTCTGCTTTATTGGGACCATGGGCCACTGCAACTTCAGACTCTTCGGCAATGTTTGAACAATTTTAATCAGTTTATAGTCCCCTCTCTTCCCGGTAAGGATTTTCAGAGAGGAGACTTAACCATTTTATGTTTGAACAAGGGCAGCAGGAGAGAATTTAACCAACAACACATCTTTGGGCGTCTCAGCTACGCTGCTTCCACTAGTCTTGTGAGAGGTACTCGATGTGTCTCAGCAACACTGTGTGTCAGCTAACACAATAGATTTACAGTTGCTCTTGCTACTTACAACACACACACACACCCACACCCACTCATTCCTGATGAGACATTGTGTTAATCTATAATTATTGATTTAACCACCTTAGTGTCGAAAGGTTGTATGCAGGTATATGTGTATGTATGATTGTGTTTGTCATGCAGGATTGCTTGCTTTTAATTGTGCTTTTTTCTGTATAAACATAAGCGAATTACATATAATTATACACAACTGAGAACCCCATGCGCACCAAGATTTCTTCGATGTAAAAGTTAAAGCGAAATAAAATGTCTTATGTTTTATGTCTTACACACACACACACACCCACACACACACCCCCACACACACACCCACCCACACACACACACACACACATTACATTACATTAGATTACATTACATTACATTACATTACATTGTAGGCTACATTACATTACATGATTATTGCTTTAGGTCCAGCGGACTCTTCCGAGCCAAATCAGGACCGGACAACCTCTGATCCGCATAAAAGATCTGCTGAAACAACCCTAGTGATAAAACTGAAAGCTCTCCACCAGCCACAGGGCCGGATCACTTACTCTTGGAGGGGGGGGTTCCAAATATTTTTTAAGGGGTTAGGGGTGACAAAAACGTGTCCGCTCGAGGAACTTGAGTAGAATGAGAACGTTTTACTTACCACCAGTGTCAACTAAATTAAGAGCTTTAAAAAAACTCCATATATATATATTTTTTTTTTCTGACTGAGTGAGGTACATCGAATGGCCAGGGGGGGGGGGTTCCGGAACCCAGGACCCCCCCCCCCCCCAGATCCGGCCCTGAGCCAGTCACTTTACAATAAAGACATCCCACGCATGGGACGCTGAGGCTATACTCTAATTTATCGAAACCCCGTTTACAAAAACAAAATAGAATGCAAACATCATTATAAATTATCAACAAAACACATACATATAAAATCCCTACATTGCTAAATAATAAACTCATAGGAAAGAATACAAACATCATTATAAATTATCAACAAAACACATACATATAAAATCCCTACATTGCTAAATAATAAACTCATAGGAAGCCCTAGTGACCACCTGGCAGAAAGCGTCCAATATTCCCAAACTGATCCAACAGACCTCAAACAAAAATAAGGAATCTTGTCCCGGAAGAGTTGTCAAGAAAAAAGGTAGGTGACTGGTCTAGCGAAGAAGAAGATAGTATACCAGATCGATAGAACAGAGCAGGAATGAGAAAGAACAAATGAGAAAGACAGCGACAGAGGGAATTAAAAGCACTACATTTCCATTTCGCATTATTTAAATTAACGTCCCCGGACACAGTGCGTATAGGGGACAATTATGCATTTCCAAACAGTGGGGATACTATTTATACTGACACCCCCGGCACTCCAACGGGGGAACACACACACACAAGACAATAAACCCTTTGTTAGCATAGTGAAGTGTTTATTCCAAACTAACCGTGCACAGGACATACACGTATACGTATCTTACATCAAGACTTGTTTGAACAATGCCATCACACTTGTTTGACAGATCTCTCTCTCTCTCTCTCTCTCTCTCTCTCTCTCTCTCTCTGGCTCACTGACAACTTATTTCCTTCAAATCTCAGGCTCACATTTACGTACAAGGTCACGCGTCAGGTTAACATGTATTCAGGCTAGGCATGCCCCTTTTCATTATGCTCCTCGTCCAGCCACAAAGGCCCGCATATACACACGCCTACAGAAACGTTATGGACACCGTTACGAGATATATGCGCGCGCGCTCAAACACACACACACACACACACACACACACACACACACACACACACACACACACACACACACACACACACACAAATGAACACACATGTAATATGCACATTGGAGTAACTGCCAGAAAAGGGCAATAATAATATGACACGGCACAGTGGCATCACTAACCAAGTATTGAACCAAACAATGTCAAAACATTAACAGGGCTATACTATATATAAATACAATAGGCCTGCGCAATCCTATACTATATAAATACAATAGGCATGTAAGTAATATTAAATAACGGAGCAGTACACTACAAACATATCAATAGCTTTCTCATTCACTTCCGGTTTCACTAACGGAAGGCATCGCCATATTGCGGAAACTTTTGTGTACACCTCATAGCTTCTCCTTCACAGTGTCCCCGTTTAACTAAGGTTAGGCACCCCCTCCCCCCTTGCCCTTTCCCGCCCCCACCCCCCCCACCCTCTCCCATATTGCGGACAGTTTCGTTGGTTCACTAAAGGTGGGTATTCCCATAAAGCGGACAGGATTGCTGACCTCATTAGCTTCTTCACAATGTTTCCCGTTGAACTAAGGATAGGAAAAAAAGAAAAAAAAAACAGTAAGAGTGTTCCCATAAACCTTTCGGTCGTTGGGGAGAGAGGCGTTTGAGATCTCTTTTTTCTCTGGGCCAGCTTAATGAGGGTGGTGCCTCATCTCCTCCCTCTCCCTCGCTGCGTTGCCTTCTCCGGTGGTAAACAGACCCATTCACAGCTGGTTGGACTGGAGCGTGTAAAGGCGTGCTTCGCTCTAATTTCTGTGCGTGTGTCGCTGGAGGGTGGCTTTCCAAGTATGGTTACCCATCCAAGTACTAACCGGTCCCGACGTGGCTTGCTTCGCGAAACAATGTCTATAGCGTGTGTCCAAACTGCACACACACCCACCCACCCCTTCCTCACCCCACTTCCGCTTTCTCTCCCCTCTCACTAGGGGTAGATATCGCCATACTGTCAACAGTTTTGAGGAACCACTGGGGTTTTACTGAACCCTCTTTTTGTTAATTAATTAATTATTTATTTATTTAATCACTTTTCACTGAGCGAAGCCATCAGGGCTGCTGAGGACAGAGAAAGATGGAGTATGCTGGTTAAACGATCATCTGTGGTGCCCCTACGACCTCCGGGTTACGGGACAGGATAGGGATAGGATAGGATTAATCACTTTTATACAGCGCTTTTCCGTTTCAAGAGCTGATCTAGGCGCTGGCCGATACAGGCTCTAACGCAAGCCTCCCGAGGCGCATACTTGCAGCCTTTGGACGCATAGTCTGACGCCCAGGCGACTGAGCACAGTCCTGGGCAACCCGGGTTTGGAGGGGGGGGGGGGGGGGAAGAAAGGACGTAGTGCGTGCTGGGTGTATTTGTGTAGCCGGCACTCATTCGTTTAGGACATGAGCGTTAGGATCTTTAAAGTCTGTGCGATGGAATGCGTGCGAGCACAGACTAGACCTCGGTTTATACTCTCATTAGCTCCTAATTTACTAACTAGTGTCAAAGTTTTGGAACAACAAAAGAAAACGACTTTAACGCAGTTAAAAGTGTTGCGTTGATATCAATGACCGCAGACTCGCTCTAAATAAGGCGTTTGACTGCAAAACACCATCACAAAAAAACATCATCAGAGGGCTACGGTGGCTTACGAAAATAACTGCCACCACTAGCAATCACTACCACCACCACCAACAACAACAACGTCAACGACGATCACAACAGCAATAACAATCCATTGTTTGCACTGCCCGAAGCACATGCAAGATGATACCCCGTCACCGTCAATAACACCAAACGACAACGACAAGACTGCATGGATAGCTATGGGAGAGCTAGGCCTGCTTTATTAACGTCAACGTCAAAGTTGGTGCTACTTAATAAAGGAAGGGTCAGAGGGTGGATGGGATTATGTAATGTTACTTTAACGTTTCAAAACATTACATCAGTCGCCATGTCAAAACTGCAATTATTTTCAATGTCAATTATTAAGAAAATAAATTTGTTCAGGCACACACAGCCAAGAATTCACTATAAAATCTGCAAACGTTTTAACAATGGTGTGGGAAAATAGAACAATATCCCAATGCTACCAATGAAGATTTCAGTGTTCTCGGCAACGAACGGTTCCTTTACATTTTAAGAATTGTTCCCAGAGTCAACAAATCCACGTTCATTTTAATTTTCAAAAAAATTGCACAGTTCAGCCACAGAGTATAAACAAGAGTTAGCAATAGGAGCGAGGTCCAATGTTTGTAGAATAGGGTCGTTGTCTTTTGCACCGATAGCTATTGAAATAGGCAACGAGTATTAGAAGAAGCGAAAAGCAGAAATGCATTATATAGGTCTAAATGTTAGGAAGTATAACTAACACCACCCTACATTGGAAACGGAAAATTCGCACAGTCTTTGGCGAGACTAGTGTTCTTCAGAATCACACGAACTAAAAGAAGACTTTAACTCCGTGACGTCAGAAAATACGTCATACTTCTGTGACGTCATACTCCAACTCGTCCAGCTCTTGCAGCTCGCGCTGGATCCTCTGCAGATCGCGTTGCAGCTTGCGTATCCGCGTTCTCCTCTCATTGTCGATGGCCTTCTTCATGCCAGGCACAGGCACAGTGTTGTTTCGTAACAGCCCTGCCGGACTGGTAGAGCCTGATGACACACCGCTTTGCATTGATGGGGTTCTGTCGTAGCCACCACCGTCCTCTGACACACTACTCCTAGGGTTGCTACAATCCACATTGCTGTTCGTCACCAAGCTTCTGTTGGCGTCGTCGTTCACTGCAAGCTGCCACTGAACGTTATTGTTGAAGGAGAGAAAGTCAGAAGCCCCAGATCTCGATGGCTCTAATATTCCTACACTCGGAGCAGGAAGCCCAGACCTTGATGACGATTTCTCTCTGAATACTAGGGAATGCACAGTTTGGCCACCGTCTAACCGACTGCCATGATCCCCCAGTGGCGATTGTTCACCACCAAATACACTGGCTTGCGTGTTGGTTGTAGATAGCTGGTCATAAGTCCGCGAATTGAATTGGTTCTGCGAAGCTAGGTCGTTTGAAACGTGGTCAGCCATGGGCGGGGATGAAATGCCCGCGGCTGGCGAGGCGGCTGACGCAGAATAGGAAGAATGTAGAGGTAGGTTACGCTCAAAAGCAACGTTTCTTCTTTCAGACGGGTCAAAGACACGCACGAGGTTGTCAGGGGGACAGTGCACGGCCAGCCCGCTCCTTTGGCACAGAGAACGTGGCGAGCCGGTCTCACGATCTTCTGTGGCCGCCAAAGAAGAACATTTCAATTGATCTTCATTGTTTGGTGAGGAGGACGCAGAAGCTAGATTTACGGGTCGAGGCACATTACACACTTTCCTCCGAATTCGGTTATTGGGGAACTGCCCCTGGCCGTAGCTGTCGGAGGCTTTCAACAAGAATTGAACGTCGACGACGGGCGTAGTTTTTGTATCAGCTGTTGTGTCCAACGCGCGCGCACTATCTGATAATGTCATTGAGCTGGGTTGGTTGTTGAGAACCGCGTGACTGTGTGCCCTCGGCGTTGATTGGCTAATTTCGGGGAATGTTATGGAGATGGAAGGCGGGCGTAAGTTTGTGGTAGAATAGGGAGTTATAACTTGCTTGGTGTCAGGGTAAGAGTTAGCACCAGCGTCATGGTTAGCGTTTCCGTCAATCTCCATAACTTCCAGTGTGTCCACTTGAAACACGCGACCCAATCTTGGGCGGACGCTTAGCGAGTTCTTGCCTAAGCTGGCCGGTAAAAAACTGTTCGTGGTGTGCAGTGCTGTCTGCTGTTGTGACGTGCGACTGCCGTCCAAACGCGGCTGTGGTACTGTGTGGTTGACGTCACCATGCTGTTGCTGTGTGGTACGACCGTGGTCGACATGCTGCTGTTGCATACTTGACAGTTTGAGGTCGTTGCTGTGGTATTCCAGCTCTGTGGGGCTGCAGGCCGAGAGGGATCTGAACCGGCGGCCACCCACTGTCAGACTGCTGTCGTCTGGTTCCCGCGCCGCTCCACATCTGGCCACGGCCAGCATCAACTCTCGGTTGCTAGCCATCAGCTCCTCTCGCAACAGCTCCGCGAAGCGCGACTTGTCCCGAGGAACGTCCTGCTCCACCGGTGAGAGAGGGGGCGAGGCGCAGGAGGTGGAGGCGCCTTCCTCGTCGTCCTTGCCAGCCGTGCGGTCATCACTGCGGAACCAGCGCAAGGCATCGCGGGGTTTAGCGGCAAAGGCCGATTTGGCTCGCGAGCGTTTCTTGAAGTGGGCGCTGCTGCCGATGCTGAGGCTTCTGGACAGGCGGCGCAGCTTGCGGAACGTCGTCTCAGAGGTCTCGCCCTGTGCCGCGTGACGCTGGCCCAGGGGAGGGTGGGTGTTCAGCCTGGTCACGTGGCCTCCCTGGGCATCGTAACCCAGGTCATGTAGCATCTCCTCGCGCTCCTCCCGTCCGTAACTCACTCCCTCCCCGCCGTCAGAGATGGAGATGGAGCTGCACAGTGGAAACGCGCCTGCATGAGTTAGCAAAAGCGGTTTTCGATACTAATTAGACTTAAACAGCACAGAACATTACGTATCCCTGTATGTGAATAGCGCAATTACAAGAAGCTTAGAGAGCTGTCATGCCCGGCGAACGTTCTATGTATGCTGAGCTAGGATTATCGCATCCTATGCACTGATTGCTTACAGGTTTTTAATGTTGAGAGCGAAAATTGAGAACCCAATTGTGTCCATTCTAGCCTCTACTCATTGACCCCATTTGAAGTTAATGTCATTATATGCCTTATGGAATCCATTTGCATGAACATGCTCTAATCTAAAATCTAAATTATCAACTTCGGAGTTCACTTCGACTTAAATTAAATTTTATGAAATAAATGATTAACCGTTAAAGGTTCACCTTTCATGACACTTGCGTGGCGAGCGGAAAGGCGGTTGTCCGGGCTCGGGCAGTCTGCAGAGCAAGTCCTCCGACAGCTTGGGGCAGTCATCCACCGGCAGCTCCAGCAGCTGTTCCAGTCGGTTGATCTCTTGATCCAGCTGCAAGCCATCGTCACTATCATTAGTATCATCATTGTCGTCGTTGTCATTGTCGTTGTCGTTATCATTATTGTCGTCATCGTCGTCGCCATCATCATTATTTTCGTCGTCGTCAGTACTATTTTTGTAGTAAAGTTGCCCTTGTCATTACCGTTGTCTTCGTCTTTGCCCTCGTCAACTTCATCGTCGTGGTTTTACCGTGGTCAACAGAATCTATCGTCACTATCATCATCACCATCATCGTCATTTTGTTTTATTTTGTATACTTCCTTCTTCTTCTTCTTCTTCTTCTTCTTTTCTTCTCATCCTCCTCCTTCTCATCATCATCATCATCATCATCGATATCGCAATCGTGACAACCACCCGCATCGGCAACTACCTAATTTCGCTTTTTTTAAACTTCAGCATTACTGTCGTCGTCATCATCAAATATCGCGGTCGTCGTCAGATTCATTACACGACAATAACTGGTTGCGTCATCACCACCACCAACAATCATTACCACCAACACCACCACCACTACCACCAAATCGTCATTTTTATTTTGTATAATCAACAGCAACTCCCAAAACTCCTCATCATCAAACTTAAACTCTTCATATCATCGTCATCAAACTATACTCCACTCTGACTCACCATCATCATCCACTACACACATACTCATCCTCATCAACATCATCATCATCACCATCAGCAACACCATCATCATCATCTCCCTTTTCCCAGCAAATCCCACCTCAACCCACCTCCCACTCTTTCTTCATACTATTGTATCACACTATCGTTTCCATCTCATTCTAAGAATGTGTTCTTCAGCTGAAACAAGGCATCGAGTTAAGTGTGGCAGAAAGAGAGGGAGAGAGAGAGAGAGAGAGAGAGAGAGAGAGAGAGAGAGAGAGAGAGAGAGAGAGAGAGAGAGAGAGAGCGAGAGACAGAGAGAGTCAGGAGTGGCGGTCAGTCAGGGCCATTGAACGTGCCGAGTGTCCGGTATCTGGTCAGTGAGAGGAAACAGCCCACGTCACGTGTGCTATCGCGGGGGTCCGGTAACCCCAGCTACAAATCAATCACCGTCATTGAGGAATAGACCCTCGCCACTTACGCTCGGGACAAAAAAAAAAAAAAGAAGAACAAAAAAGAAGAAGAAAAGAACGTACGCGGCTTTAGCACTCCACGGAGGAGGAAGGAATAACGAAGATTAACGTCCTGCAGCGTTAGCGTTAGGGACGAATCACCCTTGACAACAATGATCATCATCATCTTATCAAAAACACGTTGGTCAATGAACGACTGGCCGAAGCTTTTATAGCATTGATATGACAGCCTACTAGCGCCAAAACCTAATAATTACAAATCTCATGAGATAATAACAAATACCCTGGTATAATTACAATTATCAATGGATAATTACAATTATTAGTTTTGTTTCTAGCAATCCGTGAGAAATGCGACAAAAACCGAAAATTGTAATTATCACATAATAATTACAAAGTTCATTTCATAATAACAATTTTTTGCCCGATCATGCTTAATTCTGACAAAGGCGGCTTACTAGCGACAAAACGTGCATTTACAGGTATGAGTGATAATAACACGTGTTCTGCGTAATTCACATTATGACGGCCTACTAGCGCCAAAGCCTGATAATTTCAAATATCATGTGATAATCACAAATATCAACGACATATTTACAATGAACACGTAAAAATTGTAATTATCAAGTGAAATTACAATTTTCGGTTTTAGCCCAGTTCCAGACGGATTGCTAGAATCAAAACTGAAAATCAAACATGATCACGCAAAGATATTTTAAAATGTCAATGATAATTGTAAAAATCCCTTGATAATTGTAATTTCCCTATGATAATTGTAATTTTCCTATGATAATTGTAATTTTCTTAATTGTAATTTTCCTATGATAATTGTAATTTTCTTATGATATTTGTAATGATCAGGTTTTGGCGATAGAGCTAGGAAGGAGTGGCGAATCCTGATAATTTTTAATGAACACTGTGGATTACCGGTATCTCTGTAAATTACACAGAACACGCGTTAATTTTAATTATCTCGTGATAATGGTAACTCTCGGTTTTGGCTCTAGTAGGCCGTCATACACTGAAGGTTGAACAAAACCACGCACGCAGCTTTAGCACTCAACGAACGCCCCCGACGTAGCTGTATGTACTCCTTCGGTTGAGAGTATAAAACGAAGTCTAGCCTATGCACGCATGCATTACATCGCACGGACTGCAAAAGATCCTGACGCTCATGTCCTAGAGGGTAGAGTGCCGGCTCCACTAAGACAACTAGCAAAACAACTAGGTCCCTTCGCCCCCAAATCCGGTCACCCAATATAGTGCTCCGTTGTCTGGGCTATAAGACAATGAAGCCCATAGGCTACACATGAGCACATCATGCAGCTTGAGTTAGATCCTGCAATCTGCCAGCGCCTTGCGCAGCTCTTGAACTGGAAAAGCGCTATATAAAAACGATTAAATAATAATAATAATAATAATAATAATAATAATAATAATAATAATAATAATAATAATAATAATAATAATAATAATAATAATAATAATAATTGCATTGAACAAACGGCTATTATTGTGTTCAAACAATGGGAGAAAACTCTGATTTCGCTTTTGAAATTAGAGAATTATAGTACTGCTGACCGAATTCTAATCAACAAAAGGAAAAACTGTTCTTTCAGAGGCTCTAAACGGAAACCCGACTTTTGCAAAGAAGACGTAGGTTTTGCACTCGCGAGAAAAAGAAAAAAAAAAGACAACTGTAAAAGCATTAATTATTATTATTATTATTATTATTATTATTATTATTATTATTATTATTATTTGTTGTTATTGTTATTGTTGTTGTTGTTGTTGTTGTTGTTGTTATTATTATTATTATTATTATTATTATTATTATTATTATTATTATTTTTATTATTATTATTATTTGTTGTTATTGTTATTATTATTATTATTATTATTATTATTATTTTTATTATTATTATTTGTTGTTATTGTTATTATTATTATTTGTTGTTGTTGTTATTAGACTATTATTATTATTATTATTATTATTATTATTATTATTATTATTATTAGTTGTTGTTATTGTTATTAGATTATTATTATTATTTGTTATTATTATTATTATTATTATTATTATTATTATTATTATTATTATTATTTGTTGTTGTTGTTGTTATTATATTATTATTATTATTATTATTATTATTATTATTATTATTATTATTATTATTATTCCAGAGGAAGGGAGGGAATGAATGGAGAAGAGAGCGAGAGACAGTGAGAGAGAGACAGACAGACAGAGTTGGGAGGGGTAGGGGACAAAGGGAGAGAGAGAGAGTTGGGAGGGGTGGGAGGAGGGGGGGGGGGAGAAATTTGTCAAATGAAGGAAACATCTTATTTGGTTAGTTGGTTGGTTGGTTGTTAAAATGAAGGGAACATATTAGTTCGTTGGATGGTTGATTGTAGATTGAACAGTTTAGGTAGGCAAAGTAGCATGGTAGATAGGGCAGGAACAGGGCATAGATCTGCAGGGATGACACTATGCAAGCCGTCGTCGTCATCATCATCATCATCACCAATCATCGTCATCATCATCGTCGTCATGATCATCATGGTCGTCCTTATCGTCATCAATCATCATCATCATCAAAATCACCATTACCTCTACCATCACTTCTTTATCATCATCATCATCATCATCATCATCATCATCAGTCATCATCATCATCATCATCATCATCATCATCAGGTCTATTTCATCCTCCTCACCACTTTGTCGGTATTACTACCACCACCACCTTCCTCATCACCACCTTCCTCCTCCTCCTCCTCAATCAACATGATCTACATCATCTTCATCATCGTTGTCGTCGTCGTCAGCTGTAACCCTTCCACCAGGTCTCAGTTATATAATAATTTTAGACCTGAGCCTGGCCATTTAAACCTAAACAGTGTTTCCTTCATCCTCATCATCATCATCATCGCTACCCTCACCATCACAACTATAATTATCGTCATCGGCTTCTCACCTCCACTAGCTCCCTCTTGTAGACTCGGTTCTGGACCTCCGCCCGGTACAGGATCTCTTTCTTCTCGTCAACCACGAACCGCCGTGTGTTGGCCTCCACCAGGATGCCCGTAGACGCAATCACTGGGTCGCCGCCAGACGTCACGATGACGTAGATCTGGAAGAAACACAACAGACGATGAGGCACAGTGATTCAATTAAGCGGCGTGATGACAAAGACATTAAAAGCTTCGTCACCACAACCGCCATCTTCCTTCACTTGCATTCTCCTCCTTGGGATGCTAGTAGCACACTAAGGACTAGTCACGCACGAATTCCATCGCAAGGGCTGAGAACGATCCTATCCTAGAGGGATAAATTTAGACCTGCCTACCCCCCCCCCCCCCCCCCCCCCCCCCCCTCAGAGTAAAAGCGGGAGACATTATATAATAACATTGGGACATGGCATTAGCGTTAAGCAGGACGTGTTTGCAAACAATAAAGATTGAATAATATGTATTTCGTGACATGTCAAAAGCGTGAGTCTCCCGCCAAAAGCGGGAGAGTAGGCAGGTCTAAGACAGAAAGCAGTCGCCTAGGACGTCATGAGCTAGATCCTGTATCGGCCAGCGCCTAGAGCAGCTCTTGAGCCGCGCCGCTAAAGCGCTACATTACAACCACGAAAGGACGCCATTCCGATCAGATAGGAATTCTATAATTAGTGTCTTTAAATTATTTCAACAACGTTTAATTCCTGTTATAACTCCTTGTAAGAAATAATAAAGATTTTGTTGAACGGAATAAAATGGAATGCAATTGAATGGAATCGACCAACATTAGATAAATAAGCACAGAAGTAAATCATCAAGTAACGGGAAGATTACCATCACGGAGATTGAAAGTTTGGGGAAGGCGAGAAAAGGGTTTTTGCGGGTGATTTAGAAGTACTGCCAGCCAAATTTGGGTTAACGAACAGTTAAGCCTGAGTCTTGGCATCCCTTTTTTTTTCACTCTAGGGTTTGAAGAGACTGAAGCCACTATCGACCTACTCAACACACTACTCTCGCTAAACCACAGGTGGATTTACTTACTGTTAACCTGCAACATCTTTTTTTTAAAGGCTCGCTGGTGATGGAAAGGAGGGGATGGAAGTAGTAGTAGTAGTAGTAGTAGTAGTAGTAGTGGTAGTAGTAGGAGGAGGAGGAGGAGGAAGAAGAGTAGGAGGAGGAGTGAGAGCAGGAGGAGGAATAGTAGTAGCAGTAGTAGGAATAGTAATAGTGGTCATAATAGCAGTCGTAGTAGTAAGAGGAGTAGTAGTAGTAATAGGAGGAGGAGTGGGAGCAGGAGGAGGAATAGTAGTAGCAGTATTAGGAATAGTAGTAGTAGTCGTAGTAGTAGTAGGAGCAGTAGTAATAGGAGGAGGAGGAGGGGTGGAAGCAGGAGGAGGAATAGTAGTAGCAGTAGTAGGAATAGTAATAATAGTAGAAGTAGTAGTAGGAGTAGTAGTAGGAAGAGGAGTGGGAGCAGGAGGAGGAATAGTAGTAGCAGTATTAGGAATAGTAGTAGTAGTCGTAGTAGTAGTAGGAGCAGTAGTAATAGGAGGAGGAGGAGGGGTGGAAGCAGGAGGAGGAATAGTAGTAGCAGTAGTAGGAATAGTAATAATAGTAGAAGTAGTAGTAGGAGTAGTAGTAGGAAGAGGAGTGGGAGCAGGAGGAGGAATAGTAGTAGCAGTAGTAGGAATAGTAATAATAGTAGAAGTAGTAGTAGGAGTAGGAGTAGGAAGAGGAGTGGGAGCAGGAGGAGGAATAGTAGTAGCAGTAGTAGGAATAGTAATAATAGTAGAAGTAGTAGTAGGAGTAGTAGTAGGAAGAGGAGTGGAAGCAGGAGGAGGAATAGTAGTAGCAGTAGTAGGAATAGTAATAATAGTAGAAGTAGTAGTAGGAGTAGGAGTAGGAAGAGGAGTGGGAGCAGGAGGAGGAATAGTAGTAGCAGTAGTAGGAATAGTAATAATAGTAGAAGTAGTAGTAGTAGGAGTAGTAGTAGGAAGAGGAGTGGGAGCAGGAGGAGGAATAGTAGTAGCAGTAGTAGGAATAGTAATAATAGTAGAAGTAGGAGTAGTAGTAGGAAGAGGAGTGGGAGCAGGAGGAGGAATAGTAGTAGCAGTAGTAGGAATAGTAATAATAGTAGAAGTAGTAGTAGGAGTAGTAGTAGGAAGAGGAGTGGGAGCAGGAGGAGGAATAGTAGTAGCAGTAGTAGGAATAGTAATAATAGTAGAAGTAGGAGTAGTAGTAGGAAGAGGAGTGGGAGCAGGAGGAGGAATAGTAGTAGCAGTAGTAGGAATAGTAATAATAGTAGAAGTAGGAGTAGTAGTAGGAAGAGGAGTGGGAGCAGGAGGAGGAATAGTAGTAGCAGTAGTAGGAATAGTAATAATAGTAGAAGTAGGAGGAGGAGGAGGAGGAATAGTAGTAACAGTAGTAGGAATAATATTAGTAGTCGTAGTAGTAGTCGTAGTAGTAGAAGGAGGAGGAGGAGGAGTAGTCGTAATGGAAGTAGTAATAGTAGTAGAAATAGTAGAAGTAATGGGAGTAGTAGTAGTAGTAGTAGCAGTAGTAAGGGGAGGAGGAGGAGTAGTAGTAAGGGGGGAGAATAAGAAGAAGAGATGGAAAAGAGGACTAGAAAGATGGATAATTGTACAAAATAAGTAAACGGATACAAACTAAATTTTAAAAAAATTAATTTAAAAAAAAGTTTCCAAAGAGTAATGATAATGGAGATTTAAGTTTACTACAAGTACGTTCTTATTTTTGCCAACAAGAGTCGACAGAATGCTGAGTCTTATCTTTGGCACAAAGAGTAGACAGAATGCAGTCTAACGTTTGGCATAAAGAGCAAACTGAACTCCTCCATTTTCTCTTTTAAATCACATTTGAAAACATACCTCTTTATGGAATATTTCAAATAATCATATACCAGAGAGTGTAAGCGGGTGTGTGTGCTTGTGTTTTTCATAGTTTTTCAACTGTATTTTGTACATATGTATATTATGTATCTTTTGTCCAGTTTTGTCTGTCTTGTCTTCCCATTGCCCCAACCCCTTGCGCGCCTTGATCCTTAGGCTAAGGCGCCTTCATACCTGTCAAGTGCTACGGATTTTTGCGTAGCGCTACGCATTTTAAACATTTTCCCATTGCTACGGCGTATCACAAAGCTGCTACGCAATTTTTCAAAAGTGACGATAATATTTTTTTAACCAAGGGGGTTTTCGCGCAAAAGTAGTCTTTTCCGGTCGAGTCCGGTTTAAAGACACTTAGTAAAAGCACCGCACTTCCGCAACACGTGTTCGTTCAGAACTTCAGTCTACGATCAGTCTTTAGTTATATTTTTATTAAATTAATTGGTATAATCTTTTGTGCAATGCTAATAGTTCTTTTCTTGGCATTGTAAACCATGTTTTGTGAATATGCAAATTTGTTTGGGGGAAAAAAGTTCATCTGCTTTTTCTGTGTCAGTGATTGTCTCCCTTGTTTTTTTTTATTTTTATGATTGCCTAGTGTCAAAGATGGTGTTCTAAACATTCACGCGCACGCACTCATATAATCCCCAACGAAACTAAATGATAAAATGTTAGTTTGTATATTCATTCCCTCCACACACACACAAACACTGACAACAACGACTCCTCAGAAAACACAACAAGTATCACTTCAAAGGTCATAGTTCCGTATAATCAAAACGAAATGTTATCTGTATCTGACTACCACACACTGGTCAGGCGTCCATCGTCGAAACGAAACTGTTAGTCGGACAGAAGACCAATAGAAACGATGTCTTCACATTCCTGTAGAGCAGGCCAACCAAAAGCAGCATAAGTGGGTCAGAAAATTAGTTAATAATAGAGAAATTGAGCGTGCGTTCGTAATTGCTTTCCGTAACGTAGCCGTAGAGCATCGTTGGTGTATTACTACAGTAAATGCAAATTAGTACCCTACGACTACGAAAATGATACGTACTTTAGAAAGAGGGATTGAGCGCAAGTCCTTATATACTGTCCGTACCGTAAGTGTAATCGCGTGAAAACTCACATTTGTAATGAGAAGGGAGGCAACACTATGCGTATGACGTAATTATTATTCTGCTGAAAAAAAAGCAACACATGAACATTCGGCCATCTGTTGGACTAGATTGTGGTTCAAATTGAATCCTACTATTAGGACATATATATCACAGCAATGATTATATTATCATAGAAATGCTCCTGTTTATTTATTAATTATAGTTGTTTTGCTAGCCTAGAGTTTTGCACTACACAACTAGGCCTACTACTGGTACTACTCATACTGATACTGTTCGTCTGTTGTTACGAGTAGTAGGCCTACTACTACTACATGCTAGTCTTAAACTACTATAAGTAGCCTGACTAGGCTTATCATCGATCTTGAAATTTGTATGAGTGAATTACCACGTCAGTTTACTGTTAACAACACTGGTCAGTTCCATCGGCAAAACCTAATCAGCCTACATGATCATGGCCGCCATGTCACTCTAAACAAGACATTCGAGTTGGTTGCGTGTAGATCTGTAAAAACACTTTCCTCACTAACACATCAACCAAAAGTTATGATAACTTCATTCCTAAGACAATGAACTATCGAGAAAATAATACATTACAGTTGAAAAATTACAAATGTCGATACAAACTACTTACGATTTCAGCGTTCGTATAAATCCCGTTTCTCACGGTCACTCGTAAGGCAAATAGGCCAGACAGCCGTAACCCACGCCCTTTAACCTTTGCACTGCGCAAAAAGCTGTGACGTCAAGACAAAAAGTAGTTCTCGAAACGATAGGCTTACGCTACTCTCATCATTACGAACGCACGCTCAATTTCTCTAATGTTAGGCGCAAACAGATTCCTACTTTCAAGAGTTGCCAGTAATATATATATATATATATTGCGTGCCGGGGTCACATATCAAACCGTCCACGCACAGTCCATATGTCCTCTCGTAAAGCTGCCGTGCTTTGCAATAACACTTTTCGTTTCTAGGATTGCATGTGAGTTCGGGACGGCAGGTCCTGAGTCCGGGTGCTGAACGACTGTTTTGGTGTCCAATGTACCTAGATTGGTGGAGTTTGGGAAACCAGCGTCGCACACCCTGCCGATGTCAAAACACTTTTGTCCCTTCTGGCATGGTGAAGTAGAAATCCACCAACATTGTTTATCCTATTTTGCAAACTACAATAAAACAATTGACGGTAGGACAAACAGACACACGACTCAGTCACTCCCAACAACGAACTAAAACAAATATCAAAACTTTTCGTCACGCATGACGAAACTTAAAGCCCTGACGTCAAAATTATACTAAACTACAAGTACAGGCATTAGAAATAACAATTATAACTTCTTAATTTGAAATCGTCACTTTGTGACACCTAGCTTATTTTCTGTCTGTATGTTATATATATATATATATATATATATATATATATATATATATATATATATATATATATATATATATATATATATATATATATATATATATATATATATATATATATATATATATATATAAGTAGAAATCCACCCATGGGGCGACCACTGTAAAAAGGGCCCTTAGGGTGACCAGACCTATGTCCTACACTATTGTTAGCTCATTCATGATTCTTTCCAGTTAAACTTTGCTTTATACTACAATTGTACTGCTCATACAAGAAGGTTAGGAAATGTGTATTCCCAGACATAGCTTTCTTTGGTGGTCGCCCTAAGGATTTTAATGCTCCCGCAGCCCTTAGGGTGACCGATCCATAGGGCGACCGATCCATAGGGCGACCGCATGATGTCTGTAAAAAGGGACCATGGGGTGACCAGTGCTATCAAACATCTGGATGAAGAAAAGAAATGACGATACATAGAATTACATTTAATATGACACCCTAGTTGCATCAGGGTGCAATTATATGCAATAGGATTACTGTTACTGTGCATAACCTGCACTGTTATGAGCTAATAGTCGTAGTCAATTTTGGTTTTCAACATGGAAACAACGGATAGATCTAGCCAGTAGTGAAAGGTTGTTTCTGGTGTACCCGGAAACCCTGAAATACCACAGTCCTAATGACGAGACGACGATCAACAAGAAGAAGGAGGAATGTGGAAAAGGTGAATGAAGAGACAGAGGGAAAAGAAGAAGCAAGAGATGAAGAACCGATTTCGGTGAAGACGACCGCTGACTTTGAGGTCAACACAGATCCAGCTAGAGAAGGATTTCACAATCAAGCAGCGATAGTGAGTGATCTTAAATTTTGCGTATATAGCCTCCAAGAAGAGATCAACGCGCTGCGTTTGATGATTTTAGAGCAGTCCGATTTGATATAACAACTGCGTGAAGAGCGAATCGGAATTGCGGACTGAAGAAATCTAGAAAGTGAGCAGACGACGCGACCTTCAACTAGGTTGTCTTCCACTTCCTATGCTGCGGCAGTCAAATCTAGATACCCGCAGCAGATTCTGATCAGTCACTGAACACTGTGCAGCTGAAAAAAACCACAGCACAACTAAAGACGACAAACTATACATATAAGAACTAAATATTGCAGTAATGTGAATTGTACATGTAATTGCTAGCTCCCTTTCTTTGAGTCATGTAGGCCTAGGTCTATTATTTGAATGCAACTATACACGTGGACATTTGCCTGTCAGTTTTCAGTCCTTCTATGGATAACGTTGGCTTTGATTTACATGTATGTGTTGATTTGGCCAAATCCTTGATTGTTTCTCCTGTTGGACAGTTTCTTTGAGGTGGTTTGATTGTAAATTTAAATGTGTAGGCCTACATATGTGTGCTTGCTACCGCTGCGTGGTGAGGATCTTTCCTCTAACATAAGCTGTCACACTCATCATTGTGTAGTTTTAATAGATGTATGTGTGTGCGTGTGCATGTGCTAGCATGCACTGGTATGTGTGGTTTTATTGTCTTATCATTTCGATGGAAAAGACATAGGCAAATAAATAAAATATAAATATCAGCGAATTCTTGTTTCTCATTATTTGTTTGATTGTACTAATCCCCTTCTAAAAGAACAGATTTTCCCTATTGCCACAGTATTTTAGGAATCTTCAAAATGTCTTAGGTGAAATCTGTCAAAATATTTCCTTACCGAACATTTAACCGTTTCTGAGATAAATAAATAAACAAAATGTCCACAAACTGCAATAGCCTCATTCCACGCGCTTCCATTAAAAATGAAATTGAGGTTTCAGCATGTTTTCCCATATAGACCAAAAAATTGACGGTCAATCTATGAAGCCTCCGTGGCTTAGTTGGTAAAAGCTTCGCCTACCATGCAGGACGACCCAGTTTCAAACCTCACGCGGGACGTATTTTTTTTTTTTTTTTTAACTACAATATGGATATTTTTCTTTTTCATTTAGGCTTTTTACCTTTAATTTATAATTATTATAATTATAATTATTATTTATACACAAATAATAATAAATTATTGTTATTATTATTATTATTATTATTATTATTATTATTATTATTATTATTATTATTATTATATCTTATATCAAATTTTCTTTTAAAACCTTTGTGTTTTTTATGATTTCTATTTGTATTATTCTATATTTAATATTATTATTATTATTATTATTATAATTATAATAATAATAATAATAATAATAATAATAATTATTATTATTATTATTATTATTATTATTATTATTATTATTATTATTATTATTATTATTATTATTATTACCAAGGATCGGGATGGGGTGTACGTGTAGGTACAAGGGGGCTACGGGTAGGTTTAAAGGGGCATGGGTAGGCATAACGGGGATACGGGTGTATATATAAGGGGCTATGGTGATGGTCGATTCCTTTCATCCATACCTGCGAAACGATCAACGGGGAAGTATCATGGAGGGTACAGGTAGGTTACAAGGGGGGTACGGAAGGTCTCAAGGGGGTATGGGGAGGTATCAAGTGGGTTCGGGAGGTATCAAGGGGGTATGGTGAGGCATCATGGGGGGGGGGGGGGAGACGGGGAGATATCAGAGGGGGTGGGTATGGTGAGGTATCAAGGGATATATGTGGAGGTATCATCGTCCAAATGAAACTCGCTCACAACAGTTGTCTCTCTGTCTACATTTTAAACAGCAACCTGTGTACCCTGGCTTGCCAGGGTACAAAAACCACTAGTAGAATATATAAAGATAACATCAGATTATACATGCCAAAATAAACATGTCATACATTGCATGAAACTAATTTCTTCAAACCAAGCACAACTCCAAATAGAGGCAGTACATACGAGAAAATAGAGAGAAGAAAGAATAGAAAAACTAAAGAGGGAGAAAAAGATATGAAATGAAAGAGAATGAAGGGGAGGGGAGAGTGAGAAATTGAGAAAAAAAAAGAGAGGAAGAAAAAGGAATAAAGAGGGAGAGAGAGGAAGGGAGAGAAAGGAAGAAAGAGAGGGAATTAAAGGTGGAAGGAGAGGGAGAGAAAGGAAGAGTTACGGGATACAGGATAGGATATGATGCTATTTACGCGTTTTTTTCCTCAAATCGCCTACAAAGCGCGGCGATATGTACTAACATACACGCTCACATGTTCCTCCCATTCTCACACACATCTATCACATGTAGTGTAACATTAGTTACAGAACGCATTAAACAAAATTCATAAAACAAGAGCAAACAATTGGAATAAAGTGAAACAATAGAATCCTTTATTTCCTATTTCAACTTCCATTATTATTACTTGTGCGGCAAACAGCCGAATCAAGACCACAACTTTGGTGAAAGAGGACTCGCCCCTGATAAAAGATCTGCTGAAACAACCCTAATGGTAACAACACTGCAGGCACTTCACTAGCCGGTCACTTTACAATAAAGGCATCCCATGCAGGGATGCTAAGGTTTTATTCTGATTTATCGAATCCCTGTTTCCAAAAACACAATGGAATATAAACAACATTATAAAGTATTATGAAAACACATACATATAAAATGTCTACATTGCTAAATATTAATACCATAGAAAGTCATAATGACCATTTGGCAGAAAGCGTTCACTATTCCCAAGCTGATCCAACAGACCTCACACACAAATTATATTACATTACATGATTATTGCTTTAGGTCCAGTGGACTCTTCCGAGCCAAATCAGGACAGGACATACCCTGATCTGCATAAAAGATCTGCCGAAACAACCCTAGTGGTAAAATTGAAAGCTCTCCACCAGACAGTCAATTTACAATAAAGACATCTCACGCATGGGACACTGAGGCTGTACTCTAATTTATCGAATCCCCGTTTACAAAACAAAATAGAATACAAACATCATTATAAATTATCAACAAAACACATACATATAAAATGGCTACATTGCTAAATAATAACATCATAGGAAGCCCTAGTGACCACCTGGCAGAAAGCGTTCAATATTCCCAAGCTGATCCAACATCACATTACATTATTTGTTACTTTAGGTCCAGCGGACTCTTCCGAGCCAAATCAGGACCGGACAACCCCCAATCCGCATAAAAGATCTGCCGAAACAACCCTAGTGGGAAAATCGAAAGCTCTCCACCAGCCAGTCACTTTACACTAAAGACATCCCACGCAGGGGACGGCTGAGTTTTCACCCCAACTTATCGAACCCCTGTTTACAAAAACAAAATAGAATACAAACATAAAATTATCAACAAAACACATACATATAAAATGCCTACATTGCTAAATAATAACATCATTGGAAGCCCTAGTGACCACCTGGCAGAAAGCGTCCAATACTCACAAGCTGATCCAACAGACCTCATACACAAACAAGGAGTCTTGTCCCAGAAGAGTTTTCAAGAAAAAGGGTAGGAGACTGGTCTAGTGAAGAAGACGATAGTATAGCAGATTGATAGAACAGAGCAGGAATGAGAAATACAGCGACAGTGGGAATTTAAAGCACTAAATTTAGCACCTGTGTTAATCAATGTAACATAACATAGAATATATTACATATGAAAATAAATACATGCCAAAATAAGCATGTCATACACTGCATGAAAATAATTTCTTTAAACCAAGCAAACTTTTACATGAAAGGGCTCAACCTAAAAACATTATCCTTAGAGCATTGTTAACACAAAGTGTTTCTAAATTTACAACTCATAGGTAAAGTTTAAATACTATATTAATGTTTTTTTGTTCAATCCACATAGTCCACAGTAATTAAATTCAGATCAAGCATTCTATATAAAATGTTATTTCTCTATACATCAATGACCCCCACCCCGCGCCCCCCCCCCCCCAAAAAAAAAATTTATTCAATAGTACCGTTCAATGAGACTTATTTCTGCACATTTCATTCTAAGCACCATTTGAAATCTTCAATAGTTCATGAATACAAGCAAAACACAGTCGCAAACCATTCAAATTATTTTAATCCCAGATGGAACAATTCACCTACATTTCAGAAAGACTGCACATTTTACAGCCTAACCACCATTTCAAATATATTCAAAACACACAACTAAAATATCATCTAAAAGCACACACAACCACAATATCCAAACAGATTAGTGAGTTTTTCATTGCTTACAGGGTCCAGCGGACTGCAAAGAGCCGAATCAGGACCACAAAATCAAGACGACAACTTGGCTGAAAGAGGACTCGCCCCTGATCTGCATAAAAGATCAGCCAAAACAACCCTAGTGGTAGTAACACTGAAGGCACTCCACCAGCCAGTCATTTTTCAATAAAGAAATCCCACGCAGGGACGCTGAGGCTATACTCTAATTTATCGTTGATTGATTGATTGTTGCTTTAGGTCCAGCGGACTCTTCCGAGCCAAATCAGGACCGGACAACCTCCGATCCGCATAAAAGATCTGCTGAAACAACCCTAGTGGGAAAACTGAATGCCCTCCACCGGCCAGTCACTTTACAATAAAGACATCCCACGCAGGGGACGGTTGAGGCTTTACCCCAACTAATCGAACCCCCGGTTACAAAAACAAAATAGAATACAAACATCACCATAAATTATCAACAAAACACATACATATAAAATGCCTATATTGCTAAATAATAACATCATAGGAAGCCCTAGTGACCACCCGGCAGAAAGCGTCCAATATTCCCAAGCTGATCCAACAGACCTCATACACAAACAAGGAGTCTTGTCCAGGAAGAGTTTTCAAGAAAAAAAGGTAGGTCACTGATCTAGCGAAGAAGAAGATAGTATAGAAGATTGATAGGACAGAGCAGGAATGAGAAAGAGCAAATGAGAAAGACAGCGACAGTGGGAATTTAAAGCACTACATTTCCAGAAAGTGGGGATACTACTTATACTGAAACCCCCGGTACTCCAACGGGTGTACTGTTGCCGCAGTGAATCGGTCATGCCTATAAAGGAAAGACAGGTTTTCAACTGGGGCTTTCACTTTTCCCTTTATAGGTTAGAACAATCTACAGTGGCAAGATTGCTCATGACCCCAAGGTTTTCTTTTCTTCGGTAAATGCGTTGTCATTCGTTGTACGCGTGTTTAGCTGTATACACATCAGTGTTCATTACCACCCTCTAAACACTATATAATACACATCAGTGTTCAACAACACCTTGTAAACACTATATACACATCAGTGTTAATTACCACCCTGTAAACACCGTATACACATCAATGTTCAATAACACCTTGTAAACACTAAAACTACGACATAAAAAAGAAAGCAAAGAGCTGATTTTTTTAAAGAACATTTTCAGCTTTTGCATTATGAAAATACATATTTTGTACAGTTTATATATTCTTAAAGAAGACTGATATAAACACACTAAAAGGGTAAAACCCATACAACTTATATATGCTGTTATTTCTTTTAGGTCTGATGGCTGATGCATTCACATTTTATGACTATGTGACTTGAATTTCCAGGTTTTTTACATTTAATTTTTGTGAATGTGCAGATGCAAACATAACATGAATTAAATGGGATCTAATCGTTGCTTGCCATTAATAGGAGGAAATTAATCTCAACTAAGAGGAAGAAGAAGAAAGAGAGAGAAGAGAGAGAGAGAGAGAGAGAGAGAGAGAGAGAGAGAGAGAGAGAGAGACGGGGGGAGGGAGGGAGGAGAGATAAAGAGAGAGAGAGAGAGAACATAATTACATTACATGATTATTGCTTTAGGTCCAGCGGACTCTTCGGAGCCAAATCAGGTCCAGGATAGCCGAATCAGGACCACAAAATCACGACCACAACTTCTCTAAAAGAGGACTCGCCTCTGATCCGCATAAAAGATCTGCCGAGACAACCCTAGTGGTAACACTGAAGGCTCTCCACCAGCCGGTCACTTTACAATAAAGACATCCCACGCAGGGGACGCTGAGGCTATACTCTAATTTATCGAAACCCCCTTTACAAAAACAAAATAGAATATAAACATCATTATAAAATATCAACAAAACACATACCTATAAAATGCCTACATTGCCAAATAATAACATCATAGGAAGCCCCAGTGACCACCTGGCAGAAAGCGTCCAATATTTCCAAGCTGATCCAACTGACCTCACACACAAATGAGGAGTTTTGTACCGGAAGAGTTTTCAAGAAAAAAGGTAGGTGATGGTCTAGCGAAGAAGAAGATAGTATAATAGATTGATAGAACAGAATAGGAATGAGAAATAACAAAGAAGAAAGACAGCGACAGTGGGAATTTAAAGCTCTAAATTTCCAGAAAGTGTGGATACTATTTATACTGAAACCCCCGGCACTCCCACAGAAGGGGGGGTGGGAGAGAGGAGAGAAAGAGAGAGATGTCTCAATGTCTAACAAGCTTCAACACTCTAACTGTAGTTTCTGACAAATTAACAAACAAACAAACTATAAAATGTATATGGACAAAGCTCACTAACTCGCATACTCCTTATGGAACTCGCAATATTTAACATGAAAATGAGTGCCCAGAAAAAAAAATGAAATGGTGGCATTAAAATGGTTTGCGTTCACTATTGGAACTAGACAATGGACATGCATGCCTGTACAACAATGTCTTCCTGTAATCTCCATAGCAATCCGGGCATGGCACATAGTCAGAGTGATGAGCACTTTCTTTTTGTGAGGAAGGCCTGTGTACCACCAACATCCTTTAAGACCTTATGCTCCATCACTTTCTTCCTTCAAGCGCCAATTAAAGACCCACCTTTTTAACACGCAAACTCAGTAATTTTCACTCCTCCTCCCTTCCATCCCCATATGTAATCTTTTACCAAGTCACGTCATCTGTTCATGGATGGTGGCGGCACCGGCTCGGTTCTTGGTATTCATATTATCTTTTGCTTTGCATGGCTATGTTTTTACTGTAATTATTTAACCATTCGATAAGTGTATACCTGTTCTGTGTGTGTGTCTGTGTGTGTGTAGGTGTGTGTGTGTGTGTGTGTGTGATTGCACGTGTGTTGTCAAGCGCGGCGAGCTCGCATTCCTTACCGTTTGCGAGGTACCGCGCGATACAAATGTACTGTATTATTATTATTATTATTATTATTAAGACCTTCACATTATGAAGATGATTTCCTATATTTCTCATTTTTATCAGCAGTTTGTCTTTCTCTTTTGTATCTTTACTGTGTGCATATTCCCTGATACTTTCATCGCCTGAATGCATTGTCAGCAAATGTCTTGGAAGACGTTTCTGTGGTTTTTCGCAGTATGCACAAATCCAACTCTTTTTGTCTTCAGATGACTGAACAGTTATTGTAGAACTTACACTGGCACCTTCGCGAGTAAGCCCACTAGCAGAACTCTTCTGCAGTTTGTCTGACTGCTCTTTTGTACAAGCTGTGCCTGCCTTTGCTATGTGGAATTCGGATGACTGAACACAGCATTCTTTGCCACCTTTGTTATCATACACAGGAACAGCAGTAGTCACAGTGGAACTCATCGGTAATTTGACTGGCTGCTCTTTTCCTGGGAAGTCGTCATTTTCACTTTCAGGGTCTGTAGGTGGGAATACATTTTCAGAATTAGCAGTAGAACCAGAAGAGTCACTCTCTGTATCACTATCAGGAACAAAAATAGGATCAACATCACTATCTGCATCCTGCAATTCGTCTGATGACCCAGAACTGAAGAGTGATTCACTGTGAAAACCGCTGGAGCAATCCTGTTTAAAAACAAAAGAAAACAACCGAATAAAAATCCTTGTACTCGCCGACCTCTGTTTGGGACTTCGTAACTAGCCTCTCTCTCTCTCTCTCTCTCTCTCTCTCTCTCTCTCTCTCTCTCTCTCTCTCTGGCGATACGTAATGACGCAGGACAAGGTCAGTAACATGCGTCTTCAGTTTATTTCCTTTTAGTCATCAATTCTCATGTGCGTTATGACCTCCGTGGGTAATACAATGGTGTTGCCCTGGTAATGCCCTGGTAAAAACTGAACAACAGGACTTAGTACCAAACAAAACGGGCGATATTTTATGCGCAAAGCAAACGCAGTTTACAAACAGATAGATAGAAAACTATAATTAAATTCAATTACTTATTACAAAATTTACCGACATACAGAGTACTGATAAAAGAACTAAGGCGAATATCGGACAAATTTAAACCGACCAATAGGGAAACCAATAACACAGAGCCTCAATTTCTTGTCAAGAGAAATCAGTTATTAACAAAAATATTTTGAGCCAGACGGTGCTTCAACATGACTGATTCCTACTGCCCATTCAACAAGAAATAAACAAAGTCCAGAGGTTTATAGCAAAGGAACGAAAATAATAAATGACGAACTTGAATCAAAGAAAGACAAGAGAAATACACCATTCAAGCAAAGTAATCCATAAAAGGAAACCTGCAAAATCCGCTCAAAAAGAATACAACAAATACCAATCTAACCTGTTATCGCCGATGTCCCAAAATAAAGATGTGGCTTTTGTCGCAACAATAAACAAAGTTATTCCTTCAAAAAGGGTGCTCCTAATTCAAACAGATTTTCTGTTCACAAAAACTATCTCGAAATCAGGATATGATTTGCTCAATACAAAAGGCAAGGGAAAAACAGATCACAAACTTACAAAAGGAAACTAATGCAAAGGGTTACATTCACACCTGATAACAGTACTCAGGTAACTTCTCTTTCCCGTGCACTTGAACACTAATAAGTTCATTAGTAAATGAAACTGAAGACATCTTGAGGGGAAGGAGAAGAGAAGGTAGAGAAGGAGGGAGAGAAAACCAAGTGCAAATGAACAGAATAATGGTTGCGCGCTCACCAAAATTCAAACACCGGCAAGAATAAAGAAAGACGAGAAGGCAAAGACAAGCAATGAACAAAGGGGGTCGAACACAGACTAAGAAAAAGGCAATAAATGATATAGGCCCATCTCCAAAAAAGGAAGGAAGAATAAGCAAACACATAAAACGAAGAAAAAATTAATCTTGCCCTAATGAGGGCAAGAACAATCCTAATGAAAAGAATGAGAGAACAAAAAAAAAAAAAAAAAAAAAAAAAAACGACGAAAAGGGCATCAACTATGTATGACTGACCTATACACATTAAACAAAACTAATGGTTATTTTAAGGGTGTTGGGGACGTTGAAATCAAAGTGGATAGAATTTCTTTAAATGAGGTTTATTTTAAAGCTCTGATTGATTGATTGATTGTTGCTTTAGGTCCAGCGGACTCTTCCGAGCCAAATCAGGACCGGACAACCCCCAATCCGCATAAAAGATCTGCCGAAACAACCCTAGTGGGAAAATTGAATGCCCTCCACCGGCCAGTCACTTTACAATAAAGACATCCCACGCAGGGGACGGCTGAGGCTTTACCCCAACTACTCGAACCCCCGGTTACAAAAACAAAATAGAATACAAACATCATTATAAATCATCAACTAAACACATACATATAAAATGCCTATATAATAACATCATAGGAAGCCCTAGTGACCACCCGGCAGAAAGCGTCCAACACTCCCAAGCTGATCCAACAGACCTCATACACAAACAAGGAGTCTTGTCCAGGAAGAGTTTTCAAGAAAAAAGGTAGGTCATTGATCTAGCAAAGAAGAAAATAGTACAGCAGAGTGATAGGACAGATCAGGAATGGAAAAGAGCAAATGAGGAAGACAGCGACAGTGGGAATTTAAAGCACTACATTTCCAGAAAGTGGGGATACTATTTATACTGAAACCCCCGGCACTCCAACGGGGGTACTGTGTTGCCGCAGTGAATCAGTCATGCCTACAAAGGCAAGACAGGTTTTCAACTGGGGCTTTCACTTTTCCCTTTATAGGTTAGAACAATCTACAGTGGCAAGATTGCTCATGACCCCAAGGGGTTTATTTTAAAGCACACATTCTGAGAATACATAAAATGCAAAACAAAACAATAAAAGCAGTGGCGTAGCTAGGGATTTGGGGGCCCGGGGGGCTTGGCCTCTTTGGGGGCCCCTGCATTTTAACATTCGACATCATGACATGAGATAATGTACTTAATAAATATATAAGTCTAAATTCACTAACTTATACAACAACGTGAATACCAAGATTACATGGCGGTGGCGTAAAAAAAAAAAAAAAAAAAAAAAAAAAAAAGTCGGATATCAGCGGTGTTTATTGTCCGTGGGAAATAAACTTTGGGAAACAGATTTTGTAGGGTACCAGGTCAGTGACCACCAAAAATAGGAATGACATACTTTAAATGCGGCAATATGTATCAATCTCACGCTTACGCGCACATAATTATTATTGTTAATACATTCACTGATTCAGAGAACAGTGTTTTCCTTTTTTGTCATTTCTACTTCGAAAGCGCACCTTGCTTTCGACCTATCAATTTTTCTAGTCTTCATGATCTTTCCATCGTGATATTATTTGGTAACTATAAATGTTATCATATACCTACATATGAAAAATGAGCATAAAGGGCTGGAAACAAGCACAGGCCTTTTGGTATGTCGTCAGCGCATATCTGACGTCATCCCTTGCAGGCTGACATTTAAAAAAAAAACTGTTTCTGTACATCATTCTATTTTGAGTACTCTTAGCATGTGTGCAACGAAAATAATTCGATCTAGAAGGGCAAAGCCAATATGACTCACATGCTCCTTATGGAACTTGCAATATTTAACATGAAAATTAGTGCCACTCTAGCCCTAACCCTAACCCAAATTCTAACAGTAATCCTAACGCTAAATATCAACATATGCCGTAAAAATTGTATTCCGTATCTTTGCGTAATAATACAATTATGAATGAGCAAAACGATGACCAAATCGACGTACATGCTCCTAATATGACCGCAAGAATTTGGGCTTTTATCTGTACAACTTCGCATTGTAGGTTCGGGCACTGAATAGAATTGACCCAACGTTTCCTGGCGTGTCGTAAGAGGCGGACAACAGGGGTGATGTCCGCACGGTATCACTGGGCGAAAGTCTCCTACACAGAAGTCACCGGCCAGGACGGAGGAACCTCATCTTACTACAGGTTCAACGACCACGTACTCGGGGCCAAGCAAGCCACACAGACACTGTATTCGTGGAAATCGGCTGTGGCCAACAGCCTGGAGAGGATTGGGCCCTGCCAGGTCTTTCTTGCCCAAGACACAATGCATGATGAATAGAACCATTCACTACATACCGGATCGGTCGTCGCCCGGGTCACCAAGGACCGCGCCTTCTGTTGACCACCAGGACGGATGTGATTAGTGTGCTACTGGTGGACAACTTAACAAGATCCGCACGAGAAACAACATCGTCATAGGAACCTGGAATGTCAAGACCCTAACTGCGGAAGGAAATTTGAAGAACTAGCCCACGAGCTGGACCACTATCTATGGAACGTTTTAGGTATCAGCGAACTGCGCTAGAAAGGCCTAGGTGAAACAACGATAGACAAAGGCCACAAGCTTTATTTCAGCGGTATAGATGACAGGCACGAACACGGACTTGGATTCTTGGTCAACAAGAACATTCTAGCCACTGTTATGGGTTGCCGCCCAGTCTCCAGTAGACTCATTACCATCCGTCTGAGAGCAGCCCCTTTCAAAATCACCTTCATCCAAGCCTATGCCCCAACATTCGACTATGACGACAGCGAAGTGGAGGATTCCTATAAAAATCTACAGGCTGTCCTTAACCAAGTGCCGAAGAAGGACATAGTCATAGTGGAAGGCGACTAGAATGCCAAGGTTGGCCAAGATGCGCACCACAACTGGGGAGACCCATGTGGACCCCACTGCAACAATGAGACAAATGACAAGGGTCTGAGACTGTTGGAGTTTGCCAGATACAACAAAACAATCTGATACTGGCAAACACGCTTGGTCTCCACAAAAAATCCAGACGACGGACATGGCACAGTCCCGGCGGGGAGCATCACAAACAGATCGACTACATCATGGTTAAGAAACGCTTCAGATCAAGCGTCAACATTGGTAGGACACGCACTTTTCCAGGAGCAGACATCGGAAGTGACCACGATCTCGTGATCATGTCTTTCCGGCTCCACTTGAAGAGAGTAAACACAGCAAAGTGCACCAGACTGAAGTTCGACCTGGACAAACTGCAAGACCCGGAGGTGGTAGAAATATTTCAGGCCACAATTGGAGGGAATTTGCATCACTGCTCGTTTTGTGAGCTGGTGAAGTAGATTCAACACCATTACCACCACCTTCAACTCAGCTGTGAAAGATGCCACCACTGAGATCCTTGGTAAGCACCGGCCAAAGAAGAAACCGTGGATCACACCTGAACGTTCGGACCTGTGTGATAAACGAAGAGAGATGAAGAAGAAAAAGTACACCTCACAGGGAGCTGATTCCTACCGAAAAATCAACAATGACATCCTAAAAGGCATGCGCACATCAAAGGAGAACTGGATAGAAGACCAATGCCAGGAAATAGAGAACAGTCTGAACAAGAACAACAGCAAGAAGGCCTACCAGACTGTGAAGCGGCTGACAAGTGTCAAACAGCCCAAAGTTTCCACGATCCAAAGCAAGTCTGGCATATAAATAATAATAAATGTAGATTTATATAGCGCCGCATCACAGCCACAAGTGGCTGTGCTCTCCGCGCTTGACACATTCATACACCATTTATACTACACAACAACAACAGTAGGTATATAAAGTCTGAATAAATTCACTAAAAATGTACAACATAATGTTAAAAAGATTCAATAAAAATATTACATTGAAACACATAAAAAGGCAACTAAAACTATTATTAACTTGTAAAAGGCAACCAACATTTATAACAATTATAAAAAGCGAACACCATTAAAAAGCGAAGACCATTGCCCGTGCATGGAGCGCCACGACATGTGTGCATACTAGACTGATGATGAGATTAATTCATGTGTGTTATTGAGAAGGAGCTATAGAAGGTGTTTATGGAAAAGATATGTTTTGAGTTGTCGTTTAAACGCTTGTTGTGTTTGCGCATGGCGGATATTGTGTGGAAGGGAATTCCATTGAGTGGATGCACAGAAAGCAAAGGTGCGTTCTACATAGGTTTTTGTTTTGACAAGTGGGATGATGAAGGTGCGTTGGTCTGATGCGGAACGGAGCTGTCTGCGTGGTACGTAGGGTATGAGCATGTCAGAAAAGTATGCAGGGGAAGTGCCGAAGAAAAAGTTGAAGCAGAGTGTGGAAATTTTATATTCTATACGTGCAGATATGGGCAACCAGTGCAAGGAACGTAGTAGGGGAGTGACATGATCTCTTCTGCAAGCCTTAAGAACAAGGCGTGCAGCAGCTGCATTTTGTACTTTTTGAAGTTTGTAGAGAAGATCTTGGGAGCAGCCTGCAAGAAGAGAATTGCAGTAATCCAGTTTTGAAAGAACAAAAGAGCAAACTAAGATGATCGTGGTTTGTTGTGAAAGACAAGAGCGAATAGAACTGATTTTGCGAAGTTCAAAATATGCAGATTTACATGTGTTGGAGATGTGAGTGTCAAGAGATGTGTCAGATGTCATAATGAATCCTAGGTTACGAGCAGAGGTGCTGAAAGGAACGTCGGAATTGCCAATTTGTATTGAGTGTGGTTCACCATCTGAAAGAATTGTGCTCTTTTTCTTTATAAACATTGCTTCAGTCTTGTCATCGTTCAAGCATAGTTTATTTTCTATCATCCACGACTTGATATCAGACGCACAGGTCTGAATGCCTTGGACAGTGGTTGTGACTTCAGAAGGAGGACAGGATTTTTGAAGCTGCGTGTCGTCAGCATATGATTGAGTAGAAATAGAATGAGATTGGATCAGAGACAACAAAGGTTTGGTGTACAAAATGAAAAGAATGGGGCCTAAAACAGATCCTTGGGGAACACCATAAGAAAGAGTTGCAGGTGCGGACAACTGGCCATCGACTAGCACGGTCTGGGTCCGACCAATCAGGTAAGACTCAAACCATGCCAGCGCTGACCCAGAGATGCCGTACAGGTTTTGGGCGCGTTGAAGGAGCGTGATATGATCGATCGTATCAAACGCTGCTGAGAGATCAAGGAGAGTGAGGAAGGACACGTCACCACCATCCAAGGCATACAGAATGTCATTCATAATCTTGAGCAGTGCGGTTTCAGTGCTGTGAGAAGGCCTATAGGCAGACTGAGTGTGTGGAATAAGATCGTGATGGGTCAGATAGGAAAGAAGTTGTTTCAAGGCAAGCTTTTCGAGTACTTTGGACAAAAAACTGAGGTTTGAGACTGGCCTATAACTCTTGAGCGTGTTGGAATCTAATGAGGGTTTCTTCAAGAGTGGTTTGACTATGGCAGTTTTGAACAGGGAGGGGAAAACACCAGACGTTAAACTGTGGTTGAGAATGTGAGTGATTGAGGGCAGCAGCATGTCAAGGCATTCCACGAGCAATGGCGTAGGCATGGGGTCCAACGGACAGGTTGTTGGCTTGGACATGTGAACAGTCTTCTTCACGTCTTCTTCACAGACTGGCTGGAAAGCAACAAACGATTGTCTAAAGACACTGGCTCATCACGCGCCACAGCGCTGGAAACTGTCATGCTGTCTAGCTCATCGCGGATGTCCTTCACTTTCTTAATGAAAAAGTTACTGAAGACCTCTGGAAGCTGCTTGAGGGGAAAGATGGTGGGGAGGGGGGACACAGTACAACGACCCATCAGCAGCAGGCCACAAATGTCAAACAGCTTGCGGCTCGACTTGCAGTTACTGATTTGATCGCGGAGGAAGGTGATCTTTGCATTGTGCACGAGCGTGGTGACTGCGCGCTTGGCGGCTTGGAAGATTTGCTTGTGCACAGTTAGCCCCGACCGCAGCCACGCCCACTCCGCACGCCTCCGCTCTCGCTTGGCAACGCGCAGCTGCTGGCAGATCTCGGAGTACCAGGGCGCGGACTTCTCAGGGCGAAGGCGACGGCGGACGATAGGCGCGTGAGCGTCGAGGGTAGTGCGGAGCTTGGCATCCAGTTGATGGGCGGTAGGGGACTGCGCGACGCTGTCCTGAAGATCACGTTTGAAGGCAGCAACGTCCATGCAGCGTAGGCAGCGGCCAGAAGTAAACATCGGCGCCGGCGTCGGACGCCCGGCATGCAGCTGCAATAGAACGGTGTAGTGGTCGGAAACCAGGGCCTGCGTGACGGCGATGGACTGCACGATGGGGGTGTCAGGACGATGCATCACCCAGTCCAGCACATGGTTCTTTTCGTGCGTGGGCTTTTCGACGAGTTGGGAGAAGTTGAGAGTATCGAGAAAATCCAGCATCTTGATGGTGGAGGGGTGCTGGGGCTCGTCGTAGTGCACATTAATGTCACCAAGCAGCACGGGCGTGCCGCTCAGCGTGTTGACGTGCTCCAGAAGGTCGTGAAAATCAGAGTGGAACGTGGAGTCGGTCAGTTTGTTGTTAATGCTGGGGGGAGGCCTATAGATGCACAAACATTGCACCTGTTTCTGCTGGAGACTAAGAGTCATGTGTACATATTCAAAGGATGGATGATCAAAGGGCAGTGCAGTGGTAAAGGACAGGAGGGAGGAAAGGGCAGTCTTGTGGATCACCGCAATCCCCCCACCGCGGGAGGGACGGGGAAAGGACCGCATGGTGTAGCCCGCAGGAGTCAAGTCCGCACAGCTACCCTCATCACCCTTCTCCTTAAGCCAGGTTTCAGTTATCACCATAAAGTCAAGATCATTGTCTAGCACAAACTGCACAATTTCAGTCCGCTTGAAAGCCATTTGTTTGGAAGAAACTGACCTTGCATTGAAAAGTCCTATACGAAGGGGCGGTGGTTGAACTTTCAAGGAAGATGTTTGACGGTCGTTGTGGTTTGCAGCAGTTGACTGTTGAATGCCTCCTTTCCATCGCGGTTTCAGATGCCGACCCCTGTGTGCTTTCTTGGTGGGGCGGGGCAGACAGGGCAGTTGGCGATAGTGCGGAGTAGAGGAGTCACCCATTACAGGCGGCGGAAGAATAGTTCCAGAGGGTGAGAAGCGGTCGTGCCAGAGGCGGTGCAAGCGACCGGATCGGCATCCACGTACAGTTGGAGCATGCTCCAGGATGCCAAGTTCTCGAACCACCTTGTAGACTTCAGGAGCCAAGCGTAGTTTGGCACAATTCTGGCCAATAGCGCGCAGGAAGGCGGAGTCCATGGCGGAGCCAGAGAGGTTACACAAGGCCACAAGGCCAAAGAGGACCAAGGTCACTGATGACAGCTTTTTCATATCCAGGTCACAAACAAATAAACATGAAGGCTCAAGTTCACTAATTAAAAAGTCATTGTGCCACTAGGTCAGTTCAGTGCATATGCCTTACAGAAGAACAAGAAGTCTTGGACAGATGGACAGAGTACTGCTCTGACCTTTACAGCCATACACCAAATGGAGACCCATCGGTTCTATCATGTCCCGAGAACATAGAAGAAGAAGAAATCCTCCCAATTCTCCGGGAAGAAGTTGAGGCAGCAGTGCAATCGCTAAAGAAAGGGAAGTCAGCGGGAGTGGACAACATACCCGCGGAACTGCTACAAGCAGGAGGAGAAGCGATGATTGATGCCCTCACCATTATCTTTAACAAGATCTGGCAGAGTTGGGAGTGGCCTATACCATGGACCCAGTCGCTTGTCATCACTCTTCCCAAAAAAGGTAACCTTCAGGAGTGTGAAATTTACCGCACCATCAGCCTCATCAGCCATCCCAGCAAGGTCCTCCTGAAAATAATACTTAACAGGTTGAAACACCAAGCAACAAATCATAGCTGAAGAACAAGCAGGATTCAGGGCAGGGCGAAGTACCACTGAACAGATTTTCAACCTCAGAATAATCTGTGAGAAATACCTACAGCACCAACAACATCTATATCATGTGTTCATAGACTTCAAGAAGGAGTTTGACCGAGTCTGGCATGCAGCTCTATGGGCAACAATGAAAGTGTACAACATCAGCCCTAAAATTATCGAAGTCATCAAAAGCCTGTATGACACAAGGCTACCAGTGCAGTCCTCCACAACAGCGCCATCGGAAACTGGTTCAGAACAACAATCGGTGTGCGTCAAGGATGCCTACTCTCTCCAACACTCTTCAACATCTTCCTAGAGCGCATCATGTCAGATGCTCTTGCAGATCATGAAGGCACAGTCAGCATAGGGGGTAGAGCAATCTCCAATCTTTGTTTTGCGGATGACATTGATGGATTGGCTGGAGAGGAACAAGAACTTGAACAGCTGGTACAGAGGCTTGACACCACCTCCAGAGCTTATGGAATGGAAATAAGTGCAGAGAAGACCAAAATGATGACCAACAACACCAATGGCATCAACACCGACATCAAAGTCCAAGGCCAATCCCTCAACACAGTGCATAGCTTCAAATATTTAGGAGCCATTGTATCAGACAATGGGTCCCGACAGGAAGTCCTCTACAGGATCGCACAAACTGCTGCCCTGACAAGGTTGAAGCCCATTTGGAAAGACAGGACCATCAGTCTACATTCCAAAGTAAGACTGCTGCGCTCCCTTGTCATCTCCATCTTCCTATTTGCTTGCGAAGCATGGACCCTCACAGCAGATCTCCAACGAAGAATACAAAGCATGGAGATGAGGTGCTACAGAAAACTTCAGGGTATTTCCTATACCCAACACATCACCAACGACGAAGTCCGAAACTCACAGTGGTGAAGAAACGGAAACTCCGATGGTATGGCCACGTCACCAGATCATCAGGCCTTGCAAAGACTATTCTGCAAGGCACAGTGCAAGGAGGTAGAAGAAGAGGGAAACCGAAAAAGATGTGGGAGGACAACATTCGAGAATGGACTGGTTTGACACTGAGCGAAGCCATCAGGGCTGCTGAGGACAGAGAAAGATGGAGTATGTTGGTTAAACGATCATCTGTGGTGGCCCTACGACCTCCGGGTTACGGGACAGGATAGGATAGGATAGGTGTGGGTACTTAAACTGACAGTGCAATGCGGCTGGCCTTGCCCGGGGTTTTCCGATTAGGATCCAGCTGACCCGATCGTGGCTGCGTGTACATACTTCAGTTTCGTTCATTATGGATCAATGACGTATTTTGTCATAAACTTTGCATGCTGCGCGTTGTTGTTACGTTTTGATTTAAAAAAAATTAATGTGATCGTAAATCAGCGTACACAAATCTACATCTTTATTTATATATGTGTCTGGTACATCGTAAGAACCACTTTCTGCTGGCGACAACATTGTCCTTCAGTAAAGAATTCGGATATTTTCGCTTCCATTGACTGTTTTGATCCAGACGAAAAGATGGGTAAGCAGGGCAGGGGTGGAAAGAGAGGGGAGGAGGGGAATGGGAGTGTAAGGTACATGACATG